>JACTOM010000096.1:244189-295045 GCA_015832385.1 Elymnias hypermnestra
AGTGATATCGAAAGGAGAGTGAATGCAGGGAATATGGTAAATGGTGCTCTGCATGCTTTTATGAATAGCCAGATGGTGTCTCAAAGGGCTAGACTGGCAGTGCATGCTGGAGTGTTGGTGCCAACACTTATGTATGGTAGTGAAAGTTGGGTATGGCAGAAGAATCACAAAAGTAAAATAAATGCGGTAGAGATGAGAGCGTTGAGAAGCATGAGTGGATTAAAACTGAGTGACAGAGTAAGAAATAGTGTGATAAGAGAACGTTGTGGTATAAAAAAAGACATAGTGACTAAAATTGAAAAAGGTATGCTTAGATGGTTTGGGCTTGTAGAGAGAATGAATGAAAGGAGACTGACAAAAAGGATTTATGAGTCAAGAGTGAACGCGAAAGATGGAAGGGGAAGACCAAGGCGAACGTTCCTGGACCAAATCCAGGCCATTTTAAATTAGGGCCAGGTCAAGAGTACTCTAAACCGACGAACTTGTTTGAAAGGTTAAATGAGAATGAAAGTAGCGAAGGAGGTATGCAAAGATCGTGGCAAGTGGAAGGACGTGGTCTCTGCCTACCCCTATGGGAATGAGGCGTGATATTATGTATGTATACTGACTGTATTAAATCCCGTAGCCCATAGGCATTCATAGAAAAATGCAAATTCTGTGTTAGTTAAACAGTCTCTTTCCCGTCCTATCCACTCGTGTAGATTCTAGAATGGTTTAAATTGACACTTTGATCTTGTAGATTGTATATATATTTATTTGATATTTAAGTCTGTATTTGTAAAACAAAGTCGTGTTTATTAGACCATTTATAATTCAAAAACGGTTGTACCGATTTTAGGGAACTGTGATTTGTTGCATACATCCTCCAGAATTACTATGAAAATATTGATAAAACACACGGAAAAACGTAAGCTAGAAAGATATTGGAATCTATATATTGTTGTTCCTTGGTCTCGCTAAAACTGTAGATCGGCTGAACTGATTTGGCTAAATATTTTTGGCAGTCCAAGGGACGTTTGAAAGGTGAGTAAATATGAAAAAAATGCTTGAAACAGAGTAAAAACAAAAATTTCGCTATTCCTTCAAAATTATTTCTACCTTTGATGTTAGCCCCGTTGTTAGAAGTCAAATTAAATTTTAAAGTGAATTTATTTTTCGTTATTCTGGTTTTGGGGGGACGTATACATACGTAAACACACACACACTCACACACACACACACACACAAAATAGGAATGCACACTCATGTACACTTCCATGCGTTACGAATTAAGTCTCTGCATGTTTACTTTTACTTCTCTGCAAATCCATAAGGAAATGAACAAGCATTTGATCAAATTAAATCTAAAAAAATATTATTGATTCTTAAGATTTGACATTGAGAACCGACAAATTCTGATCGCAAACAGTATTACGGACTTTGGCGGGAATCTAAGCGTAAAAGGTCGCATTTTTTTTACCACGTTGTTTAAGTTCCGGTTAAGTTTTGACCACATTTCTTATTAAAGTTAAGTCATTCTACAACCATCATTGAGATTTTTTATCTATTGACTTTGAGGCGATACGAAGTTTTGCCGGGTCAGCTAGTTTCTATATAAATAAATTGCCAATAATATGAGCAGACCTGGTTCACGAGATAAGACACTACATTAGTGACAATTACCACGAACACCAGCTCTTGTTACTGAGAAATACATGGGAAAGTTGTAACAAGCGTTTGATTGTTACAAGTGCTCGTGTTTTTGCCGTATCCGAGGTATTTATAGAGCTCCATCACGCTATTGAATGCGGGGAAACTGTCATTTAAGTTTCTTTTTTTTATTTTAATTAATACAACGCCTTTATGAATAGCCAGATGGTGTCTCAAAGGGCCAGACTGGCTTTGTATGCAGGAGTGTTGGTGCCAACACTTATGTATGGTAGTGAAAGTTGGGTATGGCAGAAGAATCACAAAAGTAAAATAAATGCGGTAGAGATGAGAGCGTTGAGAAGCATGAGTGGATTAAAACTGAGTGACAGAGTGAGAAATAGTGTGATAAGAGAACGTTGTGGTATAAAAGAAGACGTTGTGACTAAAATTGAGAAAGGTATGCTTAGAGACTGACAAAAAGGATTTATGAGTCAAGAGTGAATGCGAAAGTTGGAAGGGGAAGACCAAGGCGAACGTTCCTGGACCAAATCCAGGACATTTTAAAAAAGGGCCAGGCCAAGAGTACTCTAAACCGACGAACCAGTATGAAAGGTTTAATGAGAATGAAAGAAGCGAAGGAGATATGCAAGGATCGTGGCAAGTGGAAGGACGTGGTCTCTGTCTACCCTTATGGAAATGAGGCGTGATGCAATGTATGTATTAATACAACTGTAAATGACAGGCCAGATGGTATAATGACTCCATTAAGTTGAACCAAAAATAATTAAGACCAGTCAACCCTTGACCAATAATGATAACCTGCGATTAACTGTTAAGCCAAATGATTTGCTGCAGTTACATTCTTTTCCCAAATCATTATTGGTGGCATATATCGCAGACGGTAGATTTATATACTTTGGGTTGTCTAGAAGAGATTGCTAGTTAGCGATAAGACCGCCCATTGTATATTACAATTACTTAAGTTATTGTATTATTCGTTTTCTTGTGTTCTTTAATAAAGCATACTATCATTATAAATGCGAATATAATTTCATGTCTAGCGCTTATAAATTAGGTTTCAATATCTAATCTGAATAGATTTTTCACGGTATCCATTGATTATTTAGAATTGATTTATCGCATGTTCTGTAATCTGTGGAAGGGATTTATACGCGGAAATCAAATTACAGCGAAAGAAACGTTTACCACGGATCTAAAGCAAATATTTTATAATGAGAAGTTTTTGAGTCATCATAATGTAAAGTGCTCTAGTTCTAGTTCGTTTATGTTTTGAGATTAATTTTAAAAGATTTGAAATATTTAACGGTTTTTCAGACAATTTACATGGTAAATTGTCTGATTTTATTTTGTAACTATAGCAAACATAAAAACATCTTCTTGGTTACTTAATAAGTCTGTTTTGTCATAACAAAGGTAATAGACGTACGTATTATTTACAAGCAATATTAGGTTTAGAGTATACTCGTAGATTTATTTTCGTTAACATAAAAGTTTTATTTCACTTAATTTTTAATTACTTCCTTTCAAATTATTAGATATACATTTACATCCATAATCTAATCAATATACAGATTTTACTTTACAACGAATATCGTCGTCGCTTCAACCGATGGACCTCCACTGCTGGACGTAGGTTTCACGTAATTATGTCCACTGTACCCGATCTTGCGCTGCCTGGCTCCAGCGGCTGCCGGCGACCCTCTTTATGTCGTCGGTCCACCTTGTGGGGGGTATATCTACACTGCGCCGCCCGGTGCAGGGTCGCCACTCCAGCACCTTCAGGCCCCAATTTTCATCGGTTCGTTGGACTATGTGCCCCGCCCATTGCCACTTCTGGTTCGCGATTTGTAGGGCTATGTCGGTGGCTTTGGTTTTGCTACGGATCTCCTCATTTCTGATTTGATTACGTAGAGAAACTCCGAGCATAGCCCTTTCCATCGCACGCTGAGTTACTCTAAGCTTTCGTATAAGGTCCATAGTCAGCGACCACGTTTTGGAGCCGTAGGTCATCACTAGCAACACAAACTGTTCGAAGAGCTTTGTCTTCAGATACTGAGGGATAGTGGACGAAAAGAGATGCCATAATTTCCCAAACGCTGCCCAACCGAGTTGGATTCGGCGGTTAACCTCTTTGGTCGAAATTGGTCATATCTAGCTGGACTATGTGTCCCCGGTAAACATACATACATACAAAAACATAAATGTTTCTTCTTTATAATATTAGTTTAGATGTCAAGCTTCACTTTGACTCAGAATGATGTTAATTATACGCCTGATCATTATATTATTAACATTCACGCAGGAATTTTGTAACGAATATTTCTTGTATATCAGTAAATATCCCAAAAAAATTGATACAGACATTTCGGATTTTATTAATTAGTAGATATGTACTACTCTATACATTTGAAATCGTTTTTTTTTCGTTGGGAAATGATTTATGCTCGCCGGATGAAGTATAAACTTAGAGCCGGAAGTGTGGGACTTGCTGGCTGTCCCAGGACACCCATTAAAACCCAGGGGAATCCTCTTCATCTAGCTGTTGGTGTCTAGATGTCCTCTGACGAATTCAGCTCAGGCGCCTCGGATGAATTCCACTTAAGGGTTTTGCTGAAGGAGAGCTGGCGAGCAGAATTGAGTCTACTGCCTCTCCCCCCCTCCTCTGGCGAGAGGGAATAGAGTCTGCCATAAGCTTTGCCTGTTTAATGCCTCCTTCTGAAAGATTTTTTTCTTTTGGGTTTGCCTCGACATAGTTTTAAGAAATATGTTAAAAACGCCCTATTGCAAAAGGCTTATTATAATGTTGAAGATTATTTAGAAGACAAAGATATTTGGACTTCATTACAGTTGCACGTGAAAGCTAAACACAATGTAACGTATAAAAACTATGTTTAATGGAGTAACTGTTGAGTTTCTTACCGGTTTCTTCTCAGCGCAATCAACTTTACGAACAGGTGGTAGATTTTTTACATACTGACGATTCAAAGGTGCTTTTTGAGCTAACTTGAATATTTTGATTTTGATAACAGCCTCGCAAAAAGAGACCATCGCACTCTATCCTAATTCACCACCAAGTATATCGCCCACAATGCTAGAGAGTGAGAGGTCACTCACAATATGAAATCGATCAGAAAGCAGAGCAGTTTAGGTTCCTTTAAAATCAAGTGTTTCTTAACCAAGTAGTATTTTAATGTGAATAAAACGCTTCTACTATTCAAACCGGTAGTTAGTCTAGAAATAGCAAAGCTGAATGTATGAATGGACGCTATTTATAAGGCTAATTCATTCTGCATGTTGTGTTTAACACTCGTTTGTTGGATCCTCCACGATGACTGAAGATTTGCAGCAGTTTTTCTTATTTAAAAATCGCTACATAAGATTTTACACTGTAATGTTGTTCGTCTGTACTCGAATTTGTAGCTAATTTAGTTAAATTGGACAGGAACTTTATCCGTGTATGTAGTTTTACTGAGTTTGTACCTGATTCGGTTATAGTCGATGAAGACATTTGTGTCCTTAACCAGTTTCACTGAAAGGGCAAATAATACGTAGAGATTGACTTGAAATTTAAAGTGACTTTTAAAATTGGTCACTAAATACGCATTTTCCCATATTCCGAAAGAATCGAGAATAGATAAATAAATTGAAAAGGCTATAGAAACCATAACTTCACCAAATACCACGATTATAAAAAGGAAATAGTATTATATAAAAGCAGCCAAAAATTTGCTAAATATTTAATTTCATCCCACTTTTGAAACTATAATCGTATTCAATTAGCTGTTTTGATTCCTCCTAGTGGGATGTTTCGGTCGTAGATATTTGTAAATTGAAAAAGCCAATTGAAATTATATATTTCGATGTAACTTTAATAAAGAAAAAGTTTAATATCTTGGATTGTATCATATACCAAGAGAGTTTGTGTTTCATTATATATTTTCATTACAGATTTTATAAAATTTCATCTTTCTAGGTGTGGGAAAGCTATTTTCTTTTTTATGATACAACTAGCTGTGTCACCTGCTTAATTCTCTATCCTCTTCTTTATATGCCTGAATATGGAAACATGAAATATCAAATCAAATCAAATCAAAATATCTTTATTCAAGTAGGCATATTACAGCACTTTTGAATCGTCAAATTTTTTTTTTTCTTTTCTTTTCCACTCTAATTCTAATGTACGTCTGATGATACTCCAGAACGACTTAAACACTAAAGTTACGAGGGTTCCTTCGCACATTAAAAAAGTGTTAGAAGTGAAACTTCTTTGGCAAACAAATTTTCAAGTATTGTTTAAAATTTTGGCATTTACTTGCAAATTAGTTTAGTAATCTCGCGTTACATACTCAAGGGTGAAGTCCTGGTATCATTCAGTATCTCATAAATACATATAGCAGTGACGTTGACTTTAAGTCGCTTTCATAGTCGAAGAGAGCAGACATTACTCGCGATTTACTTAGTTTGCCGTGACGGCTCAATGTCATTCAGTGCCAATCTATATACAAATATATCAGTGGCATTGACTATAACTCGCTCGCGTAGTCGAAGAGAGCATATTGTATTCGCGCGTCTAAATAAATTTTCACTTACAAATTGTTTATACTTTCGTCAGCGTGACGGCTCAGTCCCATTCAATGCACATTTACAGCAAATGCAAATACACATTTACAGAATTCCTTAACAATTTTCACTTAACCACAATCAAGACACGCTGGATACTGCTTCCTATATCATTCTCTCCCACATTAAATCTTGTGAATTCATGTTTCTGTCTCTTTACTGTCGCTTTTTCGTTTCATCAACTTTCAAATCACAACGATGCTGAAGAAGTATTCGCTTCAATAGTATATATATTTCTGTGTCATTTTAGTATTTGTGTTTCTTAGCTGCCTTTTTTTCCGTTGCATTCGGTTTGAAATCATAAAGATTCTAAAAAAGTTTCACTTCAATAAAGCATTCTAGTAAATTTCAAGTTTACTTGTTGTCTTTAATTTCGCCGTTATGTATTTGTATGGACAATTGAAAATGTTTAGTTTCCAGATAACTGTTTACATTTTTAATGTTTTTACATGAAATTCAACGAACTGACCTTCGTTTGTAGGAAATGATATCGGATTATTTGTTATTCTTGGTCTACTTTCAACATTTAGTTATTATTGGATGGGTGTGTTGACATCAGCTGCTTCCGTGTAGATTCTCTTACACAAGGCCGTATTTTGTTCACACGCTGGCGTTTTTTTCACTGCTGACAGGTTAGCCCTTGACTGTTATATCACCAAGGTAAGATACAGTCTTAAGGTGGAAGCGCAATAACCTGCTAAGAGGTAATTTATCTCTTACTAGCTGAACCCGCGACTTAGCCTGCGGGGAATGTTTTCATACATATCCGCACTGCCCTTTGAGGGCAGAATTTCCTGAAATTTACTTGATACTTTCCATAATGTCAAAACAAAATACCATAAAAGGTGTAGTTTGTAAATGTGAAATTTGATTTTTTTTAATTAACGCCACCGCAACCCCCCTTATGGGTGGGGTTTTGTGAAGTTCGTTCTAAGCTGATCTCTACTCGGTAAAAGGAATTTTCCTACCAAATTTCAAGTCTATACGCCTTATGGTTCCAGAGGTATCGTGATGAGTCAATAGATACCTGGATATCTCTTTTATATATAAAGATAGTTTCTTCACAGCATAGTTGGCCAATGGTCCTCGGTAGTCGAGACTCGAGACCATTTGGAAAACCACATGCCGAGTTTATTTCCCGAGGCTATTGCAATTAAAAAGTATCCTAATTTCAATCGCGAAGATGGTTTTTAACTGGCGGATACGTGGAATCTAGTGGTGAAGTTATGCCAAGTGTAGTATGCCGAAAAATGGAAGTGGATCCTGTGAAAAATAAAAGGATTAGACGTAGGGTAGACAGATTTTGCCCTTGCCAGCTTAACACAGCCGCCTACAGTAGTTACGTTGTGACCACGCTGCATGCAACTGGCTCGAAATAATGACTGAATTCAACAACGCCATCGATATGTAGCCGTTAAAATAGTTTTCAATATGTCGATATGCCACGAATTTAAGTTTAAAAAAATCAATTAGAAAAGGCTATATCCTAAATTTATAATTTTTATTCATATACAATTTTTTAAACGAGTTGTCGCTTCACTAGCATAGATCCAGGCATCGATGACCGACAAAATGGTTTCGTCTGTTACTTTAATCCTTTTTATTAAATTCTTCCTTTTAATTACGAATCGCGAACCTGAAGTGGCAATGGGCGGGGCACATAGTCCGACGAACCGATGGACGTTGGGGTCGGAAAGTGCTGGAATGGCGACCCCGCACTGGACGACGCAGTGTAGGAAGACCCCCCACAAGGTGGACCGACGATATAAGGAGGATCGCCGGTAGCCGCTGGAGCCAGGCGGCACAAGATCGGGTCTTGTGGGCATCATTTCGTGAGACCTATGTCCAGCAGTGGACGTCCATCGGTTGAAGCGACGATTACATTCTTACTGTTAATTCACACCTTTCTTGTAGAATTTCTTCAAATTTCCAATCCTTAATTAAACACTTCATCCACTATGAATACATTTTTCTTTACCTTGTAGTGATTATTACGCTCGGTGTTTAAATATTAAATGACTATATAAATTTTTGATGAATGTAAAGCATGACGTTCTCATGTTCTGCCTAAAATAAGCGTATGAGCTAGAGCGCCGCACAAGCGTTAGAGAAGCACGATCGCTTTAAGTATTGGATTTCTGATGCAACAATCACGCGTAGCTAATAATGTAAGATATAAAAGTTTTCATCAATTATCGTCCGCAAACCAACTTTACAGAAACCAGCTATTTTTCTATATTATTTGTTTTTTTGGATACATACGAGCGAATAATATTGTATTGTTGCTATAGAGTATAGGCAATTTGTGTCTCCCCGATTAGCACATGTTAAAGCATTGTTGGAGGTGTAACAGATAACGTATGTAAACATCTTTTGTCTTATTCGCATCAATTGTTATCTCTGTCGCGTCATCTTTCTCACATACCCGTTTTAGGGGCTTTGCCCTCGGGCACGTGTGTTACAATTTTGTGTCTAGCGGTTTTCGAAGAAATTGACACCTATATCCGGAGCAACGACAACGGTACAGTCTCAGAACGTATAACTAGTAAAATCTCCTATCGTTTGGTAAATGTAATACTTAGAAAACATCTAACCATTTGGCCTAGCCAGTTGCATTCGTCGTCGTCGTCGTCGCTTCAACCGATGGACGTCCACTGCTGGACATAGGTCTCACGTAATGACTTCCACAAGGCCCGATCTTGCGCCGCCTGGCTCCAGCGGCTACCGGCGACCCTCTTTATGTCGTCGGTCCACCTTGTGGGGGGTCTCCCTACACTGCGCCGTCCGGTGCGGGGTCGCCACTCCAGCACCTTTGGCCCCCNTCTCCGCCGACGTCGTTATTAATTGGATCCATTATTTAATATCTTATTCTGTGGGCGTTCGTGGGTAATGTTGGTGCAATCAAACACTTTGTTAATTAACTCGGATTATAATGTTCAATCACTTAATGTTCCCGATATCAATTTACACAAACTCATTAACAATAATAGCTAGGAACGCGACAGTTTCAATAGTCAACCACTCCGGCCGACCGCCACTCGAGAACTGCCGAGAGACGCGCCGGACTGCCACTTATTGACTCTGCCCCCGCGCCGATACACAGATGACGCCAGCGTTCCACAGACTATTACACACGGACCAGCCATCCACAGACTATTGCACTCCGACATATAGATAGATAGAAGATAGAATACTCTTTATTGTACACCGTAAATACACACAATTACAAAGACACAGACAATTAAAAATACACGAGTACAAGAGGCGGCCTTATCGCGGTTACTGAATAGATTTCCTCATATTCCCACGGCAAATGACATCACGAAGGAACAGCTAATATTTTAAAGATTTTTTGTATTTTTAGTAGTAGGTGCTTGTTAAAAGGCAGCCCTAGTATAATTAGAAGCAATTGCCTCCTACTGGCAGCCGTGAACTGTACTAATCGAATGAAATTTAATTCCTTTGATGAGCGCCATCTTTTCAATGCAATTGGGTCCAATATCCCGATGGCCTCGTTGGCCTTCTGAAATGCCGCCATGTACAAGCAGATCCAACAAAATGATAGTAGGAACTCAGAGTTACGTCAGAAATGACCACCGCCCAGGACGTGACAGCAGGATTTCCACCGTATTTGTCGAATATTTGGCGATGAGCATATTCCGCAACGCGGATCACTTACACCGTACACACACGTCGATTACATTACCAGCCAGCATCTAAGAATGCCAAACACTGGGGGTTCCCTAAATCGTGAGCTCCTGTTGTAACCACTTTTGACGTATGCGATGACGGCAAAGATGTGACTATGACGCCAGTGGCACTATTTGGACTGGACATACATCGAACTTAACCTGGGTGGACTCTCTGGTATCTTCCATGAAGATCAGCCCGTTAGATTACGAGTGTGAGAAACTCCGCAGAGAACTAAGAATAACCTCACTGGCGCAATGCTACCAGAGGTTTTGCATTCGATGCCTAGTAGGGCACCATTGCATTTTCTAATTTCTCTTATTTTGAACTGGTCTAAGATGCCAAGCAAAATGTTTAGAAGACAAATGAACCATCTTGTATGTTCTACTCAATGCTACCGGGTAAATACTACCATGCAGTGGTAAAACTACCCTGGGTATTTTTTATTTCTGCGTTTTTTCAACACGTGCCTATCCAACAGTAAAGGACGGCAGTCCGTTTTTAATACCTCTCCCTGCTCATAAGTAACCGGAACATTTCACCGACTGTTTTTATGTCAGTTAGTTCTTATATTACGTAGCCATGACTTCTCTTTCTCCTCCCAACGCGTTTTTCTGGTAATTCTCTCCATCATTATGGTTTATAGAAGGCGGTAGAAGATCTTGCGCTTTTCTGTAATATGTAGCTTTTTATAGCGATTGTATTTTATGTAACTCATTGGCTTAGGGGTAATTACGGTTTTTAGATTACTCGTACTTGATATGTTTTATTATATTGGCCTAGTAGGTTTAGCACGAGGAGGAACGTTAAAGGTGTGTGGTGCAACAGTAGCGGTTAGTGTTCGGATGAAATATCTGGGTCCGTTGCTAGACGGCCGGTGGAGCTTCCGCGCGCACTTCGCTTGGTTAGTCCCGCGGCTCGTCAATGCCGCTGCTGCATTGCGAAGGTTGTTGCTCAACGTGGGGGGACCTGGATCGCCCTGTAGAAAATTGTACGCTGGAATCGTCGCTAGTATGGCACTATACGGTGCACCCGTGTGTCTCGATGCTCTGACTGCTTCAAATCTCTCTCTTTTACACAAGCTCAGAGGGTAATAGCGGTCAGGGGGTATCGCACGGTATCCTGGACAGCGGCATTTCTTCTGGCAGGCGATTCTCCGTGAGAGCTTCGTGCGGAAGTTCTCGTGGCGATCTATAGGTACAAGATGGCATCAAGGGAACGTGATATGCAGGTTGGCGCTGATGAGGTCCGGAGGATCAGGGCTGGAGCCGACCGCGCTCTGATCCAACGATGAAAAGAGGATCTTAGGACCCCAGTAGCGGGCGTGGCCACTGTGAAGGCGATCCGTCCTCACCTGGAACATTGGCTTTCCAGGAAGCACGGGTCGCTCACCTACAGATTGGTGCAGGTTCTGACCGAACACGGATGTTTCGGAAAGTTCCTGCACAGAATTGGTCGCGAGGAATCACCGGCCTGCCATGAGTGTGGTGCTGCCATCGACTCGGCACAGCATACTTTGGCAGATTGTGCAGCCTGGGGACCTCAGCGTCACCTCTTGGTTGCGCTGATCGGCGCGGACCTCTCACTGGACAGCGTTGTAGGCGCGATGCTCTCGAGTGAGAGGTGCTGGGCGGGAGTGGCATTCTTCTGTGAGACGATCATCTCACTGAAGGAGGCCCACGAACGAGAGAGGGAGATTGCAATGGATGCTCCCTCATACCGCCGGAGGAGGCGGGCTACAAGGCAGCGTTTGTAAGCGTAAGTCCGTCCATCGTCGAGAATCCTCAGTCGGATTCATTCGGGGCACCAGGGATGAATGCGAAAGTTGAACCCCTGGTGCTTCATTCATGGATGAAGAGGGTTCCGCTGGGTTTTAGTGGGTATTGCGAGGTCTGCTTGTTCGCCGAGTCCCACACTCCTGACATACGGTCGGGGTCAGTGCATAAAAGCATTTCCCAGCGAAAAAAAAAAAAGGTTTAGGATGAAAGGGTATAACATATGCCATTATTACCACTTGTTCTGTAATTTCGCGACAGTTAACACTTAGCAACAGGTGAGGCCAGGACTTGTTTGTCGATTTATTTTTATTTAAATTCCCCGATGTTTGATCAACTCGTGACAAATCTGTTGTATTCTGATTATACCGTATCGGAAATCTTTACGCAAGTGCCAGTTGCAACTGTACAAAGTGTCAGTTTATTCTGATAAGTTGGAATAAATATGCAGTAAAGATTTGCATTTTTTTGTATGGATTTAAAATGTAGGTGTAGAAGATTATGTTTATTCATTGGGAAGGAATTGCTATTAGGATGTCACTTTTTCGACCTTGATGATGAGATCTTCTTCAAAAATGTTTACTTAGCTGTTTATGAACTGCCTAATTGATAAATTTAAGTTTTTTTTATTACGAATTATCTATTATTCAATGTATATTGCGACGGTACTGTCAGAATTAATGTTTCTTTGAAGTTTTCTCTCAAAGAAACAAGAGCTTCTCATTTATATATACTGCAAATAAAACAGAATCCAAGCTTCCAGCAATCCAAGAACTACCTTTGGTCCAAGACAATTAAAAATGATATAGTGTCACTTATATAATAAAATTAATAAAGTGTTGGACATTTACTTACTAACAATTTATGAATGTAAAAACAAATTTACTGATTGGCTAAAAAATTATCATATAACGAGACTGAAAAACTCTTTTTGTTCATGAAGTAGTGGCTACTCATTATTCTGATAGAATATGCACATAATGACACACATACATCTACACTAAGACATACATATTAATCTCTCTTCAAAACTACAAACACTGACTTACACACATTGTGTTTCACTTACATAATATTTTTTTTAGAATAGTATAACTTTATTGTTACAATTTTTTTTAAATATAATCTTACATTACATTATATATTACATTTTTATTTCATCAACAATTATAGGCAGTGACCTCCTTGTAAGTTTAAAAGAAAATCTGTATTAGGACGACTCTACACAGATTAGTTGTCAGGTGTTATGACACATTAAAAGTAATATTATACACTAATTTTCTAGTAAATTATTTGGAAATCAGTAGAATATTACAAGTTACGAGACGTGTTCATCGTCCATAATATAGCCACATTTTTTTACATACGAAGTTTTAAGGGCCATGGAATATCTGGCTTTCCAGCCAGTCCCATAGGTTCTGTTCTTTCTCCTCCCCCTATGTTAAAAGGAGAGGGAGAGGAAGTAAATTTTATTAGAGGTAAATTGCTTCTTACTAAAATAATTGAAATGGATGAAGTAAACAATCGAAATATCAGGTTTTTTTTATTGTTGTTTTGGTCGTTGGGAAAAGCATTTAGCACCCTGACTGTGGGCTCGAAAATACGTCGTCAACCATGAGTGGGGAGCCAGAAGTTCGTTGAGGCATTCCTCTCTGGCCCCTGCCCAGCCACTTGTCTTGCTTCTTTTTGTAATATAAAGATAGTTTTAATGACTCCTTACCCCACAATAGTTTGCCCTAAGACATAATGCTAAGAAAATATCCGATTTGCACGATTTTAGCAATGTCAACTTCAGTTTATTACCTTACTTTCCTAACAGCTGAACTAAGTTTGCCTGCCAGAGTCTTAATATGGGCACCCCACTGAAGCCCAGAGTCTAAGATTATTCCTAAGAAGACTGGATTATCTTTCTTTAGTGGACTATCATCTATTTGAATATTTTGACAGACTTTTTTGCATTTGGCCAAGTGAATTCGACACACTTAGTGTTTGCCGAATTTAATATTAAACTAGCAGATCCGACAGACTTCGTTTTGACAAAAGATTTGGAATGTTGCAGATTTCAGTTTTACAAATGATTTTCGCAATAAAATTATAACAGTACTAAGGATCTATGACTCTTACATTTTGTGACCATGACGGCGTCGCTGGCGCAGAGGTGCGAGTATTCGCTTTGCTAGCGGAGGTCCCGGGTTCGAACCCCGGTAGGATGAAGTTAGGAAATTGTATTTTCTAATTTGTCTGAGTCTGCACTGGTGGGAGGCTTCGGCCGTGGCTAGTTACCACCCTACCAGCAAAAACGTACCGCCAAAACCCTAAGGGGTATATCACCTCTTAACAGATTAGCGCGCTTCCATCTTAGACTGTATCATCATTTACCATCAGGTGAGATCACAGTCAAGCGCTAATCTGTCAGCAATAAAAAACCTATTCAATTTGGTCGGGCCAATTCAAAATCGATATTGAGTTTTCTATTAAGATTTTCTCAATATTTGCCCGAAGTTTGGAAGTTGGCGGTGTGCTCCACCCCAGTGCCTAGGAGAGCACGTTTAGCCGTCGGTCCTACGTCTGATCTCTCTCCGGTCGTGTCGGTTTCCCGTCACATCGGACTATGAGAGTGAAGGAATAGATAGTGCACTTGTGTACTAGCCTGCCAATCCGCAGTGGAGCAGCATAGACCTGTATAGAGTGAGGAGGCCTGTACCCAGCAGTGGGACGTTAATAGGCTGCTAGTTACTTTACTAATTTGGTCGGGTTGTGACTATATGCAATAAAGTGCAAATTGATCCTTTGACGTTAGGAACACTCCTACATTGCTTAGACAACAGTGAGTATTTTTAATTTATTATGAACTTTATTGAATAGAACTAAAGGTCAAATTGACTCTACATTTTAGTTAGAAAACGTTGGTATGGGAAACAGAATAGGGGTGGTTTTAGGGGTTTCCCCTGCAATTATTCGAACTTTTCTCGCCGTAAAAACCATCCTTCGACTTCAACTTTAAAGAAAAGAATTGGCAAAATTGGTCTAATCGTTGTTGACTTGTGCGCGAACCAACACATTTTGCGATTCATTTTTATATTATAGATTGCGTAAAACAATAATTCTGCAAAGCCTAAGACAGTTTAAGAATTAATCCCCGCATTTACGTTTTCCCGAAAAATAAATACTGTGTGACAATCTCCTTCCAAAAAAATGCCCCTTAAACTAAAGGGGAAGATTTATAAGACGATCGTAAGAACTGTCATCCTGTATGGATCAGAGTGCTGGGCCACCAAAGGGGAGAATGAAAGGAAATTGCATCCAGCGGAGATGCGAATGTTGAGATGGATGTGTGGAGTGACAAAATTAGATAATATTAAGAATGAGTATATTAGAGGAAGTGTGAATGTAGCACCAGTGACCGAGAAGTTAAGGAGTGGAAGTTTAGCCTGGTATGGACTTGTAATGAGAAGGGAGGATAGCCATGTATGTAAAAGGGTCCTAAATATGATGTAAGCGGCAGGGCCGGGAGAGGGCGACCAAAAAAAGTGTGGATGTGTATAAAGGGTGTGAATGTAGAAATGACTGCGGATAGAGTGAAGTGGCGAAAGGAACCGTGCTGTGCCGACCCCACCTAGTGGGATAAGGGCAAGAAAACAAACAAACAAATCTCCAGGATTCACTTTTATATAAAAATCATCATAACCTATGAACAAACTTGCATCAGCATTTATAATATTAGTCAGTATTAAGTGGTGTAAAGTTGGTAATAGATTGTATAACATGCAGACATCATTTGCTATCAGTCTGAGAATAGAACGTTATACTTTACGACTTATAAGATATTACATTTTTTTTAAAGCAAACAAGCGGGTGTTGCTTGACCTCGATCACACCAGATTGTGAAATTGATGATATCCTAATCTACTGCAGCTATTCCAAACCATCGCAAGCAGTATAAATTAAGCATGTGAATTAGATCAATTGTTTTGTAATTTGCGGCAATACACAGTAACTATGTTTTAGTATTAATTAACAAACAAGAATAATCACATTTTGCCTCCTGATGAAATTTAGTGCTGTAGTTTTTTTTTTCGCTGGGTAATGCACATGCGCTGGACTCGCTGGCATTGGCAGAATACCCACTAAAACCTAGTAGGTTACCTGTAGGTACCTCCGTCTTCTGGTTCCTACTCTCTCCCTTTGCCGCGCCTCCTTTAGCGAGATGATGGTCTCGCAAAACGAGGCACCAGTCCTGCTCTCTAACGAGTTTTGCATCCACAATACCTGCCAGTGAAAGGTCGGTCCCCAGGCTAGACATTCTGCTACCGTGTGGTGCGCTGTGTGCACAGGGGCACCTCCTGCGTGGGAGATGGCCGATCCTTTACATCCTACAATTTGGAACAGGTATTTTCCGAAACAACCGTGACAGGTAAGCATCTGTACCAATCTGTACTTTCCATTTCTCCAGGTGAGGGCGAATCGTCCCCACAATGGCCCTGCCGGCTACTGAAAACTTCAGCTCTTCCTTCCATCTTTGGATCAAGGCTCTGTTAGCCAGAACCCCGATCCATGGCAATTTGTTTTGCTGCGTCATCAAAATTTGTTATTATTTTTTCTTCACCTAATTTTTCTTAAGATTCATTAGAACTTATTTTTTTATTTAGATTTTTGCGTATCTTATTTTATAAATAAATGAGTAAACAACCAGTTAGTTACGTAGTACAAGCATGCAAGCTAGTATTTAAACTATTCATCTAACTTTATTTCATGTTATAACATTTGATCCCGATCTGATGAAAAATTGTATACGCACCACGGGACGAAAGCATAGCATTGTCACCCGCGTTTTTAACTTCTCCTCCTTTGGCTTAGGTGACAATTATCACGCAGTCGGCAATGTCATGCTTTCGGCCCTAGGTGCGTAATATGTTAATTTATATGTAATGAGTTTAAGAAGTCCCTGTTAGGTGATCTAGGAATTTACTTTGTTTCGTTTTATAGATAGTATGTTTTATTGAGCACCACAAAAAAAGGAATAATACAATGACTTAACTTAAGTAATTCTAGTGTACAATGGGCGGTCTTATCACTATATAGCGATCTCTTTTAGACAACCCAACGTTTAAGGTGATCGGCAAAAAGAAAGGATGACTTTGATATTTCTTATTTATTTATTATCAAAAATCTACAGCATCTTAACTAATTGCCATATAGAAAAACAAATTAACAAATTGTATGCCAATTACAGATCTTTGTTTTATAAACATTCGCAGCTGATACTCCGTGCGTGCGTGCATCCGTGCGGGTGTGCGTGCGTGCGTGCCTCTGTCTGTGTGTGTTATTAAATTTAAGAGAAATTAAATTATATACCAAATTTTTTAAACTTATCTTTGAACGTAAAAAAGATAAGGTAATTATTTAGGAGTTGATGATATAAATTAAATACATCTTAATACAAGATGTTATCCCACTGCACAGAATATATAAATTAAACGCGTACATGTACAAATATAGTCACTTTAATCAATAGTACTTTAACTCATCATCGCCAGTTATATCACACTATATACATTATATACCCGAAACTGTCACGCAATGGCAATAAAGATATATAATGAAGTGCCTCAACATCTAAAAGATTTAATAACTACAAATCTTTTCAGAATTGAATTGACGAATTTTTTCAAAAGTTGCAATTGGGTATAATTATATATATTCATATTGACATGTACAACAATTTTCACAATCGTATTTCTAACAAATGTATAAATATTACATAGACTCGAATTTTTAATTATATAACATTTTATGACGTAAAACTTTATACAATATCTCACGAAAATTTTTATTACAAAAATATATTGATATTATTGCACGCCATTGTATGGCCACTTGTTGCGCGTGTGAACTGAAATTGTAACAACCTATTTACCAACAGTACTACAATAAATGATTTGATTGATTGATTGATTACTTTATCACAATTTACTATACAAATAATTCACTGATTTACGATACACAATAAACACTTTACTGATTCACTGATATCACTAGAATGAATCTCCGCGGTACCGCGATTTAACACGAAGACTGTTCCCCGCGGAAACGGCTCGCCGGCGTTCATTTCATGATCAATGCTGCCACCCATTTCTGCCGGAAAGCATGCGATACGAAAGAATTAAAAAAAAACTTGTAATGCCTAATTTTAGGGTGAAGAAGGTCCAGAAATCATTTGTTGGTTTGAGCATACGCATTTTTAATAAGATCCCGATTCACTGTTTCCACATTGTTTTACGATATATGGTAACAACGTCACATTAAAAAAGGCGTATGTTCCAGTTGCACATGAAGGCTTACATGGTAACTATATTTAAAGGAGTTACCGTTGAGTTTCTTCTCTTTTATTTTCTCATCGAAATCAACTTTCCGAGTCGGTGGTAGATTTTTTTACTAACAGACATATTATTGACTATTCAAAAGTGCTTTTTGAGCATACTTGCATAAAGAATATTTTGATTAATTGATTGACCTGTCGGGAAACTACTAGTAGGGACTTCCACTTCATCTACGGTGAATTCATATAATATTTGATTCTATTCGACTAAGGTAGTATAGATTGAACTTGCTTGACCCTCACCACGTGCAATCTATTCATATATTCAAGGCTAATATAGCCATATTAAACAATGGGTTATTGGATTAGGGTTGTCGATGTATTTCAACGATTTATTAATAACGTCATAAGATTCGTCCTGTTTTACAGAAGTTCTCGTATCAAATGGATCATAACGATATCTTGTCGTCATCGTTGTTTTAACTGAAGGACGTCCACTGCTGGACATAGGTCTCACGTAATGATGCCCACAGCTTTACGATGCCTATTTACATGGACGATAAAAAACGTGGGAGTGAATAAATTGATTTAATTATATCAGAGTATGACACTCGACTGAGTTTGATGTGGGTTCTTCTCAGGATAGGGCGCGTAAGAACCCTCGTAATTGTAGATTGTAAGTCGTTCTTTAATATCGTCATCAGTCGTTTATTGGAATATAATACTTGACGATTCAAAAGTGCTGTAAAAGTTTGAGTAAAGAATTTTTGAATTTTAATTCAGTATTCACATTATATAACTAGACTCTTAAAGCGTATTTATTAAAAATTAATTTATGTAATATAATTGAATTATGCACTGTTCGTGTTGCCAGTGATGACCTACGGTTCCGAGACGTGGTCGCTGACTATGGGCCTCATGCGGAAGCTCAGAGTCACTCAGCGTGCGATGGAGAGGGCTATGCTCGTGATCGAATCAGAAATTATATTTTCTTTTCTTTTTTACCTTGTTTCTGTTCTATGTTTCCTGTGTGGTGTACAATAAGGTATTTTCTATCTATCTATTTAAAGTACATTGTTTAGTCATTATCAACCCTATGAAATAATTGGTTATTATAAAGGTCCACTAGTTGTAATGGGTCGAGCGTACGGGAAACGCTGTAGGACGTCCTGCCGGGGACACGTCATTGTTTCTAACGTAGTTAACTCGGGGTTATGTAACTTCCGGATTGACTGACCTTCGACTGACACCGTGACGACTGTGACAGCTTGATAAAAAAAAGAAAGAAAACTTTATTCCGGTGTGATACATTGTTGAAATAGTTTATATACTCGTAATCAATTTTGATTGATTACACAGCATTTAAGCCACAGCAATTGATTGAAATGCTGTGCAACCCCCACACGACCTCAAAAAGGCAGGACAACTCGCCATAGACCTGACACACGGTGCCGATTTTCAGCTGCAGCCTTGTCACGGAAAGCGCGTCATCTGACCCATTTCTCGCGTGCGGTTGATCTTACAATGTAACTTATCTTAATAATTATTCTATACAATATATTTATCACACAAAGATATTACAAGAACTCAGAATAGACAATAGCATAGTTTCATAAAAGAAAAATGTAAAGAAACGTATTAATATATGTCGGAAAGACTGCCTCATTAGTCTAGTGGTCAATTTGTTCGGCTACAGATTAGTAGAATTGAGTTTTCAGTCTCAGTATTTGCTTTGAAGTTGTGTAGTCGGTGTGTTCCCACCCCGTGCCTCGGAGAGCACGTTAAGCCGAAGGTCCTAACGCCTGAATTCACTCCGTTATCGTTTTGCTTCCAATTGGATATGAGAATGAAGGAATAACTTTGTGACATATCATACAATTATGTACTCTGCTTGCCAACACGCAAGTAGTGTGATAGGTCTATTCTCTAAAAGCTGTCTCTCCTATGAATGCGAAGGTCTGTATCCACCAGTAGCACGTTAATGGGTTGCTACTTACTTACCTTGTTATACCAGGAAGCCATAAATTACAATTATTGGTAAACTTGTGGATTCTTGTTAATAAAACCATGCGATACATTGTGATGCGATTTATAAAAAATGATTGCTAAGTATTTGTAATATCATTTGGAAATCTAAATGCAGTTTTTGGGTATGTATAATCTGTAACCAGCATTGTGAGACAGAGCTAATGATGGAGGAAGCCCGTTTCCAGTCTTAACTGTTACCTTTATTCATAACCTATAGATTTCACCAACTTCAAGACTCTTGATAAACTTTATCCAAGAGTCTTTATTGGTATAGTCCACACTCGCGAAGATGCTGATTCGGGATCAACAGAAAATGCCACCAGACTATTCACACAACGCCCCGCCGTCTACTTGTCACCAGACGAGGATATATGAATGCGATCGAACTGTTGTTCAGCAGAAAAAATGGCTCTCTTATGGTATTTACGACTGGCACGCGGACACTATTGTGACAAGTAAACGACGCTAGTTGGCTCTTTATTGGTAATAAAGTACATCTTATGATTGGCGTTCTATTATTCTCCAATCAAAGGGTTTACATAAAGTGTAGAAACAGCATTATCCCGAGAAAAACAATAAAAAGAAATATATACATACTACAGTCGACAATAATATTTCTTATACGATTTTACTAATTATTTATATACATAGACTCTATTTAATCAAAATATATTTCTGTACGAAAGGGAAATATCACAAACAATATAGATTCTAAGTTACTGTAAAATATACTATTTCTATACGAAAGGCAAAAGTCGCGAACAATATTCGTATTTCCAGGTTAGCCATATGCAATAAAAATGACGATAAAAATGTCACCCTATTCATCTTTTTAAAGGTTTGAGCATTAAAGCTAACATATTTTAAACAAAGTGGGGTTGTAGGTATATTGACTACAACGTCACCTGTATTGAAGGTAGTATAATTTAATTATGCAGATGATATGGTTCTGTTGAATCCCTCGAAGGGGAGTTTTAGGAGGTTGATAAAAATTTGTGAAAAGCATGCGGATTTGAATGGACTCAGGTACAACCCCAGAAACAGTGAATATCTTATCTTCAGGGTTAAAAACAAACCGTTAAAGTTTGATCCACAAATACAACTGTGTGGAACGCCCCTGAAAAGGGTCGTCGTCGTCGTCGCCGTCGTCGCTTCAACCGATGGACGTCCACTGCTGGACATAGGTCTCACGAAATTATGCCCACAAGACCCGATCTTGTGCCGCCTGGCTCCAGCGGCTACCGGCGATCCTCCTTATATCGTCGGTCCACCTTGTGGGGAGTCTTCCTACACTGCGTTGTCCAGTGCGGGGTCGCCATTCCAGCACTTTCCGACCCCAACGTCCATCGGTTCGTCGGACTATGTGCCCCGCCCATTGCCACTTCAGGTTCGCGATTCGTAGGGCTATGTCGGTGACTTTGGTTCTGCTACGGATCTCCTCATTTCTGATTTGATCGCGTAGAGAAACTCAGAGCATAGCCCTCTCCATCGCGCGCTGAGTGACTCTGAGCTTTCGAATAAGGCCCATAGTCAGCCACCACGTTTCCGATCCGTAGGTAAAGGTGAAGGTTGCTTACCTAAAAAGGGTGGCTCAGTTTAAATACCTCGGGCATGTATGGGTGATGACAGCGACCTGGAACGTGAGCGCAGGGCAATATGCTGGCACCCAGATTTGCATGTTGTACGACGCAAGTAAAGCTGGCACCAGTCTTTTTACACGTGCAATCTACCAGCTATACGCAGAGGACCTATAGTGCCTTGAGAGTTCAGTATAACAACGTGTTGAGGGCGGTGTTGGGGATGCAGCGGTGCTCTAGTGCGTCAGCAATGTTTGCGGATGCACGGGTGGATGATTTCTACGCGATCATCCGCAAACGTGCTGCGTCATTGATGAATGGGGTGATAAGCAGCACCAACATCCTCCGCAGCACGTGGGCCAAAAAGTGGGATAGCCCTACTACATAAGACATACTAACATAGTTTAAGTTTGTATTATTAACAATATATTTTCGTATTTTTTGTATTTTTTCTTTATCATTTTATAAACTATGTGGCCTGAAATAAAAATTATTGTTATTATAAATTAACTAACTTTCTTATTCCATTTTCTTTTCTTCTTCCACTTACAAACGAATCGAAATTACTCTATTTAAGGCTATCTAAGGCCGGGGTTTATAGTTTATTTTTGCCCAGGCTCTGTGTTGCGTTAAATGATGTCATGTTTGTAAATAGATAAATCAAATTGATGCAGGAGTCTATAAATATTTGGAAAAAATACAAGAGAGTTTTGTTATTAAAATTTTCGGTGTCGACGTGCCCTGTTTCGGCGCCTAATTCGTATGATAAACGGGTGACGTATCCAGGACAGGTCCCAGAATAAAGTCAGCGCCCTCGCATTAATAAATTGGGTCATCTTGTGAATTGGGACAGGATAAAAGACAGCGAAGTCGTCATTCGTGTCGGTGGTCATTCATCATAACTTTGGGATGCTTCACGATTTCCTGCCGGCAATTGTTTGATTGCGTTAATTCAGTCAGTACTGAAAAACCACTTTGGGTATAAGGAAAACAAACAGCTGGTAACCCCCATAATTTTGTTTTAACAAAACTTTAGGATATTGCCCTAAAATCAATCTGTTTAGCGACAAATATAGTGACCAAAAATGATGAATGTTGTCGATTGTTAGACTATAGATAGTTGGATGACAATACTGATAGCTCTGAAATGTTGGGAGTTATTGAGTAATACAGAAGTAACACTTTAAAATACCAAAAACCTTGTGCAATATTACTAAAAGTAATACAATATGAGGTAATTTTAACGAACGGAACAATTTTGTGAAGACAATCTTTCAAGCTGTTTTGTGGTATAATTGTTTAAAAAAAAGTAGTGCTAAATTGTATAAATGCAAATAGTGAAGTAATTATCAGTATAGTGCAAGTTGAATAAATATTTTGAATGAAACTTTGAAATGGAAAGGAATGAAAGTGAATGTAAACATAACGACAGTTATGCTTTTTGAACGAAATGAATCTATGATGAATGGCAATCTTTTGATAAATGGGGAACAATTGGAAGAGGTGAAAGAATTTGTATACTTGGGATCTAAATTTACAAAAGATGGAACATGCGAAAGTGATATTGAAAGAAGAGTAAATGCAGGGAATATGGTAAATGGTGCTTGCTCTACACGCCTTTATGAATAGCCAGATGGTGTCTCAAAGGGCTAGACTGGCTGTGCATGCTGGAGTGTTGGTGCCAACATTTATGTATGGTAGTGAATGTTGGGTATGGCAGAAGAATCACAAAAGTAAAATAAATGCGGTAGAGATGAGAGCGTTGAGAAGCATGAGTGGATTAAAACTGAGTGACAGAGTAAGAAATAGTGTGATAAGAGAACGTTGTGGTATAAAAGAAGACGTAGTGACTAAAATTGAAAAAGGTATGCTTAGATGGTTTGGGCATGTAGAGAGAATGAATGAAAGGAGACTGACAAAAAGGATTTATGAGTCAAGAGTGAATGCGAAAGTTGGAAGGGGAAGACCAAGGCGAACGTTCCTGGACCAAATCCAGGACATTTTAAATAACGGCCAGGTCAAGAGTACTCTAAACCGACGAACTTGTATGAAAGGTTTAATGAGAATGAAAGAAGCGAAGGAGATATGCAAGGATCGTGGCAAATGGAAGGACGTGGTCTCTGCCTATCCCGAAGGGAATGAGGCGTGATGCTATGTATGTATGCATGTATGCAAGTTGTGTATAATTAAATAGTGGATAGAATAATAAATACGGATGTTTTTTTTTATGCAAAGCTTTTCAGTTCTTCAGTTTTGTATTTTTGTCTGCTTTCACACATATCTGAATTATTTGATATATTTAACAAAACTTAATTATTGTTCCAACCTTTTCAATGATAAATGTATGTATAGTGTATATAACTTTTGGTTAGTGTTTGACTGTGATATATTTTGTTAGTATCTAATGATACAGTCTAAGATTTAAACGTAGTAGCCTTTCTCACAATCTCAATTAATGATAGGTTTCCAAATTTAGCGAGTTAAGTAACATTGGATCGAGCGAGTTCTCTCTACTGGCACCTGAAATACAACTTAGTTAAGTTCAGAACCCACTGAATATCATAGCAGAGACAATATGTGATGTGGAAATCGTATATAAATAAAATACTCTACAAACACTCATGTAGCGGTCTCGTTTTGCCAATTCTCAATGGTTTAGTGTTAGCACATAATTTTAAATAACCGAAATTATCTTGACCTGTTATTAAATCTATTGGTACACTTAAAACTCTTAGGTACCCCCTTCTTTCTTGTTTCAAGTGCTTTTAATCGTTGCTATAGTAAAGCTATAAAATGTACATAACCATTACGTTTCTAACTCCAAAACAAAACCGCCTGACTCACGACTTCCGACAACGAAAATACCACGTTTGTTATAACATAAAGTACCGACGTGTTTTACTGTTGATTGGCGGGTTAATAACACTGTTTATCGTTGGAGGATACCGAGTAACTAATGCGTTTACACTTTTACATGTAAAATCGACATCAATGCGAAATACACAAAGAAACACATCGCAACCTTTTTATAAATCTATGCCTAAATTAGTACTATTGTAGAAGCATTTCTCCACCAAGAAGACGAAACAATCTCAGTTAATATCTAATATAAAGCAATTAGCACATTATTATTGTCCCTCTGCTAGTCATAGGCCTCCTCATTCATATCAGAGAGAGAGGGAGAGAGAGAATCTCTCAACTGCGAACTGACAGGTAGTCAAAATCTGTTTTATTATTTGAATCGGCCACATCATCTGTAAAGATTACGAAACGTCGGGATGTATCAAATATTTTTTATTTCAATGTGTGATAACCGCAAGACTAAGACAATATTCAGCATATCGAGTTTTTGACAAATATTTTAGTTTCGTACCTAAATATTCTTAGTAATATTTTTTTGCACAACGTACCCATGCATCGCGTGACGTCATCGACGCCAGGTCCAAACAACAATAGCAAAAGTACCATTAAAGAATAGTATCGTATTAATCGTGTCCAATATACATTTAGTAAAATGCTCGTATATCATAAACTCTGTCTTATTTTTTTAATACCTATAGGATAACTGTCACACCCACACTCGTAATGAGTCGTCGTCGCTTTAACCGATGGACGTCCACTGCTGGACATAGGTCTCACGAAATGATGCCGACAAGGTCCGATCTTGTGCCGCCTGGCTCCAGCGGCTACCGGCGATCCTCCTTATATCGTCGGTCCACCTTGTGGAAGGTCTTCCTACACTGCGTCGTCCGGTATGGGGTTGCCATTCCAGCACCTTCCGGCCTCAACATTTATCAGTTCGTCGGACTATGTGCCTCGCCCATTGCCACTTCAGGTTCTCGATTCGTAGGGCTAAGTCGGTGCCTTTGGTTCTGCTACCGATCTCCTCATTTCTGATTTGATCGCGTAGAGAAACTCCGAGCATAGCCCTCTCCATCGAACGCTGAGTGACTGAGCTTTCAAATAAGGCCCATAGTCAGCGACCACGTTTCCGATCCGTAGGTAAGCGTAATGAGTGATTTCATTAAATTTCCACAAGTATTTGTCATCCGTGTTTAATAATGAATCTTTTTGGTACGCAAAGCAGCTGCAATGCTATATAAAGGCAAACATGAAATTCTATTGCATTTACGCAAGAATTCAGATCATTTACTACGAATAGGCGTGGAGTAGATTTATGCTTAAGCACTCATCGCAATGTGTAAATGCGTAGGAATGCGTCTATCAATGGCGTCGGACGCCCTGTACTTTAGTTTGTCGTCATGAACTGACTCATGGATTAATAATATGATCAATACCATCATTGTAAGCTCTCTACTCCAAGCATTTACCCAATCAATACCCACAAGTAATATAAAAAAAGGTTAAAATGGTGTGCGTACAAAGTAAACATGTCAGAAGAGAAACTTCTTTTCCTAACTAATTTTTAAGACTTGTTTATATTTATACAAATGTAAAACTTTAGATTTCCGAGACTTAGAGTTAGGGAAAAAGGAAGATATGTTAGAAATTTAATTGTCATTAAAATATCAAAAGTGTCGAGGATTAATACAAATAATTTATTGAAATCTCAAATGACGAGTGGCAAATTAAAATGCCACGTGTTATTTTGCAAATATTCAAACTATCTCACTTTCAAACGAATCACGCGTTTCGTCCGTATAAATTTTACCCTCATGTACTTAAAGAAGTTTCACTTCAAAAATAATTCGATAATAAAGATCGAACCCATAAGAGACTCTAGCTGGTGACTTTTTCTTTATCTTGAAATGAATATTGTTGAAGTTAGAGCGTTAACTTCCAAGCCTTATTCAATATAAGTGATTCTTCAAGTTATAATATAACTTGTAAATGCTTATAATTATTGACTGGTATCAAATCATCTGTGACTTACACAGTTAGTTGCCTTTAATATATATATTTTTTTCAAATTTTCAATAAAGTATACCATCTATCTAATTCAACATGAGAAACCTATCGTACATATATAGCATCACGCCTCATTCCCTTCGGGGTAGGCAGAGACAACATCCTTCCACTTGCCACGATCCTTGCATATCTGCTTCGCTTCTTTCATTCTCATTAAATCTTTCATACAAGTTCGTCGGTTTAGATTACTCTTGACTTGGCTCTTATTTAAAATGTTCTGGATTTGGTCCAGGAACGTTCGCCTTGGTCTTCCCCTTCCAACTTTCGCATTCACTCTTGACTCACAAATCCTTGTTGTCAGTCTCCTTTCGTTCATTCTCTCTACATGTCCAAACCATCTAAGCAAACCTATCGTGTACTATGTTATTGTCTGATTTTAATTGCAGGGCGATTTGTAGTAGACAAGTTAGTAAAAATCACGTCGCATCCTGCTACCACTCCGACGAACAGTGGCTACACCAATTTCTTGTTTACATAGGAAATTTCCGTAATATTGTATGTCCGTCTTCAACGCAACGCGCAGACGACGGATTCCTTTCTCATAGTATAAGTATAAATATTTCGTTTTAATTAAAGGCAAGGTCGCTGTACTTCGGCACTTAACGCTTGATGTACTGTTTATAAAGTAAACTTTAATTGTTCCCCAAAACGTTGCTTAAGTGAATCAAAACTGATTTAATTATTTCCGCTTTGACTCACAGATTTAATGCATCGGGAAGGGGAAGTTGTTTAATGGTTAGCCCTAATTATATCGTCGGGCACCTTTGGTGGTCGGAGCTTACAAAAGAGTTTAAAATCATACATTGGAAAATGCTATACTCGGAGGTTTTGTACTCAATTAAATAAGGTACTAGATGACCGTTACGAGAACTAGGATAACCGACAAAGCTTAACGAAATTCTAAGCTGAAGAAGCATTGGGGTAAATAGTTCGTAGGACCGATGTACGTTGGAGTCTGGAGACTGAAGTCCGCACAGAAAGACGCTGTTTGTGTTAATCTCCACCAGCTATATAGATGATATAAAGCAGTTCCCTTGCATTTGTAGTGTTATTTTTATTACCACAACCCACATACTCTGAATACATGGCACTCATTAACTACTCAACAAAGTAAGAAATAGTGTGATAAGAGAATGTTGTTGTATAAAAGAAGATGTAGTGACGATAGTTGAGAAAGGTATGCTAGGTTTGGGCACGTAGAGAGATTGAATGAAAGGAGAATGGCAAAAAGGATTTATGAGTCAAGAGTGAATGGGAAAGTTGGAAAGAGAAGACCAAGGTGAAAGTTCCTGTACCAAATCCAGGACATTTTAAAAAAGGGCAAGGTCAAGAGTACTCTAAACCGATGAACTTGTATGAAAGGTTTAATGAGAATTAAAGAAGCGAAGTAGATATGCAATGATCGTGGCAAGTGGAAGAACGTGGTCCTACCTGCCTACCTTTATGGGTATGAGGCGTAATGCTATGTATGTATTAACTACTCGTACAGGTTTTGGTTGATCATTTTTGGATCATCAAAATATGGAACTAACTCTCTTAAGTGATTTTCTCTCAAGGTTAGTAAATAATAGCAGACTAAATGTCGTCTTCGTCGTTTAATGTCGTCCTCCCAACGTTTATTTTGTCTCCTTTTCTTTCTTTTACGCGGAGACCATTCCGTAACTTGTCTCGTCTATTTCTCGGTCTGTTCTCTTAGCATGTGCCCCGTTCATCTTGATATTTGACGTTAATAGACGTTATGTACATTTTCAAATTTAGTCATGCTTTTAATAGTTTATAATCACACCTTGCCTATTCTTTTCCCAATTACACTTGTTTTCATGCCGTTTTGACATTTTCAAATTTTTTGTAATTGTTGCTCCGTTACTGGTCACGTTTGACATCCATATGATAAACATGGGGGTATACATGAGTTGGATACTCTCCTCTTTTCTGTGGTTGGCATATCTTTGTCCTTCATCACCTCATATCTAATTCTTTTTGCATTGTATGTTCAGTGGCTTTTAGCTGACCTAAATATATATATGTCGGAGAATAAGAGAGAACGGAGAAGCAAAAAGCACAGGGGCGTAGAGTTCTCCGCCGACATCGTTATCAATTTCTTATACTGTGAGCGTTCGTGGGTAATGCCGGTGCAATCAAACACTTTATTAATTAACTCGAATTTTTTATAATGTTCAATCACTTAATGTTCCCGATATCAATTTACACAAACTCAATAATAACAGGTAGAACGCGACAGTTTCAGTCGACCACTCCGGCCGACCGCCACTCTAGAACTGCCGAGAGACGCGCCGGACTGCCACTTCTTGACTCTGCCCCCACGCCGATACACAGATGGCGCCAGCGTTCCACAGACTCCTGCACTCCGACACATAGATATTCGTTGACATTTGTTTGTTTCTCAATTATTTAATTTGATATCTACTTTAATTGAATTTGTGAAAGAAATCATCACTAAAACTTTATAACTTCGGATCAAGTTTCGATACTTAAGGAAGACAAGTATCAAATCAAATTAGTACATCTTGAAGTAGGCGCGTTTTCTATATTAAATTACACTTTACTTTCTACACCTTATTAGTGTCTTGAGCTACTTTCCCAATATACGACGAGATTGAATTACATATGTAAGTAATACTTTTGTTATAAATTGAACATTGAATGCCAAAGAAACTATAAGTTTTTTTTTAACGTTTGTATTTAAACTCATAGGTGTGTTATTTGTCTAAAGTAAAACCATTAAACAATTGAAAACACGTTTACGTGCTTAATTCACAAATTCATATTGAGTTTTGTATTAAGATTTTCACAATATTTGCCCGAAGTTGGGAAGTTGGCGGTGTAATCCACCCCCGTGCCTCGGAGAGCACGTTAAGCCGTCGGTCCTGTGCCCGATCTCACTCCGGTTGTGTCGGATTACCGTCACATCGGACTATGAGAGTGAAGAAATAGAGAGTGCACTGGTTTACTATGCTTGCCAATCCGCCGTGGAGCAGCGTGGTGGGTCTATGCTCTAAAAACCCTCTCTCCTTGGAGTGAGGAGGCCTGTGCCCAACAGTGGGACGTTAATGGGCTGCTACTTACCTTTACGTGCTTATTTATGCGATCATACTGGTATAAATGTAAACGTGTCGAATTTTAACTTCTCGTTATCGATTAGTCAAATTACTCGTTGTTTCAAATATTTTCCTTCATCGCAGTGCTTTCGGCTGGAGAAAAATATCGAGGAAACCTGCATATTCTGGAAATGGAGGCGCCTCTGTCCTGATGGGGGATTTTATTTGGTTGCTACGTATCTTAAGTAATTTACGTCATTGTACACTTTATTCGCCTGACTATTAGTAAGAGGCATTATAAATCAGTGTACATAAAACTATATCGAGCAATGTATTTCTTTTAATCTTTTGTGTGTCTGTATGTTAGCTGGACATTGTTATTTAAAGAGTCACGAGTCACACAGTCTTTGTCTTTTCGCTTTGTTCATTATGAAGCAGGTGAAAGACCGCGACATATTTTGAAAGTCCATGACGCCGGTGTCAGACTAAGAACTCAGCCGAGCTTATCTTAATTAAGCTAATTGACGTAAATAAACTTAAAATTAGTCTCTATCTATCTCTATATCTAGTTTAGTAATACCATCTATTTGCAAAGATGAGTGGATTGAAACTGAGTGAGAAAGTAAGAAATATTGTGATAAGAGAACATTGTGTTATAAAGGAAAATTTAATGACTAAAATTGAGAAAGGTTTAGTTTGGGCACGTAGAGAGAATGAATGAAAAGAGATTGACAAAAAGGACTTATAAGTCAAGAGTGAATGGGAAAGTTGGAAGGCGAAGACTAAAGCGAACGTTCCTGGACCAAATCCAGGACATTTTAAATAAGGGCCAGGTCAAGAATACTCTAAAGCGACGAACTTGTATGAAAGGTTTAATGAGAATGACCATCTGCATTGCGAAAGGAGGCACTTTCCTATATTTCAAATCAATCGTGAATAGTTTTGAGGATCTCGTGGTTACATTATGAATGAAAAAACCATTTTCGCATTATTGCCTTTCCAATTTGGACGGCTCGGTGCACAACGATTGCTGGCAGTTTAGCGCTTGACTGTGTTCTCACCTGATGGTAAATGATGATACACTCTGATGTGGAAGTGCGCTAATCTATTAAGAGGCGATATATCCCTTACGGTTTCTACACAGCATCGTACCGGAAAACAAATCTCTTTGTTTGGCGGTACGTCTTTGCTGGTAGGGTAGAAGCCTGTCACCAGTCCAGACTCAGAGACGTATTTGTAGGGCGGCCGTCGACACTGCGCATAAAACAGTAGCAAATTGTCAGGCTTAGAGACCCCAGCGTCACATCTTGACATCGCTGATTGGGAGTGACCTCTCATTCCCCTGCATTGTGGGCGCTATGAGTGGCAATTATTCAGGTTGGAGAGCAGTGACATCCTTCTGCGAGGCTCTGGTCTTGCAGAAGGAGTCAAGGCGCAATTTTGCTAGCCTGCTCTCCCCCAACTAAACTAAACCCTTAAGTCGGATTTATCCGGGGCGCCAGAGATGAATGCGTCAGCGGACATCTGGACCCCAACAGCTGGATGAAGAGGGTTCCGCTGGGTTTTAGTGGGTATCCTGGTACGTCCAGCGAGTCCCACAATGCCGGATGTAAGTTTACACTTCATCCGGCGTGCATAAAGCATTTCCCAGCGAAAAAAACTGTTTGCCTGTAAAACTATTCACGCCGGAACTCCTACATAAATTTTGATGCCTTGAATTGAATCTATAATTTTATGATCTATTTAACTATTTGAATAATCACTGATTTCACAGTGTTTAGGGAAGGCAGCTTATTGGAAGATACCAATAGACATAATATTATCCTATAGATACAGTACATTTTGTCTTCTATAAATAAATATCTTCAAATTGTTGCCATAAACTTCATTACAGACGTGTGAATGACAGACACAAAAGACAGACGTCTGAATGTAATGTAAACATTACTGGATTTGCTAATCCTAGCCTTATGTGGAAGGGATAAAGTTCCAAATAATAAAGCGTGATGCATCAATGGATGAATTAACGATGCATAGAGGTTCACATATGGCGTAATTTGTGTAGTGAACTAGCGGCGGGCTCTCAGTACGGCAACAATCCGTTTATACCTTTTTTAACCGACTTCAAAAAAAGGAGGAGGTTATCCATTCGTCTGTTTATTTTTTTTTATATGTTACCTCATAACTTTCGACTGGGTGAAACGATCTTGATAATTTTTTTTTAACATATAAAAGACTGGTGATAGCGGGGTGGCAAAATAACTAACCTGTAACGTACGAGTATTAGGTTGCGGGTTCGATCCCATGTGACGATATCATTGTAAAGTTGTTTCATTTAAACGATGCTGTCTCATATGAGCAATACATTTTTACATAGGTGTCCACATATTGAGATAAATTTGTTAGTTTACTTCAGATACACTAAAAATAAATAAAAAATGTAACAAAAATAGAACCTCTTTCAAGACAAACTTACAAATAAATTAATAAGCTCTATAAAGTAAAAAATAATTGCGTAATATTTTTTAGTGTTCTTCGTATTCTTATATTTGGAGTCGGTGTCGGTTAAATTAATCTAAATTCAAAGCAAAACTTTTTCAATATTTAATGAATCAATGTTTCTATGACGTCAGAGATTTCGTGATGAATAAATAGAATTAATGATTTAATAATAACATATTTTGACATTCCGAAAATTACTGACATCTCCAAACATTAGAATACTTTTAAATTATATTGACATTTTAAAATAAGTGAAGTTTTTAAATATTTTACTTTAAAAGACTACTTTAAATATTTATTTTTTTTTATCATTGCTGACAGTTTAGCGGTTGACTGATCTCACCATATGGTCTTAAGATTGAATCGCGTTAATCTGGTAAGAGGCGATATACCACTTATGGTTTCTACACAGCATCGTACCAGAACACAAATCTCTTTGTTTGGCGGTACGCCTTTGCTGTTAGAGTGGCAACTAGCCACGTCAGAATCAGACAAATTAGAAAATACAATTTCCCAAATTCGTCCTACCGGGTATCGAACCCGGTACCTCTGCTAGCAAAGCGAATACTCGCACCACTACGCCAGCCAGACCGTCCAACATTATGACATGTATTTAACAAGTAAATGAATTTGATTTGATTTTATATACGCTTTTTATTTATTTACTATTATTTATATACTCTTTATTGTACACAAAAGAAAAAAAATTGCGTTGAATAAGAGACGCACAAGTAATAACAAAACAAATATACAAAAAGGCGGTCCTATCGCTAGTCAGCGATTTCTTCCAGACAACCTTAAGGAGAAGGAAATTGTGCTAAAGTAAGTGGGAGGTACATAAAGAAATAGATCAACACTTAACTCAACTCATACTCGGTTGGGCAGCGTTCCGGAAGACGTTTTCGTCCAATATTCCTCAGTGCCTAAAGACTAAAGTCTTCGAACAGTGCATGTTGCCAGTGCTTACCTACCGATCGGAAACGTGGTTGCTGACTATGGGCCTCATTCAAAGCTCAGAGTCACTCAGCGTCCCATGGAGAGGGCTATACTCGGAGTTTCTTTACGCGATCAAATCAGAAATGAGGAGATCCGTAGCAAAACCAAAGTAACCGACATAGAACTACGAATCGCGAACCTTAAGTGGCAATGGACGGGGCACATACTGCGACGAACCGATGGACGTTGGGGCCGGTAGGTGCTGGAATGGCGACCCCATAAGGATCGGGCCTTGTGGGTATCATTTCGTGAGACCTATGTCCAACAGTGGACGTCCATCGGTTGAAGCGACGATATACTAACACAGTAATAAAAATAAAATTTGTAATAAATAAATCCATTTATAGGAAATTAAAGATAGCGTTCCACAGTCGGCTGGCCGTAACAGTGAGTTTTCGACGAATTTAGTGCGATGTATGTATTATTGCTTGAGAGACAGAGAGAGTCACTTTCGCATTTATTTTATTAAGTAAGAATTAGAAGTGTGAAATTATCGAACAGCGAGTATGCCGTTAGGGTGGCGAGGCCCGAAAATACCTTGTCGTGGAGGGTCAGGTCAGTTAACCGCGTGTTGTGCGCCGGTGCAGTTGTGTTGTGTGTGGTTCCCATGTTGTGCTCGACCGGCGCGGCGGCGGCCATGGATCGCGCCTACATGTCGCTGCGCGCGCGCAGACCGCAAGGGAAAACTACGGTACGTCCACACTGCCTTTTATGGCTGGGGAAATTACTTGATTTGTACTTAATTTTATCTCTCACTCTACTGGCCATTGCGTAAAAGTTTGTTTTATTAGCAAACTATTTAAGGTTTTAAACCTGCCTGAACTTTGCGTAAATATGATCTAAATACTAGCTGACGTTGTTTTGCAAGTCTATGAATTCAATATATAATAAAATAAATTTGTGGATTGCTATTAAATTACTATATTTGTTTATTATGCTGAGGTCTTTGCAATTATATCCGTGAAACGTTGACATGCACTTCATCCGGGTTAACGCTATTCCAGAAATTGTCAAATTTAATCATAACTTGTATTTAGTCGTCGTTTTTAGCGGCATATCTTGTTGTCGCTGGTTAGAGGAGATCTTTCACTGGAGAGCATAATTGAGGTAGGTTAGGGAACCTCTAGTGATCTCACTCATGGATGGGGAGGGATCCGATGCGCTTTAGTGGGTATTAGTCTTTCATCGGAGTGCGTTAAGGCATTTCCCAGCGTAAAAGAAAATGCCGATGACTTTTATTTTATATTACCTTTGATTGCGACCTAAGCGTTTAGTATTATCACATTGTTTTACTTTTTCTTTCTTACTATATAACACTATGTATGAATTTGCAATATCAAGTTATGTTTACCTACTCTGCAAAACGTGTAACCGAGCTATAATATGCTGTAGGTGTTAGTAATAAAGTCTACATTTGTTTGTCAAAACAATTATGAATAGTTACAGATCGTGAGTAATGGATTGAGGTGTAACATTCGACTCACCTCAACGGTTTAAATCATCGTTAAAAAAATATTATAAAACGTAAACGGTCACTTGAATGTCTATATTTATAGGAAGTAACAAATATTTTTTATTTAAGTAGGATTTTACAGCACTTTTATGTCATGTCAATTTACCAAATCATTTAAAAGAAAGACAGACAGACAGAAAGACAGAATTCTCCACGGAATGTTATGTGTAGAGTCCACAACAAGTTTGTTGTGTGAGAGAGAGAGAATACACTTTATTGTACACCACAATCAAAGTATGAAATAAATACGTACTACCTAACTTAATCATAGGGTACAAAAAGGCGGCCATATTGCTAAGTAGCGATTTCAGCCAGTCAACTTTAGGGTTAGGAAAACTTTGATACGAAAATGGGTAGTTGTTGTTGTTTTTCTGCCCTTATCCCACTAGGTGGGATCGGCACAGCATGTTTCCTTTCGCCACTTCACTCTATCCGCCGTCATTTCTACATTCACAACCTTTATACACATATCCTCTTTCACATAATTCATCCACATTTTTTTTGATCGCCCACTCCCGGTCCTGCCGCTTACCATCATATTTAGGACCCTCTTGTATACATGGCTATCCTCCCTTCTCATTACATGTCCATACCAGGCTAACCTTCCACTCCTTAACTTCTCGGTCACTGGTGCTACTTTCACACTTCCTCTAATATACTCATTCTTAATCTTATCCAATTTTGTCACTCCACACATCCATCTCAACATTCGCTTCTCCGCTGCATGCAATTTCCTTTCATTCTCCCCTTTGGTGGCCCAGCACTCTGATCCATACAGGATCTTACGATCGTCTTATAAATTTTCCCCTTTAGTTTAAGGGGCATGGGGCATTCTGGCATCGCAAATTGTTCCCGAGACCTGCCTCCACTTCATCCAACCTGCATTTATCCTGCTAGTAACATCTCGGTCAATGCCGCCGTCGTTTTGGAAGATAGAGCCGAGGTAACGGAAATCGGAGCAGACTCGAAGGGAAACACCATCTAAGACAATCAAAAAAAACTGAATGGATCCCCGAAATCACAGAACAGATGTTCTGTTTTGGTCCTATTGATCTTCAACCCTGAGCTTTCCAGTTATATGGGTATATAGGGTAGGTGGTTTATAAAAGGTGTTATACATGGATACGTACAAAAAATACATATATATTTACTTAAATACGAACCCAAAGAACCCAAAAATACAGTTGCGTTAGAGGGGTACCTATTTTCAATTCCTCCAATAAATCATGTACATATATAAGTAGAAAGTTCTAAGAAAAATGTTCAAATTTCTACTACAATATTTATTTATTGATAATCCAACAGCGTTTTAACAAGTTGTTACATAGAATACTTAATACACATAGAATAAGGCCAATTACGGATTACACAAATTTCTATACAATATTGGAAATAACAAAGTAGATATTAAAAAGTAAGAATTTAGAAACAATGAAAAGAAAAAACTGATATATTCGCTATGTACTCACGAAGAGTTATACATTTGAATATAAAATATGTTAGCGATCATTATTATTTTATTTGTGGATTGCTATTCGTTATGCTGAGATCTTTGTTATTATATCAGTGAAACGTTTACATGCACTACATCCGATTTAACGCTATTCCGGAAATTCGCAAATTTAATCAACACTTCTGTTTAGTCGTCGTTTTCACGACGATTGTGATTGGTGGACTTATTATTTTTTGAGTGGGGCGTTTGGTATAAGCACAGTGACAGTTCTTAGTTTCTATTGCGCTTTAAGTCATTCAAAGTAATATAATAATGAAGAATCTGAGAATAGTATTACTTAACTTATATATTAGTGAGCGACTCTAAAAGTCTAAGTGAAAATATCTCTGTTCAAGTAGGCTTATTTCAGCACTAATGAATCGTCAAATATAGTTTTTTTTTTCATGTAATATTTAAATGTATGACTGTTGATAACATTAAAGCACGACCTACCATCTAAAGTTACGAAAACTTCAATAATATTTTATATTGATACATGAAGCATCAATTTTGTACCCATATTTAAGTGTTGTATGAATTCCTAACATATCTTCCTTTTTCCCTCTCTGTAAGTCTCGGAAATCTAAAGTTTTAGATTTGTATAAATTTAAACAAGAATTAATAATTAGTTTGCCAAAGAAGTTTCACTTCTGACTTTGTACGCACGCACTTTTTACTTTTTTCTATGATGTTTATATTCAAAAAGTCCATTATCAGCAGCAACCTTGCTTCGTTTATTACTTGGTTGACATTACCTTGACATTGGCTTCAAAGCACTCCATCATCGCATCTATAGTGTATACAAACGCGATCAATCTCTCGCGGCGTTATTCGCCGGCTGTTACCAGATCAAGAATAGGTGTTTACGAGTTTTAGGTTACGTCTTGTGTTTAAGGTTAACGACACGGTGGAAATTAAACATAGACGCGATTCAAATCCTCTAAAAAAACCTTGAAACTATTCAACTTTTTACAAAGTAACCTCATATAACTTGAGAAAAATAAAATAAAATTGCTGTAAATTCTAATAGATACATACACATACATAGCATCACGCCTCATTCCCATAGGGGTAGGCAGAGATAACGTCCTTCCACTGGCCATGATCCTTGCATATCTCCATCGCTTCTTTCATTCTCATTAAACCTTTCATACAAGTTCGTCGGTTTAGAGTACTCTTGACCTTGCCGTTATTTAAAATATCCTAAATTTGGTCCAGGAACGTTCGCCTTGGTCTTCCCCTTCCAACTTTCGCATTCACTCGTGACTCATAAATCCTTTTTGTCAGTCTCCTTTCATTCATTCTCTCTACATGCTCAAACTGCCATTCTTATGCCATACCCAACTTTCACTACCATACATAAGTGTTGGCACCAACATTCCAGCAAATTCTAATAGGCTACATAAAATTGAGAAGTCATTCAAGGGTAACTGTATACGTTGCTACAACAAGCTCTCAGAAGAAGTTACAAAGATATCTCTGAGTAAATTAAAATCTATTATTAAAAGATTTTCCTTTTTAGTAACCGTTATGGACTGTGTCAGGTGAGGGTGAGTACACCTGTCCGGTCACGGCAGGTGGCCACCCTCGGTATCGCTGTGTGACGTCACCATGGTGATTTAGTTCAGAATGCACAACCCGCAGACATTTATAAAAAAAGTTAATCATATATTTTGAATTCCATTACATTTGCTATCGGTTTTATTGCTAAATCGACTTAAAAAATCTCATTACCTCACACTTGCCTTTAAATGAAACCGACAACTTACAGTATGTAGTTTATGTATCGATGATTAATCTTGTAAAAAGGTGAGGTAAAATTAACCGACTTCAAAAAAGGGAGGAGGTTATCAATTTGTCTGTAATGTTGATCTTGGTGATGCTTTTTTATATGAAAAGGTGGTGCTTGTCGTATGGTCCCATTTTTTTTTAGTCCAGTACTGATGATGTGCCTGTCAGCCGAGATACCCACATATATAGCTATAGGTTGTAACTACATATACAGCTATAAGTGTGAGCGGCGCCGGAGTTGCCAAGTGGACACGCGGGTCACACCTACCTTGGCTGACGCCGGCTCCGAATAAAAGAATACGCAATTATTTTTTACTTTTTAGAGGATATACTTGGAACAGTTTATTTTGAATATATGTTGACTGTCTTTCTTTGCCCTCCAGGTTGTCTCCAGTGGTTTAGTCACTAGTTAATAACTGCCTCTTGATCTAGTTCGTTATGCCGCCGGTCCTGCGCCTGTTCTCTATGGGAATGAAGGAATAGAGAGTGCACTTGTGTACTATGCCTGCCAATGCGCAGTGGAGCAGCGTGGTGGGTCTATGCTCTAAAAACCCTCGCTCCTCGTAGTAAGGAGGCCTGTGCCCAGTCGTAGGACGTTAATGGGCTGCTACTTACTTACTAGTTAATATAAATAGTTTTTTTTTTATAAAAATGGTGTACAATAAATTGAATGAATAAATAAATATTTAATTCGAATCGGTATTTTTTTATTGTGAATAGTTTTATTGGTATTCCGACAAGGGAACAGGTGACATAACACAAATACTTAGCGAGTTTATTATTAATCGACGTATATTTTGCAATACTATATTAATTATTTATTTGCAGCGCTTATTCCATCAATCGTTGACAAATATGTCAAACGTCATGAGGTTATATTAGACAAGTTTTAATGGTTGTTAAGTTTCCTTAAAATTTCTGATGTTCTACCTAACTTTGTTGATTTATTTTTTCAAAAAAACCTCTTGACTGTCATATAACAAAAAAGGAATTAGTGAAATTAGTCGAGTCCTTCGTGCATGATGCCGTGACATAGGAATATAGAGACTAATTTTTATATATAATATAAAGATTGTAATCAGCATTGACTGATAATTTTAGAGGTATAATCCCGCAAATGAGTATAAGGTACATTTGATGTTATTTGATACCTATTGAATTTTAGACCTAGGTTTAGTTGTCAAGTAGAAGTAGTGGTTAAGAAAGACTGTGAAGAGAGGAGAAGGAATACTATAAAAATATCAACTCACATTAACTAACAACTTTTATTCTCTCCACTATTGAAATATATATACTATTCTAATAATTACTTCACTATTTAAATTTATCCAATTTAACACTAATTTTCTTTAAAACAATTAGGCAGCTTGAAAGGCTTGTCGCCGGCCGTGACCTGCAATGGTCGCGACCCTGAGATTCGGGCTCATGAGGAATCCAGGGTTCGGTTCCGTCACGGAACGGTGGGAGAAGAGAATATATAGGGGAGAAATTCCGACTAGGGGTCGAACAGATGTGAATCGGCACCTACCTCGAGTCCCGTTTGCCGATCTCCTCGGGCGGCGACGGCCCTGGCAGGTGCCTGGGGTACGTGTGGGTGTATTTGTATTGTGTGGTGTTTGTGGGTGTGTAGTAACCTGCAAGGTGACGCGGAGAGCTGCTTATCGGCGACGCCGGGCTGGTATCCACTCCAAGGCGGTCCTGTGCACCATCAGGCACAGAAATGTTCAAGAACTAAAGCCCACGTGGGCCTGAATGGACTGTGGCCGTGTGGACTTGCCGCACTTCGTGTAAATCGAGAAAGAGGGGCCACTAATAGGTCCTTACTGCGACGACATCACCAATCGCAATCACACACCAATAAACCCAGTGGCAAGCAGCACCTTTCACCAAAACCCACGAGGCAAACCTTATCGGCCGAACGCAACGCCTTTAGCCCGATGACAGCTGGACACAGATAAACTATATTTGTTGCTGCGCTGCTTTCCGATAGTTAGCGCATTAGTACTTCGGAAAGCTTACAGATGGCGTGAACAGACTGTCTTCACGAAATTGTTCCGTTCGTTAAAGTTACCTCGTATGGCATAACATTTCGTAATATTGCACAATGTATTTGGTTTTCGGAGCTACTAGTATTATCACCCAACTATCTATAGTCTAACGCAAGGATGATGAGCTGGCGAAGGTTTTGGTAGAATCCTATGAGACAGAATTCCCATGACCTCGTCGAACATTGCTGAGTTTTAGCTGGTAGAAGTCAATCGTAGTCGTTATCATTAAATGTTTATAATATTAAAAACTCTCCCCATCTATGAAATGTATGGGGTAAAACCTATAATTTCATTAATGTAGGTATATAATATCTTAATGTATCTTCGTCGTGTGATCGCAAAATCCATTATTATTCTCTACATGACCTGGATATCCGCAAACTAGCATATGACTCTATTAATTATCTGAATTGTTGTGTTATTTATAGAACAATGTAGCGATGGACAGACCAGGAAGCGTATAATAGATATATCTAGAGAATTCTTGTTAGACGATTAAATCAGTGCTTAGTATTCTGTAGTCGTAGTATATTGGTAACAATTAGGGTTGCCACTTGATGTTTACGTAAGAATTTTAGTGATTCTTTTAGCTGTTTGTTTTGTTGACATGTAATTACATGAACACTGTTTAAATTTATTAAATTAAATCTCTTAAACTTTCTCCGACCAAAGCACATTGCTTTCGTGTTTCCGAAATATGTTAATGATATATCGATTATAGTGCTTCGAGCTTTATAAGCTAAACTAAACTAAACTTGTTGTAAATTCTAGTAGGCTGCATAATAATAACAACTCATTTAAGGGTAACTGTATACGTTTCTATAATAAACTCGTGGGAGTGAACGAACTGCTCTAATTTGAATTGAAATATATTAAACTAATATGATATTGTAATGATGATGATAACAAAAAAACAAAACACCCGACTGAGTTTGTTGTGGGCTCTTCTCGGATCAGGGTGCGAAGGAACCCTCGTAACTTTAGATTTTAAGTCGTTCTGGAGTATCATCATCAGACGTACATTAGAATGAGAGTGTGGAAAAGAAAAGAAAAAAAAATATGTGACGATTCGAAAGTGCCGTAATATGCCTACTTGATTAAAGATATTTTGATTTGATTGGATTTGATAAGCAATATAATCTAGACAAACAGCAATCTGACAAAATATCAGTATTACAATTGAGAAGATTAATTGAGTAATATTGAAATATTTCCTTATTTAATTAGTTTTAATCACAAATATTATACAAAAGGTGAAAATTAATACACTCATGCGTTTAAGAAAGTGAAACTTCGTTAGTCTTTGAGGGTGGTTTTTTTTACGGATGATTAGCGTCACGAATATGTGCAGCGTTGTTTATGCTAATTCGTTTGAAGGTTAGGTAGTTTAATATTTACAAATAAAATATGGCATTTTAGTTTGCCACTCGTAAATAAAAAAATATATAAAATAAAATATTTCATAAATTTTTCTAATTTTTAAATTCAAAAAGAGAATTTTTAACATTAATTTCTAATATTCACAAAACCACAATTCAACAAATTATTTATTTTAATTTTCGACACTTTTAACATTTTAATAACAATTACATTCCTAACAAATCTTCCCTTATTCCTCCCTCTAAGTCCCGGAAATCTAAAGTTTTACATATGTATAAGTATAATCAAGACTTAAAAATTAGTTTGCCAAATAATTTTCACTTCTAAAACGTGTACTTTGTACGCACGCACTTTTAACTTTAAGATTACTTTGTTAGAAGTAATTGTAGCATTGGCAACCCTAAACTATAATAAAGCCGGCTGGTGTAGATTACGTGATGAGCTAATTACATAGTTATTAGAAAAAGGTATTTTAATTACTAAAATAGCCTGTAATATATATCGGGTTCTGGTCTTCCATCGTTTAAATAAAGACAACCACAATCAATTTTCACAGAGATTTATTTATTACTTTAAACTGAATTATTAATTATTTTTTTAATTAAATGACATTAACCAATAACTTATGGGTGCAAGGTGTGCTCCGGGCAGCACTTCGAGTAAGAATGCCCGCCAATTTTTTTTTTTTTTTTCGAAGTGTGTAGTTGCTGTTAGCCCTACTGGCTTTTACAGCGTAACCGAGAGGGATGGCGAGCGCAGAAGCTCTGCCGAGGGGTGGGCCCGTAGAAGGGCCCTGCTGCGTCGGGGGATGTGTATAAGAGACAGTATCCTCCTGCGAGGCTCGGACCTAGGCTTAGAGCAACGTTTGCTGCTGCTGAAAAAGACAATCGGACAGGTGCTTAATCTTGACGCCCATGGGTCCGCGACTGGGAGCCGCGGCCGGGGTGCGTCAGATAGCGGGGACCTCGTCTTCGCCGGCGAAGACGCTGTGTGTGTGTGTTAGTGTACGGGGCATTGTCAATAGTAATCTGGTCGTCTGGGTCGTCAAGGACGTGTTTGGGCCGCCTCTTCCTAGGCGGGATGTTTAGCCTAATCCCATAAGAGGCGGCATTTCTAATGAGAGGGTTGGGGTGACTGACGGCTCTCTTGAAATAATCTACGGAGAGCGTTTTGAAATGATTGTTGACCGTTGCGAGGTCGAGATCTCTGTGGAGATCGACGTTGCGCATGAACCAGCGGGCGTCCGTGGCTATGCGCATGAATTTGTTCTGCAGCGTCTGGAGTCGAACCAGCCGGCGTGCAGGAACGTGAGCGAACACTACGCTCGCATAGGAGAATATGGGGCGGATGCAAGTTTTGTAGAGTGTCACCTTGTGGCGCAGTGACAATTTACTCTTCTTGCAGATCATGGGATAGAGGCGACTTAGCACAAACGCTGCCCTGCCACGGACGGTGCGAATGTGTTCGTTGAATTGCATGCACGCATCTAGGGTGACTCCTAGGTACTTGGCTTTCCGTTGCCAAGGGATCGGGTCGCCGAGGAGCTCTATTGTGCTCAGATCGCGGCGGTCGGGTCTTTTGTTGCCGGTGAATAGCACCGCTGTGCTCTTGTCGGCGTTCGCTTCTATTCTCCATTTGCAGAACCATTCGCCTAGGCGACTGACTGCTCTTTGGAGACGCGAGGAGATCGTTGATAGTAGGTTTGATGAGGTGAATAGCGCGGTGTCATCCGCGAATTGTGCTAGGTGAACGTGAGGCGTTCTGGGCATGTCGCTGGCGTACAGCGAGAAGAGTAATGGTGACAGTACGGAGCCCTGGGGGACTCCGGCCTGAATTTGACGGCGGGAGGACAGGGTGCCCTCTACGCGGTAGCGAAAGCTTCGGTTGGTGAGAAAGTCTCTTAGAAGAAATACGAGTCTATCTGGCACGCCCATATGGAGGAGCTTAAATATTAAGCCGGCGTGCCATACCTTGTCGAATGCCCATACCTTGTCGAATGCAATGCCCGCCAATCTAATGCAAGCCCTTTTATACTAGTTTCTGCGAGTGGGGGTAGTTCGAATGTTGGTAGATGTTTGGTGCTAGCTTGCTGCACACCTTGTTACCAACATTAAAAATCGTTGCCGCCGTCATATATTACATTTTGACGATATTTCGATTCGAATGCAGAGTTCCAATAGTAACAAGGTTATCCATAAATACTATAATTGTGTTATTTAAAAACGAATTAAAAAAAATAGTATTTCTTTGTAAACAAATCTATTTAAATTTGGTGAGATTTCTCGTCAATGTCCTACCCCCATACAATTGATAAACAATGCTCTTTGAACGCCGTTTCAAAGCAATAAAATGAATATCAACAAAAAGGGGTATTGTTCTGTTGTAAATGGTACAACAGGAAGTCTTGTCATGTCTAAAGCATGGAAGTTCTGAACGAAATCACTTATTTATTGGTTTTCGTTTGAAAAAGATAGCGGTTTGAATGGAAGTCATTCATTCCTTTCAAATGTAATGGACGAACTACATGTACAGGTTTTTTTTAAACAAATGTCTTGTATTTTCATGTATGTTTTAATGAAAAATTTACATATTTCCTTGGTCTTTAACTTTTACACAATAGTTATCCTTAATCGTACACTTATTGTTAAGGTGAATAAATAAGAATTTCTTTTATTGTTGACAGGTAAGCCTTCAACTGTCTTCACACCTGATGGTAAGTAATGATACAGTCTGCGATACAAGCGCGAAAATCTATTAAGAGGCAATTTACCTCTTATGGTTTCTAAACAGCGTTGTACCAGAATAAAAATCTCTTTTCTTGGCAGTACGTTTTTGCTGGTAGGTTGGTAACTAGCCCTGGCCGTAAGCTTCCACCAGTCCAATCTCAGAAAAATTATAAAATCTAATTTCGTAAATCTACCAGGGCCGAATCGAACCCGGGCCCCCACTAGCGAAGCAAGTACTTAACATCACTCTACCAGCGAGGCCATACTACATATAGATCATAAAGCATACTTATTGGAAAATACCTGCCTCATTGGTCTAGCGGTTCGCCTGTTCGATTACAGACATGAGGTCCTGGTTTTAATCCCGGGTTGGGCTTATTCTAAGATTGATATCGAGTCTTGCTCCACCCCCGTGCTTCGGAGAGCACGTTAAGCTAAAGGTCCTGCGCCTGATCTCTCTCTTGTCGTCACTGAATGCCGTCACATCTGACTATGAGAGTGAAGGGCACTTATGTTAGCACATTCAATTGTGTGCCACTTTTGTTACGCTGAGTGTGAGACATATCGGGAATGTGAGATTTACTGGCAGGCCAGAATACCCATTAAAACTCAGCGATACCCTCCAAATCCTTTTTTGGACTACCAGAGACTAGACTGAGGTAGACGCAATCTACCCTGGCACTCCGGAAAATTCCTCTAGGAAACTTAAGAAGGAGGAAATAGAAGCGCAAATCTACGCCTCCTACCGCCCTACCTCCTGCGCTGAAGTAAAGGAGCGTCCACACCGTCTATACTCTTAAAAACTCTCTATTATGATTGACGGGGCTTGTGCTCAGCAATTGGACATTAATGGGCTGTTACATTATACGATATATAACAAATCAGTCTTCAGATTTACTGAATATAAATACCCTAATTTTTTTGAATCTATTCTGAGAAGATATGTACTCCAAATTCCACCACAGTTTTTTACAGACATTCTGTAATTATAAGAAATGTAAAACCATTACGGGATACGGTAATAGTTTATTTTGGTCCCAACTAATTTTAGAAATTAAAACGTTGTGAAACTCGTGGCATGTGTTGGCGAGCCAATATCGCCAGATACTATACATTTTGGATTTGTTGTTTCTCAGAGTTAATATATTTTAAAGCAACAATATTGCCATATAAATATATTTATAATATGTATTTTAATAGAAAAAAAGCGCGGTTCAAATTTATTCTGGTAGCATAATTAAGTAAGTAAGCAGCAGCCCATTAACGTTCCACTGCTGGGCACAGGCCTCCTCACTCCAAGGAGCGAGGGGTTTTAGATCATAGACCCACCACGCTGTTCCACTGCGGATTGGCAGGTATAGTACACAACAAGGGTACTCTCTATTCCTTCACTCTCATAGTCCCGATGTGACGGGAATCCGACATGACCGGAGAGAGATCAGGCGCAGGACCGACGGGCTAACGTGCTCTCCGAGGCACGGGGGTGGATCACACTGCCTACTTCCCAACTTCGGGCAAATATTCAGAAAATCGTAATTGAAAACTTAATATTGATTTTTGAATTGACCCTACCCGGGGCTCGAACCCAGGACCTCATGTCTGTAGTCAAATATGGTAGCATAATTACTTCATAGAAATAAAAAAAAATTACAAAAAAAGAACCGCCTTCATAACAAATTATTACAAATATTAATATGCTTTAAAAAGTAAAAAAATAATTGCGTTTTTTTAGAGTTGCTCGTATTCTTATATTCGGAGGTAAGGTGTTTCAAAACAACTTTACAAAGTGAAATTTACATTGATATCGCCACACCCGGGATCGAACCCGCAACCTTATCAGTAGCTATCACCAGTCTTTTATATGGTAATCGAGCGCAACACTAATACGTAAAAGTTTCCTTCCCCCCCCCCCCCCCCCCCGACTCTGCTACCACCGCAGCAATGCCGCAACAAACGTAAGGTCATTACCATTTGATTACAGACAGTTATATATTTTGCCTTAAATCGCATCCTTACTATGAGCCGTTGAGGAGTTCCATTGATCTTCATATTTAACTACGACAAATATTTGACCATACCGATGTTACGGTAGGTGATTCAAATATCCGGATTTCCATTATTTAATTTCTTATTCTGTGGGCGTTCATGGGTAATGTTGGTGCAATCAAACGCTTTATTAATTAACTCTGATTATAATGTTCAATCACTTAATGTTCCCGATATCAATTTACACAAACTCATTAACATTAATAGCTAGGAACGCGACAGTTTCAATAGTCGACCACTCCGGCCGACTGCCACTCGAGAACTGCCGAGAGACGCGCCGGACTGCCACTTATTGACTCTGCCCCCACGCGGATACACAGATGGCGCCAGCGTTCCACAGACTATTACACACGGACCAGCGATCCACAGACTCTTGCACTCCGACACATATTATTATATATGTACTATCACATGCACTTTTAATTTTTGGATCTAAACACCGTATATACTTTTTAGTGAAAAACTTTTAATTAAAAAGTATAAATAGACACTGCGATTTTATATATTTCTGTAAAATTTTCTTATGTATTTAGAGAAAAGCTCATAATGTGCAATTACAAACAGACGTTTGAATTTTAATAATTTGTATAGATACTGTGAAGTTTATTAATTAATTTTAACGGACTAAGACCGACCCTGTGACGTGTGTAGGCTTGCTAAAATGTATTACCCTGACGTCAATGCTTAATAGCCAACTGTTCAAGCATTATCTTGTGATTGTCAAAGGCACCATTTATGTCATGTGACTTCTACGTAAACGCTGCTTTAGCAAACATCCATTATCGCAAGCCATTCTAACATATGTTTCATGACTACCAAGTTTTTACATAGAATATATCATAATGCCTGTTGATAATTGGAACTTATAAGCCTGAACATCTACACAAATAAAAGAAATTGAGTAAAATGTTTTCATTCTTTGCAAAACTTTATTAGTATAGTGCAAGTTGTGACAGTAAACAAAACGAAGGTTATGCTTTTTGAACGAGATGAATGGCAATATTTTGATAGATGGGGAACAAGTGGAAGAGGTGAAAGAATTTGTATACTTAGGATCTACATTTACAAAAGATAGAACATGTAAAAGTGCTATTGAAAGGAGAGTAAATGTAGGGAATATGGTAAATGGTGCTCTGCACGCCTTTATGAATAGCCAGATGGTGTCTCAAAGGGCTAGACTGGTTGTGCATGCTGGAGTGTTGGTGCCAACACTTATGTATGGTTGTGAAAGTTGGGTATGGCAGAAGAAGCACAAAAGTAAAATAAATGCGGTAGAGATGAGAGCGTTGAGAAGTATGAGTGGATTGAAACAGAGTGACAGAGTAAGAAATAGTGTGATAAGAGAACGTTGTAGTATAAAAGAAGACGTAATGAGTAAAATTGAGAAAGGTATGCTTAAATGGTTTGGGCATGTAGAGAGAATGAATGGAACTGACAAAAAGGATTTATGAGTCAAGAGTGATTGAGAATAGATGATGAAGTAATGAGAATGAAAGAAGCGAAGGAGATATGCAAGGATCGTGGCAAGTGGAAGGTTGTTGTCTCTGCCTACCCCTATGGGAATGAGGCGTGATGCTATGTAAGTTGTGTATATTTATATATTGGAGAGAATAAAAGTTGTTGGTTAATGTGAGGTGGAGCATTTTATAAAAATTTCATAACTGATGGTTCTGAAATTTACAGATAATAGCTTAAATAGCTCCTTAAAGACCCCTACGACTCAATTACGACTGACAACCTCCTCTATTAAGTAGGGAATCTCATATCATCAATCCAATAGTCGTGGTCTCTGATTAGAAAGAAAGAAAATATCTTTATTCGGTGCATAGGCGCAATTATATGATATAAACATCTGTGAAAAACATGCATTGAGTAATTGCACTACATTGAAACCACAACTAATGGTTTAAATGCTATGCAACCCCCACCCAGCCCCGAAAAGGCAAAACAGCTCGATATTGTTGTGTGCCAGAAACCTGACAAACGGCACCGATTTTCAGCTGCAGCCCTATAGCCTAGTCTGGCGTCACGGGCAGAGCATTAGCCGGTTAACTAGTAACTATTCAAAAAAAAAAAAAAACAAAAAACAAAAACAAATCTTAACCTAGATTACTAACTATAAGAAATGATTTACGTTGGCAGGGAATAGACTTACGTAAAAGTATCAAACTGGGAGAATTATAATAATTTTAAAACTAATTATTAAATATTCGAAATTATTTAATATTAAATCCGTGCATCACATTGACACCAGTCCTATGCTAATCTTAACATACTATTATAATATAATTACTGACGTCACCCGGCCGTGGGCTCAAACCAGAGTCCCGAAGGTGCCTTTGACTAGTTCCCGGTCAGGTGTCCTCCATAAATTCCCAGATTTAAGTACAAAGTCACCATTACTCCAAGCCGAGGTTCAGTCTCACAAGAGACGTCACTGAATGATACTCAAAACAAAAAAAAAGATTTAAGCACATCGATGAGTGCTAAGACTGCTCTACAGTAAAAATGACCCTGTTACTCCATTCGTAACAAGTAAATCTCTGTCGTCTACTCAGATTTTATTCTAGAAGACGGTTACATCAGAACAGGCACTCTAGAACTGTCCATGCTTAGTATTAGCAATTTCACTATGTTATAGCAAATATTATTCACATCTTGACCTATTTTTTTTTGTCGAGGTGAAAATCTTTATAAGATACCCCACTTTTTTGGGGGATAGATCGGGTTATGTGGTATTTTCCACTAAAACCCCCTAGGTGGCCTACCTCTACTTATAACAGAGAGCCCCGGGATCTCCGGAAAATTCGCCGGGGCCTTCGCCACGTTGTGCTTTTTAGGCTCCTCCTATTAGGCGATACCTCTTGCTGGCAATAGGTGTTGCGAAAACAGATTAAGGCCACATTAATCTGCCGTCTTCCTTGAGTCGTATGTGTGCTAAGAAAACGGCCACAGCCCCGTTTGTGACTGCTCGCGACTCCAAAGTCCCGCTATCAGGGATATGTAATGTCTGTCTTGCAACAGGCCGGCCCCGTCTTTGCCGTCTCCGGCAGCTAGTGGCCCTTTCCCGCTCTCGCTCTGCTCTGTCTTTCTTTCCCATGTCGGAATCACAGAAGGAGACCATAACCTTCCAAGATGCCTCCTTCGCCAGCATCTTCGCCATAACGACAGATAGGGAGAGGTTGTTCCCAATTTCACTAGCCAATTGATGCTGTTCTGTGGTCCATGCTGGGCACTCTTCCAGGGTGTGCTGGGCGTCATCCTGCTCCCATCCGCAGTGGTTGACCTATTTTACGTACCTAAAAAATCCTTAAAAGAGGAAATTATCAAAGCTCATGCATCATAAATCCAAAACAAAATGAAGTAACCAAAGCTAGAACCAATTTTATCAACAAATACAAACTAACTCACAAATACACTCACTCACGATGGCGATTTTTAATTTTTAATTTTGCCGATATTTCGACCCAGTTGCATGGATCGTGGTCACGACGATACTGCTGTGGTCGGTTGTGTCAAGCTGTCAAGGGCAGAATCTGTCTACCCTACGTCTGATTCTTTTATTTTTCACGGCACCCACATCCATTTGTCGGCATACTACACTCACAACGTCACGTTTTAATTTTGAAAAATTGCGTCGTTTGTTCATTTGGCATAGCTTCACCACTGGATTCCACGTATCAGCCAGCTTAAAACCATCTTCACGATTGAAATTAGGATATTTTTTAATTTCAATGGCCTCGCGAACTAATCTCGGCATATAATGGCGGTCCGTGGAAAGAACTTTCGGGCTATGAAGTTCTATCCAGTGTTGAGTTCCCTGCTGCAAAATGTGCTCCGCGATCGCAGATTTTTGTATGTCGTTGTGCTTGACAGCATTTATGTGTTCTGACACACGAGTTGCTATGGAACGCTTCGTTTGCCCAATATAAGAGCTTCCACAGCTGCAGTCAATTTTGTAAACGCCCGGACATTGATACGGTAAACGATCCTTCGGAGATCTTACCATGTTTATAATCCTTTGTAAGGGAGTGAAGACAGTTTTGATGCTATAATCGTTTCGCAGTAGCCTGCCTATTCTGTCCGTCACTCCCTTTACAAAGGGTAAATAGGCCTTTGGCCTTTCTACCTCCAAAGGTCGTTTATGGTGTCTCTGCTTGCTGACGGGTTTTGGGGATCTATGTCCATTCCGACGTAACACCTCTCTTACATGGGTTAACTCGTCCTGAACAGTTAGATCATCACATAAATCGTGAGCTCGACTGATCAATGCTGTCCCGACCGAGGCAAGGTGACGTGGATGATGATGAGACGAACCATGTAAATATCTGTCCGTATGTGTGGGTTTTCTATATACCGAATGACCAAAATTGCCATCAGATGTTAAATATATATGTACATCCAGGAAAGACATGCTTCTGTGTTTCTCCATTTCGTACGTGAAGGCTATTTTATGATGAATGCTATTCAGGTGTTCCAGGTATTGGTCAACTTCTTGCTTACCTCCTTGAAGCACCGCAAATACATCATCAACGTACCGTTTCCAAAACTTAACTTGGCTGGGTGCAGTGGAGATGGCTCGGTCTTCGAAATATTCCATCCATAAATTCGCGACAACTGGAGCGACCGGACTTCCCATAGCAACGCCATCTATCTGGAGGTAATATTCGCCCTTGAAGAGAAAGAAGTTGGACTCCAAGCAGTGTTTAATTAGT
>JACTOM010000096.1:296994-337542 GCA_015832385.1 Elymnias hypermnestra
ACTAATTAAACACTGCTTGGAGTCCAACTTCTTTCTCTTCAAGGGCGAATATTACCTCCAGATAGATGGCGTTGCTATGGGAAGTCCGGTCGCTCCAGTTGTCGCGAATTTATGGATGGAATATTTCGAAGACCGAGCCATCTCCACTGCACCCAGCCAAGTTAAGTTTTGGAAACGGTACGTTGATGATGTATTTGCGGTGCTTCAAGGAGGTAAGCAAGAAGTTGACCAATACCTGGAACACCTGAATAGCATTCATCATAAAATAGCCTTCACGTACGAAATGGAGAAACACAGAAGCATGTCTTTCCTGGATGTACATATATATTTAACATCTGATGGCAATTTTGGTCATTCGGTATATAGAAAACCCACACATACGGACAGATATTTACATGGTTCGTCTCATCATCATCCACGTCACCTTGCCTCGGTCGGGACAGCATTGATCAGTCGAGCTCACGATTTATGTGATGATCTAACTGTTCAGGACGAGTTAACCCATGTAAGAGAGGTGTTACGTCGGAATGGACATAGATCCCCAAAACCCGTCAGCAAGCAGAGACACCATAAACGACCTTTGGAGGTAGAAAGGCCAAAGGCCTATTTACCCTTTGTAAAGGGAGTGACGGACAGAATAGGCAGGCTACTGCGAAACGATTATAGCATCAAAACTGTCTTCACTCCCTTACAAAGGATTATAAACATGGTAAGATCTCCGAAGGATCGTTTACCGTATCAATGTCCGGGCGTTTACAAAATTGACTGCAGCTGTGGAAGCTCTTATATTGGGCAAACGAAGCGTTCCATAGCAACTCGTGTGTCAGAACACATAAATGCTGTCAAGCACAACGACATACAAAAATCTGCGATCGCGGAGCACATTTTGCAGCAGGGAACTCAACACTGGATAGAACTTCATAGCCCGAAAGTTCTTTCCACGGACCGCCATTATATGCCGAGATTAGTTCGCGAGGCCATTGAAATTAAAAAATATCCTAATTTCAATCGTGAAGATGGTTTTAAGCTGGCTGATACGTGGAATCCAGTGGTGAAGCTATGCCAAATGAACAAACGACGCAATTTTTCAAAATTAAAACGTGACGTTGTGAGTGTAGTATGCCGACAAATGGATGTGGGTGCCGTGAAAAATAAAAGAATCAGACGTAGGGTAGACAGATTCTGCCCTTGACAGCTTGACACAACCGACCACAGCAGTATCGTCGTGACCACGATCCATGCAACTGGGTCGAAATATCGGCAAAATTAAAAATTAAAAATCGCCATCGTGATATGTACCCGTTCAAATAGTCAATATGTTAATAAACCACGAAAATTTAAGTTTAAAACACTCACTCATTCTCACATATCCACTCACACGTACATAAAACCCACCAACTCTTCATAAGAACATAGCGAATATCTGAGTTTTTTCTTTTTATTGTTTCTAAATTCGGACTTTTTGATCTCTACTCTGTAATTTCAAATATTACTTAGTTGTTTAAGTATTCTATGTAATAACTTGTTGAAACGCTGTTGGATTATCAATAAAATAAATATATAGGAAGTAGGCCAGTATCTAGAAGTGGGATGTTGGTAATTATCCCAATGTTACAAGTAGTTATAAACATTGTTTCAGCATTACTGGGTCTTTAACCCAATTTTACGAGTATTAAAGTGATACTAGGTCATTTGCTTAGCTTTTTAAAACACAAACGACCTATCTGAAACAGATTATAAACATACCCAGTTGCAAAGGTAGTAAGAACAATGACCTCATTAATTTAAACACACCATTAGTACAATGACTAGTGTTTGTTACAGTTTTGTTTTGTTTGTTAGATCATTAAACATAAAATCGTCGTCGTCGTCACAACCGATGGACGTCCACTGCTTGGACATAGGTCTCACGTAATGACCTCCACAAGGCCCGATCTTGCGCCGCCTGGCTCCAGCGGCTACCGGCGACCCTTTGGTCCACCTTGTGCGGGGTCACCACTCCAGTACCTGCGACCCCAACGTACATCGGTACTTCGGACTATGTGCCCCGCCCATTGCCACTTCAGGTTCGCGATTCGTAGGGCTATGTCGGTGACTATGGTTCTACTACGGATCTCTGCATTTCTGATTCGATCACGTAGAGAAACTCCGAGCATAGCCCTCTCCATCGCACGCTGAGTGACTCTAAGCTTCCGCATGAGGCCCATAGTCCACGTCTCAGAACCGTAGGTCATCACTGGCAACACGCACTGTTCGAACTTTGGTCTTCAGGCATTGAGATATATCGGACGAAAATATCTGGCGTAGTTTCCCGAACGCTGTCCAACCGAGTTGGATTCGGCGGTTGACCTCCTTGGAATCGAACCGAAATTGCAACTACCTAGCTGGACTATATGTCCCAGGTATGTGTACTCGTTAATAATTTCGAGAGCTGAGTTTTTTAACGATGACTGAGTGTATGTGGGTGTGCTGGGTGGTGTGTAAACATAAAATATCTTGTGCAAAAAAGACGTCTTTCTTACACGAAGTAACATTTTAGGTTACTTTAGCTGTTCACTGCGGCATTATAGGGGAATCCATATTTAATGACCGTCCACATTTACTCATCAGTTTTCGAATGCTACATGTGAACGCTTTATTATAATCTCACCTGGTGATACAGTCTTGGATGGTTTTTTCCACTGGGCTACGATATGAACACATTTAAGAGGCGGTTAAATCTTTCCCTATTAAACCGACAATGTATCGTCAGTCTTTATAGCGATCCAGGTGTCTATGGGCAGCGGTAATCACTCTACATCAGGTCAGCCATCAGAAGTTATAATAAAAGCGCGCTTAACTGGTAAGAGGTGGTTTATCTCTTACGGTTTTTGATTGGTGGTTCGTTCTTGCCGATAGGGTGATAATAGCCACGACCGAATCCTCCCACCAGGTCTGACTACCAGCTGGCGAAGCGAATAATTGCAGCACCATTCTGACAGTAGAATTGAATGGTTTCAAAGCCTATAGCTACATATAATGTTTGTATTTTATGTATAACAAGCTAGCCTGACAAACATCGTCTTATTACTTAGAATCAATAAATAGAAACGCGACCTTTATGCCCAGATTCCCGACAAACTCCGAAAATACTATGGTTGCGATCAGAAATTGTTTGTTCTCAATGTCAAAAAGAAATTAAAAGAGAGTGCGTGCAAAGTACACATGTCAGAAGTGAAACTTCTTTGGCAAACTAACTTTTAAGCCTAGTTTATATTTATACAAATCTAGAACTAGATTTCCGAGACTGAGAGGGAGAGAAAGAGGAAAATATTTTAGGAATTCAATGAATTAATTTGTCATTAAAATATTAAAAGTGTCGAAAATTAATGCAAATAATTTATTGGAATCTCTGACGAATGGTAATTAAAATGCCACATGTCTTTTGTCAATATTAGAAATTATTAATTAAATTTTGTTTTTGAATTAAAAATTTAGAATGTATTCTCTAAATTGTTATGAAATTGTTGCGGACGGGAGCAGCGAGCCTAGCAAGTCGCCGGCGGTGACTAATTCTAATTGGTCAACTGCCGGCGACCCCCTACCGCACCTATCTCAGCACCCGCGATTGCCCTTTCTCCCGCTCGCCCGACCGCATGTGGTTATCGGGTGGGAGATTAGTATAAAAGGGCACTCCCATGATTCGATCGGATTCGCCTTAGACTCCCGAGCGGAGTAGATCTCAGTACTAAGCGCGACTTGTGCCCATCGAACCAGAACTACACACCGAACCACGAACAACTGAACCTCCGAACCCTCAAGCAACAAAGAACTGAAGATCCGAAACTGCACCTGAACCAATACAGTCCACTGAACTCGGAGGGATTCGTCTGAACCTGAATCCCTCCCCAACAGAAATATTTTATATATTAACTTGTTCAATGACGAGATACATATTAAAATGCCACATGCTATCTGTAAATATTAAAACTACCTAACCTAAGATTCACTTCAAAAAGTATTCTTTTAAATTTAATTGATTTCTAAGCGACAGTAGGAATATCAAATGTTTTACAGGCAGGAATGGTTTCTAAGGGAAAGGGAAATTGTGCTTTTGTCTATATTCCAAGAATGTTTGTTATATTACTTTATAAATAATCAAAAATGTAAATTAGCCAAATCATTTCGAGTGTTAACGAAACTAACGAACAGCAATTCATCTACACTAATATTATAAAGAGGAAAGATTTGTATTTTTGTATGTAACGAATAAACTCAAAAAGTACTGGACCGATATAAATAATTCTTTTCTCATTAGAAAGCTACATTATCACTGAGAAACATATGCTATATTTAGTACTAGATTACTATAGAAATCTTTAGAAATTCCTATTAAAACCAACCGAAGATGTAAAAAAATTAGTCATAAAATGTCTTTCATCGCATGCGCTGTGAAGAGCATTAATGATAGGACAAAAAAATGTTCGACAATATTATAGAATATATCAATATCTACAAAAAACTTCACGAGACCATATGTCTAACTTATGTAGTTACGTCACTATAACTACTTTTATCAAATTGATAGAAATGCCGATCAAAATCAGACCGTGTTATCCATACCATTTATACATTTTTATCCAAATAAATAATTTAATATTCAAGACTGTCTCAATACCTGATGATTACTTTTTGAACGATTGAAATCGGATATTCCATTCAAAAGATATCATGAAATTAAAATAAAAATACACGCGAGAGAGGGGCAGTGCGAGCGAAGGGGGTGCACCATTATGAACTAGGTTACCTTACGCAATGGAGGTTTTTAAACACATTTTTATGCTTCACTTAAAAAGTTATTTTCAGAGCTACTTAGTTTTAGTATTAGGAATCACACTTTTTCATAATATTTGTCATTTTATGATCGTTTTAATTACCTGTCTGTACCTATTTTGCGAAGCCGGGACGGGCCGCTAGTTTTTATATATAAGAATAAGTATCTATATGTTGCTCCTTCTCTCGATCTCAATTATGATTCTAGTATATTCATGACTAATATATTTACTAATAAGGCACCGTAATAACCTTAAGCGTTTTCGGTCGCAACCCAGTTCTGACAATCCGAAACAGTCATCGTGGTTATCTGTTTTGTTTCTATTATTAATACAATTAAAAGGCTGTCTATTGTATTTCGATTAGGAAACTTTGTACTGAATCAGATGTGGCTCGTCCCAAGAAGCTGTATTAGGTACATTTGACGTCAGTCCGAACAATGGATCGTTTTGTATACTTTTGGTAGACGCCAACAAGTCACGTAGACCTAACATTTACTATGAAGTGAGAATACAGGTTTCTATGTTTATTTACGTACATTCGATCCCAGTTTTCGCACTTATTTCCTATTACTAAGACGTGTAATAACCAATGATTCCCTTTTTAAATGCTGATAGGTTAGCGCTTAAGTAAGTAGCAGCCCATTAACATCCCACTGTTGATCATAGGCCTATGATAACTCAAAGGTTCAAGGAATCCTTCTCCTCTGGCGGCCGGGAGGAGCAATAACCGCAATCTCCCTTTCGCTCTCTAATGCCTCCTTCTGCAAGATGACAGACTCACTAAAGGAGGACATAGCTCTCCAACGTGACTCCCCACCGAGCATAGCACCAACTACGCTCGACAAAGAGAGGTCACTTCCAACCAGGGATACCATGAGATGGCGTTGTGGTCCCCAAGCCGGGCATTCTGCTAGAGTGTGGTGCGCCGAGTCAACAGCCGCTCCGCTCACTCGGCAGACAGGAGACTTCACACAGCCCACAACCTGGTGCAGGTACTTATCAAAACACTCGCCTGCACCAACCTGTAGGACAAAAAACCGTGACGTCTAGCAAGCCAACTCTCCAAGTGGGGACGTACACCTACCTTGTCTGACGCCGACACCGAATGTAATAATAATTGGAATTACAACAACACAAACAAAATACTTTATTGCACAAAAATTAAGTCTAACATATTATACAAAAAGGAGGAGGCCTCCTCACTCATAGGAGAGAGGGTTGTTAGGCCATTGAACGACAACGCTGCTCCACTGCTGATTGGCTGGCATAGTACACACACTGGCATAGTGTACTCTCTATTCCTTCACTCTTATAGGGGAAGAGATGGTATTCCGACACTTGCGGAGAGAGATCAGGCGCAAGACTGACGGTTTAAACCAAGAATATAGGCGTCATGTGCCTTAAACTCATACGAGGGAGGGTTTTTAGAGCAGAGACCCACTACGCTGTTCCACTGCGGGTTGCAGACGTAGTATACAAGTGCACTTTCTATTTCTTCACTCCCATAGGGGAAGTGACGGTAATGCGACACTTGTACTAGTGATAAGGCGCAAGACTGATGGCTTAAACCAAGAATATAGGCACAGGCCTTATACTCAAAGGAGGGAGGGTTTTTAGAGCAGAGACCCACTACGCTGCTTCACTGCGGGTTACAGACATAGTATACAAGTACATTTTCTATTTCTTCACTCTCATAGGGGAAGTGACGGTATTCCGACGCTTGCGGAGAGAGGTCAGGCGAAAGACTGACGGCTTAAACCAAGAATATAGGCATAGGCCTTAAACTCATAGGAGGGAGGGTTTTTAGAGCATAGACGCATTACGCTGCTTCACTGCGGGTTGCAGTCATAGTATACAAGTGCACTTTCTACTCCTACTTACGAGTGTTTCTTACGCTGAGAGTTACAAACAATAAACTCATCCAGGTCCCCTTTTATATCATCTTTACAAAGTAATTTTAATTATTACGATTCTATTTTCTGATACAGAAACATTTGCCATTCATTTTTAAAGATATTAACAAAAACCAAGGTTAGACAGTTGATAAAGTCGAGACTCAATTTTATTGTAACATTGAAATCGGAATCTTACTCTGTCGCATTACAATAGGATGAGGGAGAACAAAATAGTGTTATTCATTATCGCAAGGTTATTTCGTTTTTTCGTTGATAAAGAAATTTCCTCAAATGAAAACTAAATATTTAGTTTACCACATTTTTAACTATTATAAAGCCCTTAAAAATCGACACATACATAGCATCACGCCTCATTCCCATAAGGATAGGCAGAGACCACGTCCATCCACTTGCCACGATCCTTGCATATCTCCTTCGCTTCTTTCAATCTCATTAAACCTTTCATACAAGTTCGTCGCTTTAAAGTACTCTTGACCTGGCCCTTATTTAAAATGTCCTGGATTTGGTCCAGGGACGTTCGCCTTGGTGTTCCCCTTCCAACTTTCGCATTCACTCTTTAACTCATAAATCCTTTTTGTCAGTCTCCTTTCATTCATTCTCTCTACATGCTCTTTTATACCACAACGTTCTCTTATCACACTATTTCTTACTCTGTCACTCAGTTTTAATCCACTCACGCTTCTCAATGCTCTCATCTCTACCGCATTTATTTTACTTTTGTGATTCTTCTGAAAATCGATACAACTATGTCATATTTAACTGAAATTAACAGACTAACAAAAATATAAAATTAAAAGCGCGTGCGTACAAAGTACACATTTCAGAAGTGATACTTCTGATGTTAGGAATTTAATTGTCATTAAAATATCAAAAGTGTCCCAAATTAATATAAATAATTTATTGATATCTAAAGTGATGAATTGTAAATAAAAATGCCACGTGTTTTTTGGCAATATTAGATTATTAATTCAATTTTAGTCGTAGTAGTCGTGGCAAATTAAAATGCCACATGTCATTTGTTCACACGAATTAGCATAAAAGACGCTGCACATCTTCGTGACGCTACTCAGGCGTTTTAACCGTAACATTTTACCCTCTAAAGAAGTTTCACTTCAAAAATATGTGTGGATCAGTGTCTAGACGTGGAGGAAATGAAACTTCTTTGGCTTATATTATACTAGCTGTGTCCACGACTTCGTCAGGGTGGAATAGTGTTTTTGGGTAACGTTTTTAAAAATTTAGGCTAATTATTTTACGCATACCTACTTTAATGAGCAATTTACAGAGTTTCAATGCAGCGAGATTATTGTCCTTTCCGAGGCTCTAGACCAGAGGTTAACTAACTTTTTTCATACATCCTTTTCAAAATAATACCCATTTGCGAGGGGCGCAAAGGGTAATAGCGATCAGGGCGATACGGGGGTATCGTACAGTTTCTTGGACAGCGGCGACCCTTCTAGCGGGCGATCCCCCATGGGAGCTGCGGGCAGACGTCCTTGCGGCCACCTACCAGTACAGGGCATCTGTGAGAACCATCAGAGAATGGCCGGAGAGTGATGGGATTCGTAGTATCAGGGTCCTAACCGACAGAGCCTTGATCCAGAGATGGAAAGACGACCTCGGTGTCCCAGTATCTGGCGGGGCTATAGTGGGGGCAATCCCTCCTCACCTAGAAGAGTGGCTATGTAGGAGATATGGGTCGCTCTCTTACAGGTTGGTGCAGGTGCTTACCGGCCACGGTTGCTTTGGTAAATACCTGCACCAAATTGTTAGGTGTGAAGAAACACCCGCTTGCCAACAGTGTGGTACTCCAGTCGATACGGCGTATCACACGATAGCAGTATGCCTGGCTTGGTTAGTGGAACGTCAGCTTTTGGTGCCACTGACGGTTGGGGATTTCTCGCTGGTGAACATCATAAAATGTATGCTCGCCAGCAATACTAACTGGAGGGCAATTGCTTTCTGCAAGCCGATTATTTTGCAGAAGGAGATACTAAGCAGGGAATGGGAGGACGCCGCGGATTCCTCTGCTCTCCGACAAAGAAGGCCTGGAAGACGGGGGCCTGGTTTTTCCCGCCTCTTTTCTCTATTTTAAAATATAACACTGTTGTGAAGGCAAACGAATCCGGGGTGCCAGAGTGAAATGTTTTCTCTGAGCCTCTGGCTCCTCACTAAAGGATCAAGAGGGTTTCGCTGGGTTTTAGTGGGTATTCTGGATTTGTCTAGTGAGTCACACACACCCAACCGATGACTGTTCGGTTGGGGTGCGTAAATGCATTTCCCAGCGTAAAAAAAAAATCCTGGTTCTAGTGGACAGAAAATAGACCAAGTTTCATTGACCCCCGCTTACTAATTGTGCTCCCCATTTCGTTGTCAAGCCAACGTACCGCCTGAAAGAGTCTGTCGTGGACTGTCTGTGTATTTAATCTCATTTAAATCGGTTCAGTAATTTAATCGTTAAAGCACGACAGACAGACAGTTAATTTAGCATTTATAATATTATTTAGATCGTTTATTACATCCTTAAAGGTAAAACTGTTGCAAACTTTAAATGTCATATTGAGTTTTATCGAATCAATAGTCTAAAAATAGGTTCTAGCACTAAAAATTAAGATACTTCTATCCCTTATAGACCTTTTATCGTAAATAAAAAGTAGGCTATATCTTTTCTCAGGCTCTAGACTATCTGTGTAGCAAATTTCATTTAAATCGGTTCCGTAGATTTGGCTTAAAAACAAGACTTACTTTCGCATTTGTAATTTTTTTTTTTCAAGCAAAGTGTGCTTGAGTGTAGTAAAAATCTAAACACTTATCGCGTAACTTTACCCTATCGTGCCATAAGAAGCTTCACTTCAATAATAATAAACATCTATATGTAATTTATATGTTCGCGTCTATAATTATCTTGTATGAAATGTCCTTGAAATCGGAAACTTAAAATTAACACGCACGAAGTCATCGTTGATAATGGCTAATTTGTGTTTGCAATACTATTTAGCTTTATCTCATTTTTTATGTTTTCTAGTTCACTGTGGACGAAACTGACTATATCGTATCCAAACTACTGTTCAAAGTCCAAAGTATACGTTTCTATAATAATCTTTTAGCTGACATCTTTCTAAAAAATCTCTTTATAAATTTGAAGCCTTTAAAGGAGTATTGTTTTAGTTACATTTGTATATATTATATTAATTTTATGGACTACCCCATCTTAAAATGTTACAATGATGACATTTTGAAGTGAAGCTTCTTTAGGCGCATTAGGATGAAACTTTTACGGATGAGAAGCGTGATAAGCGTCAGGAAGTAGTTCAGGGTTTTTAATGCTAATTCGTTTAGAGGTTAGCTAGTTTTAATATTTACAAAAATCATGTGGGATTTAATTTACAATTCGTCGTTTGAGATTTCGATAAATCAAATCAAATCAAAATATATTTATTCAAGTAGGCATATTACAGCACTATTGAATCGTCAAATAATATTTTTTTTTCTTTTCCAAACTTTAATTTTAATATACGTCTGATGATGGTACTCCAGAATGACTTAATCTCTAAAGTTACGAGGGTTCCTTCGCGCCCTGATCCGAGGAGAGCCCTCAACAAAAAATCATCATTACAATATCATATTAGTTCAATATATTTCAATTCAAATAAGAGCAGTTCGTTCACTCCCACGCGTTTCTATCGTCTAAATACTCTAGCAACTTATAATACGATTTTTCTATCAACTTTCCTTTAACAAAGACTTTGAATTTATTAATTGACATCTCTAAAACGTCTTGTGGGAGTTTATTATAGAAACGTATACAGTTACCCTTAAATGAGTTGTTAATCTTATGCAGCCTACTAGAATTTACAACAAGTTTGTTTTTGTTTCGTAAGTTATATGATATACATTCACTCTTTTTATTAAAAGAGTCAATGTTTTTGTGTACGTACAACAAGTTTTCTAATATGTATGCGCAGTGAACTGTCATTGTTGAATATAAAATTATGTGTGACAAGTTAAAATGCCAGTTATTTCTAAATATTAAAGCTACCCATACTTTTTTTTATAGCTGACAGTTTAGCGCTTGACTGTGATCTCACGTGATGGTAAGTGATGATACAGTCTAAGATGGAAGCGCGCCAAGCTGGTAAGAGGCGACATACCCCTTATGGTTTCTACACAGCATCATACCGGAACACAAATTTCTTTGTCTTGACCAGACCTGATTCAAACAAATTATTTTCTAAATTCGTCCTGCCGGGGATCGAATCGAAACATCTGCTATCAAGTCGAGAGCATAAAAACAACATCTTCATTACGCTAATCAGGCATTTTTTTTATTGCTGACAGATTAGTGCTTGACTGTGATCTCACCTGATGGTAAGTGATGATACAGTCTAAGATGGAAGCGCGCTAATCTGTTAAGAGGCGATATACCCCATACGGTTTCTACACAGCATCGTACCGGAACACAAATTTCTTTGTTTTTGCTGTTACGGTGGTAACTAGCCACGGCCGAAGCCTCCCACCAGTCAAAGACTCAGACGAATTAGAAAATACAATTTCCTAAATTCGTCCTACCGGGGATCGAACCCGGGACCTCCGCTAGCCAAGCGAATACTCGCACCAGCAAGGCGCTTCATCCTTCAATTTTACCGTCATGCGTCTAAAGAAGTTTCACTTCAAAAGATATCGGTCACCATCGGGTGACATCACAGTAAAATACCGTATCTGTAAACGATAAACGACCCTTTAAATAAATGCGCATTAGCGAATCTTTGGTTAGGACTGCAAACAGCGGTTTGATTAGGTGATAACCAACGGCTCATCCCGTCAGAGGTCGTGACTGTAAAACACGTTAATGTAATTGTCATGGCTGTCCTAATTTGGAGACCCGACGAATTGATGTGTTCAGAAATTTCCAACAATGTCTTGGACAACACTGATTTTCTGACTATTCTCACAGAATATACCTTTGAACTCTTTAAAGTCTCCTTCCTAAAGGTTGTCTGGAAGAAATCGCTTTAAAGCGATAAGACCGCCTTTTGTCCGTCACTAATTATATATAATTACTTCGTGTGGTGTACAATAAAGTATAAATGAATATTAACTTTTTTTTAGCCATTCTTTCATAGTTTTAAATGTCAATATTTTTTTATTTAATAATTATATAATTATAATTAATGTATATTTTGCCCAATTGCACACTAAAAGTACCTTATACTGGGTAATTGTAAATCTATTTTTAGCGTGGTGTTCAGTGAAGAATATTATCTATCTATCTATATAATAAAGTCGAATGATAATTGCAGAATGTTATATGTTTATTCCCGCCAGAGTCCGTCAAATGTTATAGCTGCGATAAATTTTAACAAAAAAAGAACCGTCTTCAAAACAAACTTACAAATATATTAATATGCTCTAAAAAGTAATAAATAATTGCGTTTTCTTTTATAGTGTTCTTCGTATTCTTATATTTGGTGTCATTTGCTCCTAAGAATTGAAGAGTTCCGTCATATCCTTTCCTATAAAATAAGAATCATCGAAATCGGTTGGCGTGATCTTGAGTTATTCGTCCATTTGTCGATGCAAATTTAACACTCATCCGATTTTCTCATGTATGCCATCATCAGAACTGGATTTAAAAATGGGACCCTACGCCGAGCACCACCTTTCATTTAAAAAAAATCATCAAGATCGGTCCACCCAGTCGTGAGATATGAGGTAACAAACGAATTGATAACCTCCTTTTTTTGAAGTCGATTAAAAACGCATTAAGTTTACCCTCATGCGTCTAAAGAAGTTCCGCTTCAAAAACAAAGTATCCTTCCCATCTCATTCTCTCGTACGTACAATCTTATCAATTCATTTCATTTCATCGACTTTCAAATCACAACTGTGCTGAAGATGTTTTCACTTCAAAAATATTCAATGACTGCATAAGAAGTATCTTTTAATATCGCACGTAACTATTATAGTAAATGCTTGTAATTTAATCTGAATTCGCTACGGAAATGTAAAGTAGTATCCGAATTTGGTGTAATTCTGAAAACCGACATATCCATTAATTACATGCGATAGCCATTGAGAGAAATAATGCTAATGAAACATAGTATAAATCACTATAATTCTTATAACTACAGTAGACAGACAATTTGGAGCCATTATGGGTATAGAGCGAAACATTTTAACCCTAATTTACATACTAAAGTACCATAAAATTGTATACACAAATCCTATTCTAGACACGCTATAGACTTTAAAACACGGTTTCAGATTTATTAAACGTTAGGTAATTCTTTCTTGTCATTGGTTGGACAGCGAATTCTCGCATAATTTCTCCATAAATTATATTTTAAGGCACATGCACTAATAATTAAACTAGTTTAACAACCAACATCTTATTTAACTAAATTACTTGGACAATAATAAATATATATTTTAACAAAAAAAGAACCGCCGTCACAACAAACTTACAAATATATTAATATGCTCTAAAAAATAAGAAATAATTGCGTATTATTTTATAGTGTTCTTCGTATTGTTATATTTGGAGTCGGTGTCAGCCGAGGCAATCTGAAGTAAACTAACAAATTTGTCTCTATATGTGTACATCTAAAAACGTGTTGCAATGCAGCAACAAACGTAAGCTCATTGCTATTTGATTACAGACACTTATATTTTCTGCCTTAAACCGCACCCTTACTGTAAGCTGTTGAGGAGATCCATTGATCTTCATATTTAACTACGACTAGCAGTTGACCATAGCAAAGTTACGGTCGGCAACTCAAATATTTGGATAGCCTATAGAAGATTCTGCCGAGTATCATTCATTTGCACCTAAGAATTGAAGAGTTCCGTCACTTTGTCAAGGATTCCATCACCAGAACTTAACCAAACTATCATTAAACAACCCTTGATATCCTTTCCAATAAAAAAGAATCATCGAAATCTGTTGGCGTGATCTTGAGTTATTCGTCCATTTGTCCATTTATGCAAATTTAACCAAATTTTGTCATGGATGCCATCATCAGAACTGGATTTAAAAAAAATGGGACCCTTTGACAAGCACCACCTTTCATTTAAAAAAAAATCATCAAGATCGGTCCACCCAGTCGGGAGATATGAGGTAACAAACATTTGAAGTCGGTTAAAAAAGCGTGGGAGTAAAAGAATTGCTTTAATTGGAATAAAATAAATTAAAAATTAAATTGTAATGATAACAAAACTCGAAGAAATCCTCATACCTTTGCATTCCAACTCTGTCAATTATATATATTGTATATATAAAAAGTAGGGGATGGCATGACGCGGAAGGAGATGGCGAAACGCTTGAAAGAGGCGAACGTGAGCACTTCGACTGTTTGCAGGAGAAGGAGGCGAGAGACCCACGATCGCCGTCTCCCTCCTTAGTAGTGACCTTTCGGTAACGGAGGCGAGATCCGTTGCCCAACAAAGAGAGGTCCCGCGAGGTGGTTGATGTCTTACCAGGTGCTCCAGGCAATCCACCTTCGGAATAAGTTTTGGTCATTGACCGAGTTGGACCTAAACAGGCATATCGCTGGCGGGGTTGCGAATGTCTGTCAGTCGTGTTCTCGTAACCCCGTCTCCGAGTGATGTAGAAGCACAGCTGGGTTTTAGTCGGTATGAGTCCGGCATAACCTGGAACAACCCGAGTATTCCAGGTATCCACGAGGATTTCCCAGCGTTAAAAAAATATATATAAAAAGTAAAAGGTAAGTAACAGCCCATTAATGTCCCACTACTGGGCACAGGCCACCTCACTCATATGAGAGAGGGTTTTTATAGAATAGACCCACCACGCTGCTCCACTGCGGATTGGCAGGCATAGTACTCAATTGCACTATGTATTGACACTCTATGACAGTGAAGCAATGGAGGTAAGGATACCTCCATTGCTTCACTGCCATACTCCGATGTGACGGGAATCCGATACGATCGGACAGAGATCAGGCGCAGGACCGACAGCTTAACGTGTTCTCCGAGGCACGGAGGTGGAGCACACCACCAACTTGCACAAACACATGCTAAAACAAATCTTGGTAGTCACTCTCCCATACCCCGTATCACACGGCAATACAATAAACTTTCTGACGAGCTAGACCTTTTTAAAGACTCATCTAGCCACTTCCGGAACCGAGTTACGGAATTGTTGAGGGATGCGAGGGTTTCTGACTATAAGCATAAATAGCCATTTATTTTTCAATTCTAATTTTTTTTTTATTCTTTTCTTTTCAATTTTTTTCAATTTTAATTTTTTTTTAAACTTCTTAAATTTTTATAAAATCTGTAATAATATATAATTTTATTGTATTTTTAGACTAATTTAATATTAACTCATGTTGTGGCTACCTTAAAAAGTTGCACACTTCAACAATTTATAGATGTAAGTTTTTTTTTATATTTTAAGACATTAAGTGTAGTAACTACTGGTGGTCCTTAAATAAATAAATAAATAAATAAATAACCTTCCTAACTTCGGGCAAATATTGAGAAAATTTTAATAGGAAACTCAATATTGATTTTTGAACTGGCCCGACCTGGGACTCGAACCCAGGACGCCATCCATGTCTGTAGTCGAACATGCTAACCACTAGACCAATGAGGCAGTTTGTATATATAAAATAACATAAAAATACCTATACAACATATTATTTTCAAATTAAAAAAAAATGGTAGTAAAGATTCTAAGCACTACATTTGATATAAGATTTTACGAGTGAATACATTTCAAATTTTAATCTATTTCCTTTTACTTTACTTGTACTTACCTGATTTTATAGTTTATTTCATTGTTTCTTTTTAACGGCCTTCAAAAAAAGGATGAAGTTGTCAATTCGTCTGTATTTTTTTTATATCTTTGTTACCTCAACTTTCGACTGGGTGAAACGATCTTGATGATTTTTTCATAAGAAAAGTGGTGCTTGTTGTAGGTTCCCATTTTTGAAATCCAGTTCTGATGATGGCAGCCATGAGAAAACCGGTTAAGTGTTAAATTTGAATTAACCATTTGCTCGACAATTAGACAGATAACTCAAGATCATACCAACCGATTTTGATGATTCTTTTTTATTGGAAAGGATACAATTCAAGGATTGTTTGGTTAGGTTTTGATCATGGAAGTAACAGAACTATCCAATTCTTAGGAGCAAATTAACGGGTTTTGCGTATTAGTGTTGTGCTTTTTTATGTTATTGTTGTGATTACAATATAAAAGACCGGTGATAGCGGTATGGCAAAATAACTAACCTGGAACGTACGAGTATTAGATTGCGGGTTCGATCCCGGGTGTGTCGATATCATTGTAAATTTAACTTTGTAAAGTTGTCTCATTAAAACGGTGCTGTCTCATATGATCAACACGTTTTTTAGGTACACATATTGAGATAAATTTGTTAGATTACTTCAGATTCACTAAAAATCAAAATAAATAAAAAATTTAGCCATATTTTGAGGCATCAAAACATTTGTGTAAAGAAGTTTTGTATTTGTGAAATGGCGAATAAGCTAGCCATCGACCAATTGATGTACATACGAGTAATTTGAGTGGCACCATAATCCCATGATAAGACATCCCACGCTTCGCCATCTATATCGATAGCAGGGCAGTAATTACATTCTAGATACAGCTGACAAGTGACACAGCTCTTTAAATAGATTTTGTGAATATAAGGGCTGTAACAACTAAGTGTAGATTAATCTATTCACTTATAAAGTCCAACAACAATAACAACTATCAGCACACAGCATTGAGAAGTATGAGTGGATTGAAACTGAGTGACAAACCAAGAAATAGTGTGATAAAAGAAGCTGTAGTGACTAAAATTGAGAAAGATATGCTTAGATGGTTTGGGCACGTAGAGAGAATGAATGAAAAGGAGACTGACAAAAAAGGATTTATGAGTCAAGAGTGAATGAGGAAGTGGTGAAGACCAAGGCGAACGTTCCTAGACCAAATTTAGGACATTTTAAAAAAGGGCCAGGTCAAGAGTACTCTAAAACGACGAACTTGTAAGAAAGGTCTAATGAGAGCGAAAGAAGCGCAGGAGATATGCATGGATCGTGGTAAATGGAAGGTCTCTGCTTACCCCTGTGGGAATGAGGCGTGATGCCATGTATGTATGTATGTAAAAGTTGTGAGAATGATCGAGCGTTCCATCTTGGACTGCTGCTTTAGTGCTCGAGTCAGCTGTCTCATTTCCAGGGATAATGGAGTGGCCGAGAACCCAAACATGCAAAATAGATAAATTCCGTTGAAAGCAATGAAACAAGGCTATGATTCTGAAAATAATGGAGAATTTTGATTACTCTAAACCGACAAACATGTACGAAAGGTTTAATGAGAATGAAAGGGTCGAAGGAGATGCAAGGATCGCGGCTAGTGGAAGGACGTTATCTCTGCCTACCCCTATGTGGCATCAACTGTGCATTCAATTAAAATAGAAGCTGCTAAAAAAACTAAATAGGAAGAAGTATGAACAATAAAGTCTAGTTAAATGTAGGACAAGCCATGACGCTAACCGTCACAAACATGGACAACTTGAATGTCGTTTGACGCAGGTGCATTTGATATTCAATAAGATATGCATTTTCACACGTATACCTATTTGAGGGCAGTATACTTGACATTATCTTACGTACGAGTATTTGTATCAATACGTGAAAGGAACTTTTGCTATAAATGTGTATCCGTTCCAATAACTCACTACCAGAAGACGTTTTTGTTACTGACAGATTAATACTTGACTGTAATATCATCAGTGATGATACACTGGTGATATTACAGTCTAAGATGAAACCAAAGAGATCTAAGATCAAACCGAATGTATTTTGACGTGAATACGTCTTTAAAATCGCATTCAAAAAAACGAATAATTACTGAATATTTTTGCCTGCCTCATTGGTCTAGTGGTTAGCATGTTCGACTACAGACATGAGGTCCTGGGTTCGAGTCCCGGGTCGGGCCATTTCGAAATCGATATTGAGTTTTCTATAAAGATTTTCTCAATATATGCCCGAAGTTGGGAAAAATTTGGCGGTGTAATCCACCCCCGTGCCTCGGTGAGCACGTCACACCTCCAACTTCCCAACTTCGGGCAAATATTGAGAAAATGTTAATAGAAATTTCAATATTGATTTTTGAATTGGCCCGACCCAGGACTCGAACCCAGGAACTCATGTCTGTAGTCGAACATGCTAACCACTAGACCAATGAGGCAGTAACTTACATAATTCACGTACAATAAAAGTGTGGTAAATAAAAAAAGCTAAACACACTTCCATCTCAGGTCTACTCTGCTAGTAAAGCCTAAGTAGCAAACTCACACCATTACAACAACGAGGCAGACAGACTCAATGCTGTTTCAAAGAAACCATACGCTCAAATTATAAATCTAAAGGGTATCATAATTTTCAGTACTTCGCAGAAAATGTGTCGAACTATCTCTAGATCGCTCGCTGCCTTCGTGATTCGCTGTAAGGATATACGCATGCATTTAATCGTTTCTTCCCAGTCTGATTTCAATCCGCGACGGTGTCGGACGTGTGCTCCGCGAATAATATAAACCGGTCGTATCGAGGAATTATCTACGGACGAAAAAGTGTTTTGCAACTCCAATTATGTAGTTTATTGAACCTTGTCGACAATACCGTGGATGGCTCATATATGGAACGATATCCCTTATATTGTTAACGCTCTGGATGATAACAGATAGTGGTGAGGTGGGTGATGTGTCATACGGGATTAGTGTTGTTTTGTGGAAGGCTTTGTACATTGGAATAAAGACAAGTAAAGTTTTGTGTGAAAAAGTGCTGTTTATATTTGAGAATGGCTCGATTTGCAACAAGCGCAGTGCAGCTGTGTCAGCGTCTTCAGGAGTTGTACCCGCAGAAGTTCCAATTTCCAAATATTAAGGTTACAATTTACTATTGATTTTTGCAGATGTATTTATTTTGGCGCGTCACAAAAAACCGACACCCTGAAGTTAGCCGAAGTCAATACTTATAAGACTTCATGTTTCAGACTTATTATTTTGGAATCTTTGGCCTTTGCCTTGGATTGAGTCGACGAATGATGGATGTATTTGATTTCACGAGCAATAAAAACTACTGCGTGGATTTATGGATAAAATTTCTAAGATACTAACCATTGCTTATATATTATTTTGTATTTTCATATACAATCGTGCGTGTATTTCAAAAGGTAAGGCGAAGGATAAATTTTATCTTGTTATGCCAAAGAAGTATAACTTCTAGTACATAAGTACACACACACATTTATAATTTCGTTAACAACATCTAAGGCAGTGTAAATATGGTTTAATGCATTTAATTGCGACGGTGCGCTTGATATAATACTTTCAAGAAATCCTAGACAATAATTAAGCATTATGCAGATTTTTATTTAAAACGGAATATGTTTTGGTGTGTTATATAAATTCTCTACGAACAGTAGAGATTAGTGGACTTAAGAAGTTCGCATTTGAAGATTTTATGTAGGCTTTTATATAAGACAAATGGACTTTTATGGGGTAAGGGATATTTGTTCATTATATAGACAATAAAAACGAACATTTTGTGTGTATCATAGAGAATATTGCCAATATTGAATTTTCTATTAAGATTTTCTCAATATTTGCCCGAAGTTGAGAAGTTGGCGGTGTGATCCACCCCCGTCCCTCAGAGAGCGCGTTAAGCCATCGGTCCTCCGCCTGATCTCCCTCCGGTCCGATAGGGAAGGAATAGAGAGTGTACTTGTGTACTATGCCTGCCAATCCGCAGTGGAGCAGCGTGGTGGGTCTATGCTCTAAAAACCCTATCTACTTACTTACTTATAGAGAAAAGTGTACTTTCTTACCAGAGTAAGGTAGCGGAAATCAAGAATTGCTTCCGTTTTAATTTATTTAACCACGTATGCTTATGGTTCTCGATTACTTCTTCTTCTTACATTTATTGGCTTTGAGATAAGACAATTAATCACACATTTTATGTAAGAAGGGATACTTGTGATTTGGACAAAACTAATTCTCACAAGCTATGTTCTACTTATCAGGTATACCATTTTACCTGGATATCAGACGAGCGCGTATATGTAAAAAAAAAGGTAGCAGCCCATTAACGTCCCACTGCTGAGCACAGGCCTCCTCACTCATATTAGAGAGGGTTTTTAGATCATAGCCCCACCACGCTGCTCCACTGTGGATTGGCAGGCATAGTACACAAGTGCACTCTCTGTTCCTTCACTCTCATAGTCCGGTGAGACAGTAATCCGACACAACCAGAGAGACATCGGGCGAAGGACCGTCGGCTTAATGTGCTCTTCGAGGCACGAGGGTGGATCACACCACCAACTTCCCAACTTCGGGCAAATTTTGAGAAAATCTTAATTGAAAACTCAATATTGATTTTTGAATTGGCCCGATCCGGGACTCGAACCCAGGACCTCATGTATGTAGTCGAACATGCTAACCAATATACCAATGAGACAGTCGCGTATATGTAGAGAAAGCGAATGTCTGTAACATCAAGTCGCATTATTAGTATGTGTGGTGTGACCTACACCGTATACGATCAATTGATCAACTCGAACTATCATCGTGAGTGCCTTACAGGCGTTATACTGCACTATTACGTGAGTTGCCCAAAACATTGCAAACTGTAGCCTATAGGATTCAAACTACGATTTGTTCTTGTCCAATCTAATATTATTTATTTATTTATTTATTTATTACTTTCTGTACACCACAAAAAAAAAACAAAAGAAAGACAATCTCTGGCTAACATAAGATGGCAGAGTACAAAAGGCGGTCTTATCGCTTAATAGCGATCTCTACCAGACAACCTTTGGTATAGGAATAGTTGTAGCAGAGAAAGGGGGGGGGGTGGATTACTTACACGATAGGAATTACTTTTCTCGTGAGAAATCCGAGGATGATAAATAACCATTGGTAAAGGTAAGTACTACGCTGCCATATTGTGGGTTGTAAATAATATATAAGTGCATTCTCTATTCCTTCACTCTCATGTTCCGGTGTGATGGCAGTCCGACAAGACTGGCCAGAGATCGGTTTTACATGCTCATCTAGATACAGCGGTGGAGCACACCAAAAACTTCCCAACCGGGCAAATATTAAGAAAATATTGATAGAAAACTCAATATCGATTTTTTAATTCACTCGACCCGGGACTAAAATCCAGGATCTCATGTCTGTAGCCGAAGATGCTAAACATTAGACCAATGAGACAGAACCTTTGGTATTCCAAGTCTTGTACATTAAGGTGTAGATCCTGCGCCTTAGATCACGACTTCTCGAGGACCATGACTTTGTAGAGGTACTGGGTTCGATTCCTGGCAGGGCAAATGTGAAAAATGTTTTAATGTCTGGATCTGGTCTAGTGGGAGGCTTCGATCGTGGCTATTTACCACCCTATTAGTAAAGATGTGCCACCATGCCTTGCCCACCGGTATGATACTGTGTTATAACCATAAGACTTAAACCATCTCCTACCATGTTAGAGCGTTTCCATCTTAGACTCTATCATCGCCACTTATTGAGATCAACTATATAAAAAGGCTTTCATAACTGTTCTGAAACGTCATTTCGTGAATTCAATGAATCCCACTGAACCTGTTGTGGGCTCTTATCATAAGCTCTATTAATAATATAATAAGTTGTACATTGAAAATAATATACAGGAATTACTGTATTTGACGATATTTGAAGTAATAATGGCATGAACTACCGACACGACAGTGATCACGCCTGATGGTAAGTGATAATACAGTTCAAGATGGAAGCGCGCTATTCTGGAAAGAGTCAACGTATCCTCTATGGTTTCTAACAGCATCGTACCGGAACACATTTTTATTGCTTGGCGATATATCTTTGCTGGTAGGGTGATAAATAGTCACTGTATAAGCCTGCAGCCCTCTGTTAGCAGATTGAGTGCTTATATCACTGTGCCAGTGAGGCCGTCAAAATGAGTGTGGGTAGGTTTCGAATCTCAGTCTGTGGCAGTTAAAGGACTAGCCTTTAAAAGGGTTTACCTTGGTCAGCATGTTCGACTACAGACATGAGCTCCTAGGTTCTAGTCCTGGGTCAGGCCAATTCAAAAATTGATTGAGTTTTCTATTAACGTTTTCTCAATAATTATCTTATTTATATTTGGTAACTAGTCACGACCGAAGCCACCCATTCGTCCAAAAAGAATTATAAAATGAAAATTTCTAACTTCGTTTTACCCGAGATCCATCCATCCATCCAACTATCCAGCCATCGAGACCGTTATAGTTCAGCAAATGTCTATGAACTTGTTTATAAAATGTGTGATTTTTGTGTCAATCATAACTATTGTAATCTCAACAAATTGTGATATTGTTCAAACGTTAAACATTTATCTATAAAAACATTAAGATATTGAATAAATCACGACGGATTTCATTTTATTATCAGAGGACATACTAAAAATAAAATTTGTGCCTTGAGAGCCTCTATTCTATCTCTTAAAGAAGGCCAATTAAAATACACCGACTCCGAATATAAGAATACGAAGAACACTATAAAAGAATACGCAATTATTTCTTACTTTTTAGAGCATATTAATATATTTGTAAGTTTGTTTTGAAGGCGTATCTTTTTTTGTAAAAATTTTTATTTATATTTTGATTTTTAGTGAATCTGAAGTAAACGTGTTGCCATGCAGCAACGAACGTAAGCTCATTGCTATTTGATTACAGACACTTAAATTTTCTGCCATAAACCGCACCCTTACTGTAAGCCGTTGAGGAGATCCATTGATCTTCATTTTTAACTACGACTAGCAGTTGACCATAGTAAAGTTACGGTAGGCAACTCAAATATCTGGATAGCCTATAGAAGATTCTGCCGAGTATCATTCATTTGCTACTAAGAATTGAAGAGTTCCGTCACCTTGTCATGGATTCCATCATCAAGACCTAACCAAACTATCACAAAACATCTCTTGAAGTATATCCTTTCCAATAAAAAAGAATCATCGAAATCGGTTGGCGTTCTCTTGAGTTATTCGTCCATTTGTCGCGCCCATGCTTAATGCAAATTTAACAATATTTTTTAAACAAAAACTTTCGATAGGAAAGCACTGGACAAAAAATAGAAAACTTTTATTCAAGGTACCTACTACCAAGTGGACACGCGGGACACACCTACCTTAGCTGACGCCGACTCCAAATATAATAATAATTGTAACTGCATTATATAATCGTAATAATTTGAGAGATTTTTAAGTAAGTAAGTAGCGGCCCATTAACGTCCCACTGCTGGGCACAGGCCTCCTCAATCCAAGGAGCGAGGGTTTTTAGAGCATAGACCCACCACGCTGCTCCACTGCGGATTAGCAGGCATAGTACACAACAAGTGTACTCTCTATTCCTTCACTCTCATAGTCCGATGTGACGGGAATCCGACACGACCGGAGAGAGATCAGGCGCAGGACCGACGGCTTAACGTGCTCTCCGAGGCACGGGGGTGGATCACACCGCCAACTTCCCAACTTCGGGCAAATATTGAGAAAATCTTAATAGAAAACTCAATATTGATTTTTGAATTGGCCCGACCCGGGACTCGAACCCAGGACCTCATGTCTGTAGTCGAACATGCTAACCACTAGACCAATGAGGCAGTTTATACACTAACTTATATTTTAAAGTGACAAGGGAATCAAAATAACATTAACAACAATGGGTGCCTTTGTTATATTAAAAGGAACTGAAAATTTAGGTTTGATTAATCTAATTTAAATAAAAAAGAAACTATTTTGTAATTTTGTGGGCTTTCCTCAGGACAAGACGCGATGGGACCCTTGTGACTTATATTTAGATTGTAAATTGTTTGAAGTCGAACATGCTAACCACTAGACCAATGAGGCATTTTTTTATTTCCATTTATTTCGGAGAACTCTAAAAAAAATACGCAATTATTTTGTACTTTTTAGTGCATATTGTTCGTTTGTTTTGAAAGTGGATCTTTTATCTGAAAATCTTTATTTATTGACATCTCAAAATATTATTTGGACAGCTATATTGCGGAGTTTTTAGGCTCTTTTAATCAAGTTCCCAAGGTGAAATAAAATTCGATGACAGAACAACAATTTATTCCTTTAATAAGGCTGAGGCAAATGACAATAAAACATTTTTCTCCAATAATTTACCAACCGCAAGGTCCGTCTATTTTAAGACTTGATTTATCTTTTATTACGTGGAATTATTAGCATGTGTACTTGTTATTCTGACAATATTATTTTAATAACTCGATTCTCTTTAATAAATAAAAACACAAGGATATTTTACCTCAGACAATGAGCTCCATGAATTTATACATAAAATGTTATTATTGTAAAAGTTGACGTCAAATGAGTAACTCCTTGTCGATATCTTCTCGGTAGTATCAACCTTCCGAACCAATGGTAGATTCATTACAAACAGAAAACTTATCTAAGATTACCTTTTATGGTAATTTAAAGAGCTTAATCGTATGCACTTTACCATTGATAGACACTACATACATAGCATCACGCCTTATTCCCATCGGGGTAGGCAGAGACGACGTCCTTCCACTTGCCACAATCCTTACCATGTCCTGGATTTGGTGCAGGAACGTTCGCCTTGGTCTTCCCCTTTCAACTTTTCCAATCACTCTGGACTCAATAATCCTTTTTGTCAGTTATTCCTTTCGTTCGTTCTATCTACGTGCCTAAACCATCTAAGCATATATGAACTTTAGTCACTACATCTTCTTTTATACCACAATGTTCTGTAATCACACTAGATCTTACTTTGTTACTCAGTTTTAATCCACTTATGCTTCTCAACGCTCTCATCTCTACCGCTTATAGTTTACTTCTGTGCTTCTTCTGCTATACCCAACTTTCACTATTATACATAAGTGTTTGGTACCATCACTCCTCCATGCACAGTCAGTCTGGCTTTTTGGGTCACCGTCTGGGTATTCATCAACAAATATTAAATGTCTCTTAGTTGTGTCAAATGCTCATAGAAGTCTATTAATCTTCTAAATTTCTTTGTCGATGGATCGTGTAGCAGTATATTAAGTCCACCATTGTTAAGCTTACTTGAATTGAGATTATTTTTGAATGGGCTAGAACAATTGACAGTGAGATTGTTTACTCCATTAATAAATTTATTAACCGCAAGGTCTTGACTTGATTGATAATTTATTTCGGATAATTCGCTAAAATTGGACAATGCCATTGTGACACTATATTGACGTCAATTCTCATTTCTCTTTAATAACTCAAATTCCTTTAATATAAGATCAAAATTGCATAATATTTGACGGCCTTGCTGGAGCATTGTTCCAAGCAAGAGGGTCTCTGTCTGGTAATTGAGAACATAGCAATTTCTAATTTATCTAGGTCTGGATTGATAGGAAGCTCAGGCAGTCTCTAGTTACCACACTAATAACAAAAACGTCTCGCGAAGAAGAATATTTGCTTTCCAGTTCGATGCTGTGCAGAAATCATATAAGGTAACGATAAGTAGCAGCTCATTAACGTCCCACTACTAGGCACAGGCCTTAAACTCATAGGAGTGAAGGTTTTTAGAGCATAGATCCACTACGCTGCTCCACTGCGTGTTGGAAATATAGTACACAAGTGCACTGTCCATTCCTTCACTCTCATATAGGCGCAGGATAGGTGGTTTAACGTGCTCTGCGAGGCACGAAGGTAGAGTATGCCGTCAACAACACAAGACAGGGTAAAGACTAAGAATTTCTAAACAGAAAAGTCGCTGACAAAGCTGATCACTAGATCAGTACGGCAGGGTGAAGTCACACCAGGCTTACGCGTTTCCATCTTAGACTATATCGTCGTACCATGCGAGATTACAGTCAAGCGCTAACTTGTCAGCAAGAAATATATATTTCTTCAATATAAACAGCAATCAAAACCGTTTTCTCAAATAATTTTGTCAACCGCAAGATTTATTTTAAGAGTTGAGTAATAGTTATGACGTGGAATGGTTTGCGGTATACCTGTTATTTTAATTAATGTAATACTTTACATATAAAACGCTGCACATCTTTGTGGCGCTAATCACACGTTTCATCCGTAAAAATTTTACCCTCGTGCGCCAAAAGAAGTTTCACTTCAAAAATATATATGTCGGAGAATAAAAGAGAACGGGGAAAAATAAAGAACAGGGGCGTAGGGTTTTCCGCCGACATCGTTATTAATTGGATCCGTTATTTAATTTCCTATTCTGTGGGCGTTCGTGGGTAATGTTAGTGCAATCAAACACTTTGTTAATTAACTCGGATTATAATGTTCAATCACTTAATTTTCCCGATATCAATTTACACAAACTCATTAACAATAATAGCTAAGAACGCGACAGTTTAAATAGTCGACCGCTTCGGCCAACCGCCACTCGAGAACTGCCGAGAGACGCGCCGGACTGCCACTTATTGACTCTGCCCCACGCCGACACACAGATGGCGCCAGCGTTCCACAGGCTATTACACACGGACCAGCGATCCATAGACTCTTGCACTCCGACATATATATTTGAATAATGATATCGAGTCAACAATATTTGATTAATGATTGAGAATTTGACAAGATATATACAATACTAGCTGTTCCCCGCGTAGTTCGCGTAGTTCTCTATCCCGTGGAAATGTGAGGATATCCATTGTTAGTATGACTCGATGGATGCCTTTTAAATCTATCGTACTTTTTTATTAAAATAAACTTTTGTAATGGTTACCATAGTTAGTGTTTTTAGCTTATATATCTCAACCTCGTTGAAATATAGAACTTCCCATCCTTAGTGAGCGTCTACGTTGCGACAGGAGTAACTATGCCAAATTCCAAGACAATCGATCCTATAGCTTCAAAGATTCCGTGTGAGTTGTAATAAATAACAGCCTACTAAGGTCCCACAGCAGGGCACATGCCTCTTCACTAATAGAACAGATTTTAGCAAAGAGACCCACCACGATTCACCACTGCGGGTGGGAGATAGATGAAGCGAGTATGAGGGGTAAATCCTTAATCCGTAAATATATAGATGTAAAGGGAGAATAGCTAGTGGTATTTTATCATTAATATAGTATATGTATGTTTACAATAATGATAATGTTTTGATGTGATCAAAATTGTTTCCGACGATATGTAGACGCAATAAAGATACAGCGATTAACGACATAACCGATATCATTTTAATATACACCTGTTTACGTGGGTACTAGCATTTATTTCATTATACTCGATATTATATTGGGTTCATATATGAGAAATTGGTATTTGGTTGAACTAACCACTTTGATCTTAAATAATCTGGAATTTCAATTAGGTATTCCAAATTCAAATAAAATGATTCGTTTGGATGGGGATTCCAAATCTACTTGCATTTCAAATTTAGGCTATATTTGTGATTCGTTTGGTTAAGAATTCAAATTTAAATTATATTTCAAATTTGGACTTATGTATTTGTGTTTCGGATTTAATGATTCGTTTGGTTAGGAATTCCATATTCAATTGTACTTCAAATTTAGGCTTTTGTACATGTGTTTTAGATTTATTGATTCGTTTGGTTAGACATTTAAAATTGAATTTTATTTCAAATTTAGACTTATGTATTTGTGTTTCGGATTTAATGATTCGTTTGGTTAGGAATTCCAAATTCAAATGTTTTTCAAATTTAGAGTTATGTTACCGTGTTTCGGATTTAGCGATTCGTTTGGTTTCAAATTCCAAATTCAAATGTTTTCAGATTTAGACTTATTTCCTTGTATTTCGAATTTGTAATTCGCTTGGTTAAGAATTCCAAATTCAATTATATTTCATACTTAGACTTATTAACTTGTCTTTGGTATTTATTTAGTGATTCGTTTCGTTAGGAATTCCAAATTCAAGTGTGTGTTAAATTTAGATTGTTTTATTTGTTTCGAATTTAATGATTCGTTTGCTTAGGATTTCTAAATTTTTTATTCTTCAACAATCATATTTTTTTGCTACAAAATGATGTTTATTAAGAACGACGTTATATAATTTCTATGCAGCATCGTGCCGGAACGCTTTGCCTGAAAGCACGTCTTTGCTAGTAAGGTGTTAACTAGTGACGGCTCAATCCTACCACCATTCCAGACCCATAAGAATTAAATAATCCAATTTTCTGTCGGTAATGGAACACAGGATCTCGGTTAGCTAAGCGAGTAATTTGTACCACACCATTGCTGTAGCGAGGCTGTCAAGGGATATTTTAACGGGACATAGCAGCCCTTTAACGTCCCACTGGAAGGAGGGGCTTTAGAGCATAGGACCACCACGCTGCTCTACTGCGGATTGCGGATTGGCAAGCATTCTATTCCTTCACTCTCATAGTCCACTGTGTCGAGAATCCGAAACTATAGGAGAGAGATCAGGCGCAGGACCGACGGTTTAACGTGCTCTCCAAGGCACGAGGGTGGATCACACCGCCACCTCCCCAACTTCGGGTAGATATTGAGAAAATCTTAATAGAAAACTCAATATTGATTTTGAACTGTCCCGATCAGGGACTCTGACCTAGGACCTCAGGTCTGTAGTCGAACATGCCAACCACTAGATCAATGAGGTAGTTGAATTAAAAATAGTAGTAGAATTGATCTAAGTGAGTCATTAATTGAATCTTTACCAAGTGATTGTACAAAAAACTGAGGTTACAGACAGACTCTACCATTTTATACGATGGAATAGATAAACGAATAAGGACTATTAATTCCAGATCATATTAAAACACCGACGTACTGTTTCTAGATTTAAATTTAATTAAAATTCGGAGCAAAAACTTGTCTCTCCGTTTTACCAGTTCAGTGGCCGAGAGTACACTTTTAACTTTTATTGCAATTTTTTGGCAATGACATCAGTTACGGTGGCTTAAAAGCTTATATTTTTCATTATATACACATAACATTTCTCTAGAATTGATTCGTAACTATCTCATTCGTCAATGATTCGTTGTCGATCAATCTGATGTTGAATTGAACCTTATTTTAGTCGCGTCTTTATTTTTCGTCTATCTATCGAATGTCTCATTACAGCCGGGCGCGAAATGGGCGTAAAGTAAAAGAGAGTCATCTTTCCAACTGTTTTAAAGGAGTCAGTAGAAATTTTAAAGTAATACATATAAGGTCTGGATTTGCAAAGACCACATATTATTGGGTATTTCTTTAACATTCTATGTAAGAAAATTGCGTTTGATATTTATCATTTTATCTTAAAACTGTGATGTGATAGAATCACTACTTAAATGTAATATTTAAATAAAATCACTCGCATCAAATTCCTATGTCCAGACACATACTTACACACACACACACACACACACACACACACACACACACACACACACACACACACACACACACACACATGTTTTAATGCATGTTTTTCGTCTGTTTTCTAAATTAAAATAATAAATACAAAACGGACGAGCGAGGTCTTCTAATTTAGGTATTAGAAATAGTAGATGTTACAAAGCGATATGCATATCTGTGAAGAAAAGACCTGGGTCGCCTTGGGATATTGGTTGGATGGCGGCATAATATTTGCCTTTAACCAATTTTGACGAAATCCAGAATGAGTTCTTGAAATGCAAAATTATATCGTGTAAAAAGTTGATTAAGTGGTGACGAATGAGCTGTGGTCAACGTTATCTACGCATGGGGTGAGCGACAATCTTATTCAGGTTCAGAAAATTTCTCTATGAGGGTTCTAGTGCGTGTGTTGGAGTAAATGGTGCGTACACGGAGTGGTCTTTTGTGTTCGAAGAATCACAGAAATAAAATAAATGCGTTAGGAATGAGAGCATTGAGAAGTATGAGTGGATTGAAACTAAGCGACAAAGTAAGAAATAGTGTGATAAGAGAACGTTGTGGTATAAAAGAAGATGTAGTGACTAAAATTAAGAAAGGTATGCTTAGATGGTTTGGGCACGTAGAGAGAATGAATGAAGGAAGACTGACAAAAAGGATTTATGAGTCAAGAGTGAATGCGAAAGTTGGAAGGGGAAGACCAAAGTGAACGTTCCTGGACCAAATCCAGGACATTTTAAACAAGGGTACTCTAAACCGACGAACTTGTATGAAAGGTTTAATGAGAATGGAAGAAGCGAAGGAGATATGCATGGATCGTGGAAAGTGGAAGGTCTCTGTCTACCCCTTATGGGAATGAGGCGTGATGCTATGTATGTATCTAAAAGTTGTAAAAATGATCGAGCGTTCCATCTTGGACTGCTGCTCTAGCACTCGAGTCAGCTGTCTCATTTCCAGGGATAATGGAATAGCCGTGAACCCAAACAAGCAAAACAGATAAATTCCGTTGAAAGCATGAAAAGGGAATCTTTACTACGAGAGGGATTTTCTTTAATAGACGATTGGCAGTTTAAAGAGTCAGTCAGAATTACAGTTTGTTGGATGTTATGGGAATAAGCCTTTATGTTAACGAAAATTAATCTTTAGTCCGACTTAGTAGAGTTTCGACTGCCACGAGATCGATACCTATTCAGAAGAAACCGCGGAACATTGCTAGTATAAAATAAGTGGCATTTGTTTATATTTATAACGAAAGTCTTAAATAGCTTAAACGATAAGCCAGCCGCAGCGACATTTTCCAGTGCAGACAAATTACACTTAATTGTGTCAGATGAGCACGGACATGTTTATGTTTTTAAAATTAATTGTGACTCAGTCGTTTCGTCGAAACGGTTTGTTTTACTCATTACCTTATTGTACAAATGGGATGAATAAAAATGTTCATACAAACAAGCACTGGTTGATTGCTCTGATATCTTTTTAAAATCGTAAAAACGGTCCTTCAGAGTCGTGCAGAGTTAGATAAATGATAATTGGTTAAAGAAGATTAGTATTTTATCAATTTCTCGATAAGCAGTAACATATGTTATTGTACTGTTAATTTTTGAAGTAAATCTTCGGTCTTTGACGGCCTCGCTGGCGCAGTGGTGCAAATATTCGCTTTGCTAGCGGAGGTCCCGGGTTCGATCCCCGGTAGGACGAATTTAGGAAATTGTATTTTCTAATTTGTCCGAGTCTGGACTGGTGGGAGGTTTCGGCCGTGGCTAGTTACCACCCTGCCACCAAAAACGTACCGCCAAACAAAGAGATTTGTGTTCCGGTACAATGCTGTGTAGAAACCATAAGGGGTATATCGCCTCTTAACAGATTAGCGCGCTTTCATCTTTGATTGTATCATCACTTACCATCAGGTGACATCACAGTCAAGCGCTAATCTGTCAGCATGCATCTGTCAGCATGCAGCGTGGCATTTTAATTGGCTACTCGTCATTTAACCATTTAATAACCCATTTTTCATAAAATATTATGTAACTATATTTCATAAATTCTCTGTTCTAAATTTTAAATTCATTAAACGAAATTTAATTAATAATTTCTAATATTAACAAGAAACTGGTGGCATTTTAATTTCGTCATTTGAGATTTCAATAAATTATTTGTATTGATTTCCACACTTATCACACTATCTATAAGAGAACGTTGTGGTATAAAAGAAGACGTAGTGACTAAAATCGACAAAGGTATGCTTAGATGGTTTGGGCATGTAGAGAGAATGAATGAAAGGAGACTGACAAAAAGGATTTATGAGTCAAGAGTGAATGCGAAAGTTGGAAGGGGAAGACCGAGGCGAACGTTCCTGGACCAAATCCAGGACATTTTAAATAACGGCCAGGTCAAGAGTACTCTAAACCGACGAACTTGTATGAAAGGTTTAATGAGAATGAAAGAAGCGAAGGAGATATGCAAGGATCGTGGCAAGTGGAAGGATGTTGTCTCTGCCTACCCCGAAGGGAATGAGGCGTGATGCTATGTATGTATGTATGTACGAGTATGTATTAATTTCCAACACTTTTAATATTCTAATGACAATTAAATTCCTAACATATCTTCCTTTTTTCCTGCCTCTCTTCAACAGTTTTAGATTTGCATAATTATACAGTGGTCTAACTGCGAAATCGTCATTTTTCCTAGTTTCTGAAGAAGACTAAACAATTGTAAATGAGACGCAGTAGCTGATTATAAAGTGTTTCTAACAAATCACATTAAATGCGCGGAATGTTTATTTCATGTTAGTTTTGTCGTATCATGTCCTCGGAATATGTCAACCGAGTTATTTAGCGCTCGTTGCCATTCGTGCTGATGATATTTCGCACCTTAAATGCTATCTTAAATATTGATTGATAAATACAATTCATTTAAATAGCAAATAATACTACTACTGCCCGCTAACTATTTGGGTGATTATTTTTATGAACAGATCCTTGTCGTACTAAAATTGTAAAGCTGAAGAGTTTGAACTCGTTAATCTGAACAAATAATGGTCAAATTTGAACAATTGTTTCAGCGTTAGATATCATATCATCAAATAATAAATAAAAATTTTCGGCGGTTCCTTTTTTGTCAAAATTTTTATTTATTTTTGATTTTTAGTGAATTTAAAGTAAAGTAACAAATTTGTCTCAATATGTGTACACCTAAAAACGTGTAGCAATGCAGCAACAAACGTAAGCTCATTGCTATTTGATTACAGACACTTATATCTTCTGCCATAAACCGCACCCTTACTGTAAGCCGTTGAGGAGATCCATTGATCTTCATATTTAACTGCGACTAGCACTTGACCATACCGAAGTTACGGTAGGCAACTCAAATATCTGGATAGCCTATAGAAGATTTGGCCGAGTATCGTTCACATGCTCCTAAGAATTGAAGAGTTCCGTCACTTTTTCATGGACTCCATCATCAGAACCTAACCAAACTATCACAAAACAACCCTTGAACTATATCCTTTGCAATAAAAGAAGAATCATCGAAATCGGTTGGTATTTTCTTGAGTTATTCGTCCATTTGTCGCGCACATGCTTAATGCAAATTTAAGTCATCCGGTTTTCTCATGGATGCCATCATCAGAACCGGATTTTAAAAAAATGTGACCCTATGACGAGCACCACCTTTCATATATAAAAAATCATCAAGATCGGTCCACCCAGTCGGAAGATCTGAGGTAACAAACAAAAAAATACAGACGAATTGATAACCTCCTCCTTTTTTTGAAGTCGGTTAAAAAGTATCTTAGTATCTCGAACATTTTTTGTCTCTCTCAAAGCATGGCATTTGTTTCTCGAACGATTCTTAATTTGTTGACTTGAATAACTATATTATATACCTATTACATTGCACTTTAGTAATATCGCTTTCCGCTATTTCTTAATATATTACGCTAGCTGGAATTGCAGATTTCCTTCAAATTTCACAACGCGTCTGCCATAAATATGTATAAGTTGGTATGAATCGTATTCAGGGAAACAATGTCCTCATTTTTATGTGCTTAATGTAATCATAGTTGAATATTGTGACTATCCTTTGACTACAGACAAATCGATAGTCACAGGTGAAGTGCTACGTTTTTATAGATATCATTTGATATTGAGGGATAATAAGTTCAGGAGTTTGAGTTAGGTAAAGGTCACAGAGATTTCACCGCCAATAATATCGACTCTACAAAGCAAACACGTATCAAAACAGAAAAAAAAACCGTATTTATCGACTAAAGTTATTATATGGTGTGAGACTTGCTTGATGTATCAGGATACGTACTAAAACCCAGCAGAACCTTCTGTATCCAGGTGTTAGGGTCCAGATATCCGCTGACGCATATAACTCTGGCTCCGGGATAAAACCAACTTAAGGGTTTAGTTAAAGGAGAGCAGGCGAGTGAAAGAGCCTATCCTGGCGCCCCCATGTTTCGGCGAGATGGAATAGCGTCTGCCATAAGCTACCTTTGTCTGTTTAGTGCCTTCCTCTGCAGGATGACAGCCTCGTAATTGGAGGTCATTGCTGTCCAATCTGACTCATTCTCAAGTAGACGCTGTGTCCACAATGCTGGGTATTGAGAGGTTATATCTAATTAGCGATGTCAAGATGTGACGCTGGGGACCCCAAGCCTGGCAATCTGCCACTGTGTGATGTAAAAGTCTTTAAATACCCTGAATTGTCGTAGCTCACTGCTGAGCAACGTGCTGTTCCCGACGAAGCAGATTGTGCCATTTTTGCCGATCGGTAGCGATGTGGATAGCCTGACTGGTTTTGGTATCCATCTATTCCGCTACCGGACCATCGTCGATTTTGCCTTCCATTCTTCTGCTTAAGAATAGTTTCTCTAGGTTATCCCTCGGCTTTTCTAAAATGGAAACATTCGTCGTGTCTGGAGTCCAAAGTATCCGCACCATACCATTTTGTTTTAGATGCTGCAGAAAAACTAGATTTTTTATATTCAGCTTATGTCTATAACAACTGGAATATACAAAGGTTAATCTTTGCTTTTTTGTCGTCATTTCTTTATTTTCATTTTATATCACCGATCGACAAATTTTAATTATCACTGAGATTACAGTAATTGTCACGGTGATGTAATTTCGACGTAATCGTGTTAATACCGAAGTGACATTTTGATGCCGCGTCTTACTTAATCACGCTCGTGCAATGAACCGTTTGGATTGTTTATATTTATTTCACAGATTTAGTATAGATTTACCGTCATTTATCTTCAAATTCAAAAATTCTTTATTATTTCCAGAAACTTTGGAATTGTCAAATATAGGTGTTTCCACACATTATTTTCAGTGTAGATTCTTACTGATGGTGATGTTATAAAACGACTTAAAATCGGGTGTTACGAGGGTTCAATTGCTGTCATGTGAAGGGGCCATTACAAACTCAATTGGGTATCCATCCTTTACCATCATCATTATAATTTAGATTATTTTAGTTCTCTCTCTATGCGTCGTTTCATCAGTTCTGGGGGTCGTGATCTCTCATGATAGTTTTGTTTTTCTTGCAATGCTACGCTAACTCTTTCTATTTTGCGTGACGTGGTCTGGAAGCGAAATCTGTGTTTTGAGAGTCGTGCGGATTTGATTAGTCAGGGGATAGGACTTCTCCCTCTTGGTCGTTTTCCCTTAATTTTCCCGGTGAGAATAAGTTTTTGTAAGTAATCATCGGGTTTAAGGGCTATGTGGCCAATAACTCTTCGAACATAGGCACATGAATGAAAGTCTTGGTTATTCCACGATGATCAGTTCATCCAGTACCAATTGATTTGTTCTATACACTGTCCATGGATTATTTAGATATGAGCAACTCATTCTCTGCCACGCATTTATCGCTCTAAGTAATCGTTCAGGTAAAAGCCGCCTTCTATAAAATGAGTAAAGTTTTGTGTGACCCCAAAATCCCATGCCTAACAAGACTTCGCGTTTTAAAATGTTATGTCTGGTCGACACTTTTATATGGCTGAGAGACATGGGTCGTTAAGAAGCAAAGCAGTAAGCGGCTCCAAGCATTTGAGATGTGGGCTCTAAGGAAAATGTTTAAGATTTCTTGGAACCAGTTCTTCTCAAATGCTGTAGTCCTCAAACGAGCGCAAATTAGCCGGATGCTTATGACGACCATCGTGGCTTTTTTCGGACATCTTCAAATCCCTATTTGAGTACCCACGGTTGATCCTGGAGGGCAGGATGTCCGGAAAAGAGCACCTGGTAGACCGAGGTGGCATTGGATGACCGATATACATGAGTGGACCAGTCATAACTACGCACAGTTAAAAAGAGTTGCCCAGGACAGAAGAGTTTTCCGCATACTGGCCGCCAAACTTCATTTTGATGAAGGCACTAGATGATGAGGAATCGTAAAATTTTTCCAAAATAAAAGATTGGAATTTATTAACTGACATCTCTCAAATATCTTCTGGGAGTTTGTTATATAAACAAATACAGTTGGTCTTAAATGAGGGATTAATTTTATGTAGTATTTTAATTATTATATAATATTCTTAACGTTCCTTTAGTAGGTCTTTAGTAGTCAAATTCTCACTGATATTTCTAATTTTTAATTCTAATCCTATATTTCCTTATAAGTTTCTATTTTTACTATGGTTTTTGGGTGTTTTTTATTCAATTCTCTTGAACAATTAAACTTGAGGATATCGTGATACGTTTTTTTAATTTAGACATCTAAGTTTTTACTAAATAAGAAATTTTCAATATTTTCAATATCTTATTACTAACATGATAGCGCTTGATTGTGACTTGCCATCATCGCTCATTTATAGTGATGATGTAGTTTAATATGATATCGCGCTATCCTGGTAAGAGGTAATTAACCTCCTCCCGCTGCCGTGAATCCTCAGTTGGACTTTTCCTGGACGCCAGGGAAAAATGCGAAAGCTGTACCCTTGGTGTCTCACTCAAGAATGAAGACTGTTCCGCACTGGGTTTTAGTGGATATTGCGAGGTATCCTCCTCCGCCGAGTCCCACACTCCTGACCTGATTTTGCTGGTTGAGTGATAATTATCACTTTTTTTTATTGCTGACAGATTAGCGCTTGACTGTGATCTCACCTGATGGTAAGTGATAATACAGTCTAAGATGAAAGCGCGCTAATCTGTTAAGAGGCCATATACCCCTTATGGTTTCTACAGAGCATTGTACCGGAACACAAATCTCTTTGTTTGGCGGTACGTTTAGGGTGGTAACTAGCCACGGCCGAAGTCCTACCGGGGAATGAACCCGGGACCTCCGCTAGCAAAGCGAATACTCGCACCACTGCGCCAGCGATTGCGAGGCCTTCGGCAACCGAAGTCTTCCACCAATCTAAACTCAGACAAATTATGAACTTACCCTGCTGAGAATCAACCTGAGTTTTCTGCTGCCGAAGAGTGTGCTCGCAGTATTACTAGCGATTCAATTGCTAGTTCTATCACTAGCTATGATCTAAAAACTTCGAGATTCAAGGACATAAAAGCACTAGTCAACAGATTGTTTTGAACAGATTCTGGTATTGCAACAAAATGTATTAAATGCGTCAACATATCTCATAAGCAAGGTTATCGATGAAAGGAGGCAATCAGTTTCAAATGCGTATCATACCGAAAATAAATGCTCGTCCGACGATCACATGTAAACACACGGCTGCTAATATCAATATCTTGAATGGTAACATTGAATAACTATTCGCGGAATTATAAAATTAAAACTGAATGGGATTGACGAAATCACTATCTTTACGTATGAAGTGTCTAGTCTGGAAGGTCGAAATAGTTTTAATGTATATCGACCCTCTTCTGGGTGAAGGTTGTATCTCTGAAAGAGGTATACGAGCGAGATAGGAAAAATGCCGGTGATATTTCCTTGTTAACATCCTCCGGCCACCATAATCCCAGGTTGGTTACATCTTGGAGATGCGAGAGGAACACGAGAATGATCCTGAGTTTATTGAGATTTTTATTAAGACTTTCTCAATATTTGCCCGACGTTGAGAAGTTGGCCTCGGAGATCCCTTTAGTCCTGAGCCAGATCTCTCTTCCTGAGTGTCGGATTCCCGAAGTGGAGCAGCGTGGTGGATCTGTGCTCTAAAAACTGTCTCTCCTTTAAGTGAGGAGGCCTATGCCTATCAGTGGGACGTTAATGGGCTGCTACTTACCTTACCTCAGGTTAACCACTAACGAAGGGTTCTGTTAGGTTTTAGTAATAGTTCTGAGGTCTCTACCCAGTCCCACACACCCGTTCTAAGTATTGGGGTGCATAAAAACACGTTCAGTATTGTTACAGTCAATTAGAACAGAATTGATGCTGTTTTCATTGACAACTAGCTGATATCATGTAGGCTTTTGTGCCAAAATAATAATGGGAATAGGATTTCCGTTAAGTTCCCTTAAAGTCTACAAAATACGTGTATATTTTGATGAGATTTTCACTGGGGAACAGATAATATTATTTGGGTACGACATTACTTTCACGCGTAATCCCCACGGAAACAAATTATTTGCCCAAGATAGGAAAAGGCTGGTTCTATTTTAACATCAAATTGACAGACAGATAATTATAGGTATACGAGCATTATAACGACCATTACTTTACTGATATTGCGAAGTTTGTTAATTATAACTAGTATGATTGTTAAGGCACAGAATTGATAAATCATTGTAAAGCATTGTGTTGTTTATACCACTATAGACTGATATACCCCAAATCTCTGAAATCTCCTTAAATGAAATCCATTCAGCATTAACGTTTAATGTAATCTGTACACTTGCAGAAGATAGATATTTGAATACTGAGTTATACGCATATTTTATTTGCTTGTATAAAAATAGGTCCTGAGTTCTAACATTGGATATTACAACACAGTACGGTTTCAAGTGCAATCTCCAACGGTGTGTCCGTTACATCCCGTTATTTGATGACTGACACTTAACACACCTAAACTTGTCTGTTAACGTTTCTTTTTCAGTTATGTTCGTGTTACGGTTTTTGCACTGTCGTAAAGCCATTAAAATGAATGTGATTCTATGCATAATGCAGCCTATTCCCTTGACAGAATCGTCGTCTTCTGACATTCTTATAAATGCGAAAGTAACTCTATCTGTCGCGCCTTCACGACAAAACTACTGAACCAATTCAAATGAAATTTGATAAATAAATAGTCTAGAACCTGAAAAAGGACTCAGGCTACTTTTTAATGTAGATAACGGAAACACTCGCTGAGTGGATCAGGATATGTAGTAGCGAAAAACAATCACTTAGTGCGAGATCCCCAAATAAAATCACTTGAAATTGTCCTCATATTTTTTCGGGATCCGGATATAAGTGAAACTTGCTGAGAGGTTTCCTTTACCATTAAATCTTTGATTTGAGCTCCATCATATATTATCCTTTCGCGACGTAAACTTGCACTAAAAACAAGTATACATGTGTAGATCACGTCGGAATATGGGGAATCTTGTTTCTAAATAGAATCTACATTGCGAAAGGAATATGTTTGACGCATTACAAGTAAATTGGGCGAAAAGTTTTTTAGATATACGTTGCTGAGAGGAAGAGCACACTAATGCTATATCATCGAGATTTTTTCGTATATTTTAATACATCACGCCTCATTCCCATAGGCTTAAGCAGAGACCATGTCCTTCCACTTGCCACGATCCTTGCATAGCTGCTTTGCTTCGTTCATTCTGATTAAACCTTTCATACAAGTTCGTCGGTTTACAGTACTCTTGACCTGGTCCTTATTTAAAATATCCTGGATATGGTCCAGGAACGTTCGCCTTGATCTTCCCCTTCCAACTTTCCCATTCACTCTGGACTCGTAAATTCTTTTTGTCAGTCTCCTTTCATTCGAATGAATGAGAGAATTAGCGAGAATTCACTACTTTCCCAAACCATCTAAACTTTACGTAGATACAAACCATAGATCATTAAAATCGCACCAGCTGTTCTTGAACTATAAATGGTGTTGCTAACACGAATTTGTTTATGTATTTAAATATACAACTTACAGATCAGTACTAGAATATTTAGGAACTTGTGCTACAAAAGGGCCCCTCTTAACATTGAAAGTTTTATTAATCATGTAAGTAGACGGTCTATTCAAAAAAATGGTTGTCCTGCAGTAACCTCTAGATTCTTCAGTAACGCTGGTCACGCTGCATTTTATCGCCTATTGTTAATTAATCAAAGCACGACATATCGGCAGAAGATTGTGCCTTAATTCAACAAGTGTTGGGGACAAATTTGAATCCGTGACTTTCCATGACCGTACCTTGTGTCTAATTCAAGGACCACTGGAAAAAATGCGTCGAAAGTTCACACGTGCAATTCCAAAAACCGTTTATACTTCGTCATGCAATGTTATGATTGAATATTATGTAAGAAATACGTTATGATGCCTTCGTATGCAACCATGACTGGTAAGCACTTCTACCAACCTGTAGGAGAGCGATCCGTGTTCTCTGTCCAGCCATTTATCAAGATGAGGGCAGATCGCTACTATGGCCTCGCCCGTTGCTGGGGACCCGAGATCCTCCTTCCATCTATACAACATTCTGTTGCTAAACAGATGTACTTAAAGGGTATTATCCCAAAGTTTTCGTAAAACAATATTTTGCGGGTTACAAAGTGTTTGCTTTCCAACGTCAATATATTCAGGTGTTTGATGATATGTCGTCACTTGTTTTCTTAGTTCATCGGCGCGTGCTTTGACATTATCATATGCAATAAAACGATAAATACTTGTAGATGCCATTAAGTATTACAAGTAGGTTGCAGGACTGTTGACTTGTACTATAATTCATTGTTTACCAGCAACACGTTCTTAATAGCCGCTTTTTACGAGGTAATTATGATTTGACTTTGTGTAAAAGTCTAATCTATACACATATGGCTTAATACAGGCAGATCTTATTATAGGTATGTCGGAGAAAGCATAGATTGTCATTAGTGGAATCCATAATTCAACCTCCAAAGTGTGGGCGTTGGTGGGTAATATTTGTGACATCAAACACTTTATTAATTATCTCAGATTATAATGTCCAATCACTTAATGTTTATAACAGTAACAGTAATAGTTAAGAACGCGCAACAATTTCAATATTCGACGGCTCTGGCGGACCGTCACTCGAGAACTGTCGAGAACGCCGCCGGCCTGTGACTCATAGAGTCTATCCAATCGTGTTGGGTTCATCGCAGCATTCTGCGGGGTACGGGCCTCGAGGCAGGGCCTCATTGCCCGGGCATCTTTCATCGGGCATTTTTGCACGTATTTTATACGGGCTGGATCCCGCCGGCGACGCCAGCGGGTCCATCCTTGTCAATTCCGAGGGGGGTGTGTTCCGAGCGTTGCTGCTGTCGCGTCATCTTCGCCGCTATCACCTACGGCTGGTGGTGGTGACAGTAGGA
>JACTOM010000096.1:345260-427972 GCA_015832385.1 Elymnias hypermnestra
ACGATATCTCTGGAACCATAAGGTGTAGAGACTTGAAATTTGGTAGGAATATTCCTTTTGACGAGTAGAGGTCAGCTAAGAACGGAGTTTGCGGAATTCCACCCGCAAGGGGGGTTGCGGAGTTGTTAACTATTGACTCGTCAAATAAGGCGTGGAGACTTGAAATTTGGCAGGAATATTCCTATTGCCGTGTAGAGGTCAGCTAAGAACGGATTTTACAAAATTGATTGCCATTTGGTACAGCGATAATCTAGAGCCTGAATAAGGAGTATAAGCTCTTTGCAGTAATACACAGCAAATAACGCATTTACGTTTTTATACGTATTTTTTTATTAGTAAAGCAAATTGCCTAAATTAATGAAAATGCCTCATTGGTCTAGTGGTTAGACTACAGACATGAGGTCCTGGGTTCGAGGCCCGGGTCGGGCCAATTCAAAATCGAAAAAAAAGCCAAAAGCCATCGGTCTTGTGCCTGATCTCTCTCCGGTCGTGTCGGATTCCCGTCACACCAGACTATGAGAGTGAAGGAATAGAGAGTGCACTTGTGTACTATACCTGCCAATCCGCAGTGGAGCAGCGTGGTGGGTCTATGCTCTAAAAACCCTCTCTCTTGCGAGTGAGGAGGCCTGTGCCCAGCAGTGGGACGTTAATGGGCTGCTACTTACCTTTTTTTAATGAAAACGCTACCCATTCATACCAATGAAAAAAACATTCAACGCAGACTAAGTCGCGGATTCAGCTAGTTATTGTATAATTTTCTAAAAACAAACTAGATGAATATAGGCAATGCTCTTGTCATATAAACAATCAACTTTTTATCACGCAGTAGATACGTGTGTTATCTGATAACTACGTCGATGGCAGAACAAATTAAGCGCCGCCTCTTTGCATACACTTAGTACCAAATTACTTGTCAGTTGTTCTGAGACGCGGGTGTCGTGCACTCGCACCTGGAAACGCGAAGTGACAATAACACATCTCACATCCACTCCGGAACTAACTCAGTGTATAAATTTTAAAATATACTCAATCTACAATCTAAAAGAATAAAGAAACACCACCCAGTTCGAATTGTTAAACCAATACAACACCATCAGTTGGATCGTGCGATAATTTGAGATACTTGAATTGGTTCTACTTAAATGATACTTTTGGTAATGTATATATAACCTTGTTTTGCCATATAACTTTTATCGCTATTAGAAAATAGGGGTTGGTGATAGAAAGGTGAAAATTTAGGGGTGTATGTATTTTTGTGTGATGTATCATAAAAAAATAAAAAATAAAAACAATTTCGTCCAAAAATTAAAATATAAATGTTAAGGGTGAACAACCCTTATCACTTAGGGGTGTGAAAAATAGATAGAAGCCGATTCTCAGACCTCAGACTCAGAGCCAAATCGGTAAAGCCGTTTCGGAGGAGTATAGGTACGAAAACTGCGACATGAGAATTTTATATATAAGATTTTAACAAAAAAAAAAGGCCTTTAAAACAAACTATTCCAGACAAATTAATATGCGCTAAAAAGTAAAAAAAATAAATGCGTATTCTTTTTTAAAAGTCTACCTAATTATTACGATAATGTAATGTAAAAGTAAAGTCAAAAAAAAGTAAGTAGCAGCCCATTAACGTCCCACTGCTGGGCACAGGCCTCCTCACTCCGAGGAGCGAGGGTTTTTAGAGCATAGACCCACCACGCTGCTCCACTGCGGATTGGCTGGCATAGTACACAAGTGCACTCTCTATTCCTTCACTCTCATAGTCCAATGTGACGGTAATCCCACACGATCGGAGAGAGATCAGACGCAGGACCGACGGCTTAACGTGCTCTCCGAGGCACGGGGGTGGATCACACCGCCAAATTTTTCCCAACTTCGAGCAAATATTGAGAAAATCTTAGTATAAAACTCAATATCGATTTCAAATTGGGCCGACCTGGGACTCGAACCCAAGACCTCATGTCTGTAGTCGAACATGCTAACCACTAGACCAGTAAAGTTAATATACGTGTAATAACAAATAAATAAAAAAAAATTTAACTAGCTATGCTTTAAAAGAAAGAAAAGAAAGTAAACTTTATTTGGAGCCGTGTTTTACAAATACACTTAAATTATATATATATACATATACACACATATACTCGCATATATACTAATGATTAATAATTGTTTAAATGATAATTGATAATTGCGCAGCATCCAAACCACAGCAAGTGATTCGAATGCTGCGCAACCCCCACACAGCCCCAAAAAGGCAGGACAGCTCGGCATAAGCCGTATACCATATAACTGACACACGGCGCCGATTTTCAGCTGTAGCCTTACGTCACGAACAGAGCGCCACCCGACCGATTCTCCGTGAAATGAATAGAACTTCTTTATCATTTTGTTGGGATTTACAGACATATTAAATTCAGTCATTCTAGTTTTAACACCTCCATAAATCTTTAGGTAGTCTTCAGTCCAATATCAATGTAATTTTAAAACACCACCAATTTACAAACTCAAATTTTAAATGTAAACTTTGTTACGATCGAGCCAGTCACGACTCTCGTGTGTTGTTATTTAATTTTAAACAATTTTCTTTCCTTTAATAGTTATTAACAAAAAAGGTAATGGAAAAATACGTTGAGGTTTTTTTTTATTGCTGACAGTTTAGCGCTTGACTGTATTAATTGTCGCTAAGAAACAAATTCAAGGCAGTTAACGTAATGACAGTTCCACTGCGCATATATATTAGAAAACTTGTTGTATGTACATAGAAACATTGACTCTTAATAAAAAGAGTGAATGTACATCATATAACTTACGAAACATAAACAAACTTGTTATAAATTCTAGTAGGCTACATAAGATTAACAACTCATTTAAGGGTAACTGTATACGTTTCTATAATAAACTCCCACAAGACGTTCTAAAGATGTCAATTAATAAATTCAAAGTCTTTGTTAAAAGAAAGTTGATAGAAAAATCGTATTATAAGTTGCAAGATTACCTAGACGATAGAAACGCCTGGGAGTGAACGAATTGCTCTAGTTTTAATTAAAATATAATAAACTAATATGATATTGTAATGATGATGATAACAAAAAAAAAAATACCCGACTGAGTTTGACTTCTCGGATCAGGGCGCGAAGGAACCCTCGTAACTTTAGATTTTAAGCCATTCTTGAGTACCATCATCAGCCGTATATTAGAATCAGGTTGTGGAAAAAATATATAATTTGACGATTCAAAAGTGCTGTAATGTGCCCACTTGAATAAAGATATTTTTGATTTGATTTGATTTGTAATCACACCTAATGGTAAGTTATGATACAATCTGAGATGGAAGTGCGTTAATCTAGTAAGAGACATTTTACTTCTTAGGGTTTCTATAACGCATCGAAACGGAACACAAAACAGTGTGTAACAAGCCACAACCGAAGCCTCCCACCAGCCCAGACTCGATTCGCCCTACCGAGGATGGAACCCAGGACTTCTGCTAACAAAGCGAGGACTCGCATAATCTCATATTATGACTAATGTTACTTGTCTCCTATTATTTTTTATAAATATATTGTATATTATATAAATAAATTTGAGTGAATCTATGATGAATGGCAATATTTTGATAGATGGGGAACAACTGGAAGAGGTGAAAGAATTTGTATACTTGGGATCTAAATTTACAAAAGATGGAACATGTGAAAGTGATATTGAAAGGAGAGTGAATGCAGGGAATATGGTAAATGGTGCTCTGCATGCTTTTATGAATAGCCAGATGGTGTCTCAAAGGGCTAGACTGGCAGTGCATGCTGGAGTGTTGGTGCCAACACTTATGTATGGTAGTGAAAGTTGGGTATGGCAGAAGAATCACAAAAGTAAAATAAATGCGGTAGAGATGAGAGCGTTGAGAAGTATATGTGGATTAAAACAGAGTGACAGAGTAAGAAATGGTGTGAAAAGAGAACGTTGTGGTATAAAAGAAGATGTAGTGGCATGTAGAGAAAACGAATGAAATGAGACTGACAAAAAGGATTTATGAGTCAAGAGTGAATGCGAAAGTTGGAAGGAGAAGACCAAGACGAACATTCCTGGATCAAATCCAGGACATTTTAAATAAGGGTCAAGTCGAGCGACGAACTTGTACGAAAGGTTTAATGAGAATGAAAGAAGCGAAGGAGATATGCAAGGATCGTGGCAAGTGGAAGGATGTTGTCTGCCTACCCCTATGGGAATGTGGCGTGATGCTATGAATGTATGTTTATGTTTAGTAAATAAGTTATTTTGACATCACAAATAATCACTTAAATTATGTCAATCGCGAATACATTATTCTTTTTAGAGTGAGATTTTTAAAATCTTTATATCATTTGAATGGAATGTCCAATTATAATAATTTAAATTGTATTTTAGAATAAGAGTTAATACAGAGGTCTGAATAGTATGGTGTCATTATTAATAGCACTGGTGGTATTATTAACATTAGATTGATAAAAATAAAAACCGAATAGGTACATTGGTGGGTATCATTAGTACCCTTGGTATATGAGTGAACTCACCAGTCGCAGGTCCAGTTATCAGGGTCGCTACAATTTTCTTTAGAGTCACATTTTTAAATTCCTTATATCTTAATAGAATGTCGGATTTTAGTAATTTAATAGAATAAGGATTAAAACAGAGATACGAATAATATGGTTTGATTATTGTCAGCGCTTTTATTAACTTTTAAAATGTATAAAAGTAGTTATAATGGCATAACTACAGTAGTTGGATATTTGGTATCGGACTATTTTATAGATATTAATACGTTCTATAATATTGTAGAACATTTTTTTGATCTATCATTAATAGTTTCCCCAGCACACGAGTTTTATGACCAATTTTTTCACACCTTGTGTTACATTAGTGCATTTTTATTAAGGATCCCTATTTTTTTGAGAAAGTAATACAGCCTATGTCACTTTTGAAAATGCAGCTTTCTAACATAAAAAAACACAAATTTTTCCTCTTGATAATATTAGTTAAATTCATATGGATAGATTGTAAAATTTAATGGCCTATATTATTTAGTGAACCTAGTATATGTATAGCGCCAATGGAAAGATAAACCTATGGAAATCAGGTCAATGTCTTAAACAGTAACATCACGAGATTAGGACTGTAAATCTCTAAAGACATTGAAATTAGGTCTAACATTTCCTAGCAAGGACTAGGAAATAAAGCTGTAAATCTACCGTAGTGTGTAAACGTAGGAGAAGCGAAACTTCATTAGCTTACGTTGTATTATGTACTATAATCTATATATTAATACGTCATGCAAAAATTTCATACACGTTTAAACGAAAACTGGGCTGATGGATATGAAACCTCCCACACTTATTTTCTATAATATAAAAATGAATCGCAAAATCTGTTGGTAAGCGCATAACTCAACAACGTTGTTCGTTGTTCGTGTTCGTTGAATGCTAAGGATGGTTTTTACGGCGAGAAAAGTTCGAATAATTGCAGGGGAAAACCCTAAATACAGCCCTTTTCTGTTTCCTATACAAACGTTTTCCCACTAAAATGTAGAGTCAATTTGACCTTTATTGCTATTCAATAAAGTTCATAATAAATTACAAGTACTCATTGTTTTCTAAGCAATGTAGGTGTGTTCCTAACGTCAAAGAGTCCTTTTGCACTTTATTACCCCTGCACAAAGTTCAAAATCAATTGAATAGTCACAAAATGTAAGAGCTATAGATAGTACTGCTGTAACTTCATTTAGAAAATCATTCATTAAATTGAAATCTGCCACATTCCCAATCTTTTTGACATAGAGAGTAATTGATATAGAGAAGTGCAGAATGCTATTATTTAAAAAAAACTATGCATGTAATTAAATATATATTATATATGCATATTTGTCAATCGCTGACAATTAAGTGAAACGCCATGAGGTAACAATAAAATAGTTTACATTGTCAAAAGGAGGTTACATTAAAAAGTTTTCATGGTGGTTTTCAAGTATTCTTAAAATTTCTAATATTCTACGTAATTTTGTTGCTTTTTTTCTTTCACATGAATAAAAAAAAATAAACGATTAAACAGTTTTTGCATAAAATATCTTTAATTGAGAATTTGTCTTTTTTATTTCAAAATATATATTGAATATGTTTATTTAAATTACATATATTTCGTTTAAAAATAAAATAGGCAAATTAACAGTGCAGCCTTGGCGAAATCTGTGTTATTATAGTTGAATTTCGTCCATTGGGCGACCACTATTACAATTTTAATTTTAATTCATCTTATAAGTATGTTGCTATAATTTTTCCCATGTAAAACATTCCCTACCGAGCCCATGGCACTTAAAAAGTCATGATGACCTAGTGGTTAGGCGCGTGGATGCACATTTAAAGAATTTGTCGTTTCAATCCACAGCAGGCATCGTGCTTTTCGGTGAAGGAAGATATAGTGAGGAAACCTTCATATCCTGGGAGTAAACCTGTGGTATATGTGTCTGACTGGTCTAGTGGTCAGCATATTCGGTTACAGAGTCAGGACCTCATGTCTGTCATATTCAAAAATCGATTCGAAATTTGCCCTGTGCTGTGTAGTTAGCTGTGTACTCCGCCCCATGCCTCGGAGAGCACCTTAAGCCGTTGGTTCTGCGCCTGATCTCTCTCCGCAAATGTTGGGTTGCTGTCAAATCCCATTATAAGAGTGCAGTTGTGTTATCATACACTTGTGTGCTATACCCGCTAACCCGCAGTGCTGCAGCGTGGGTGGTCTATGCTCTAAAACCCCTCTCTTCCCTAAGTGAGGAGGCCTTTGCCATACAGTGTGACCATACTTACCTTACCTACTGTGCCCATAAGCAGTTTTACCTCAAAAAAAAAACTATTTCGCGCGAGCTTAATGTTACAAATATATAAATTCGTACACATTAACGAAGGGTAAGGTGATAAAGTTGAATTTTATCTCGGATTTATAGCGGGATTTAAATTTCTGATCGTCCATAAAACAGCTTCCGCCCGGTAGGTGTCTGCGGTTCTTGTTATCTGTGAGAAATTTCTGTTGCGTGATATTTTTAGTTTCGTGTAAATATTTATATGAAATAATTGTCTATATATCCAACTTTTTTGTTATTTCTGATAGGTTAACTTTTGATTGATCACACCTGGTGATGATACAGTCTGAGACGGAAGCGTGCTAATCTGGTAAGAGGCAGTACTCCCTTATCCAGCAAGGCCCTGGGTTTTTTTATTATTTAGGAAACTACGATTTCTAATTTGCCTGAGTCTGGACTGGTTGGAGGCTGCGGCCGTTGGCTAGTTACCATCCTAAGTCGTCCTATCAAGCAAAGAAGTTTGCGTTCCGGTACGATGTTGTGCAGAAACCATAAGAGGTAAAAACACAGCATCGTACCGGAACACAATCTCTTGCTTGGCGTTACGTTTTTACTGGTAGGGTGATAATTAGCCACGGCCGAGGTCTCCCACCATTAGAGGCTGAGACAAATTGGAAAATCGTATACAGATCTTCTATTAGCTAATCGAATATGAGCTCCATTACGCCTACGAGACCTAAACGAAATTGATATACACCTGTACAAATAAATTAAAGTGTCTGTTTGTAGTACCAAAATCAACAACTTTAAATGTTTCCGCAGCTTTTATACTAAAAAAGGGTCTGTTTTTGTATAAACGGTAATGTTTTAAAAACATGAACTTAAAACGCGCTTGTTGTTTTCACCAATGCCTCTGACTATATTCGACAGCGTCACCAATGGTGTCCACAATTCAATCTCCAAAGTGTGGGCGTGGCTGGGTGATCAAACACTGTATTAATTAACTCAGATTATAATTTCCAATCACTTAAAGTTCCCAATATCAAATTACACAAACACATTAACAGGACGCATTAACAGTAATAGTTAGAAACGCACGACAGTTTCAATAGTCGACCGCTCTGGCGGACCGTTACTCGAGAACTGTCGAGAACGCCGCCGGCTTGTGACACATTTGAAAACTGCCTGTGAAACTATTTGATTCCGACTTATATAAAATTAAAATACATAATACAATCTAAACCGAAAAGAAGAAAAAAATAAATTAATTTAAAATAAATAATACTCAAATATAAAGATTTAAAAGGAACGTGTAAAAAGAACAAAAATAGTCGGGATTTCCTTAAAAGAACATTATAGTAGAACCAATTCCAGATCAAAAATATTTTGAAAATGCAATAATCAACAAAGGAATAGTATTAAAATGATTTCATATTACAGTTATATAGACATTGTTTCTCAGTGGAGAATATAAGTACACAAATTATTAACAGGACAAAACATTCAAGTTCAAGTGGAAAGTGTTATTAATTTTATCAAGTTCAGTGATCCTGGATAGTAAGGTCGCTGTAGAGTGTTCCTGGTGTTTAACGAAATGCCCACACTCATTATTGAGAGGCTCCTGACGAGGTTGCAATGGCTTGTAAGTAATTATACTCATTGTTATCACAATATGTCGTATTATATTATTATTCCGCTTTGCTATTTAGTAAAATAACCTTTCAGAAATCTCTAGGTTCTACCTAAAGATTACTGAAAGCTTTACTCTTATGGGTTGTCAGGAAGGGATCAGTACGTAGTGGTAAGGCCGCCTGTTGCATGCTCATACAATTTAAATACATAGCATCACGCCTCATTCCCATAGGGTAGGCAGAGACCACGTCCTTCTACTTGCCACGATCCTTGCAAAAATCCTTCGCTTCTTTCATTGTCATTAAACCATTCATACAAGTTTGTCGGTTTAGAATAATCTTGACCTGGCCTCTTGTCCAGGAACGTTCGCCTTGGTCTTCCCCTTCCAACTGTCCCATTCACTCTTGATTTATAAATCATTTTCGTCAGTCTCCTTTCATTCATTATCTCTACGTGCCCAAACCGTCTAAGCATACCTTTTTCAACTTTAGTCACTACATCTTCTTTTATACCACAACGTTCTCTTATCACACAATTTCTTACTTTGTCACTCACTCACTCATTGACTCGAGTCTTCAAAACCTTTTACCCGATTGGTTTGAAGTTTCTCATTTATGTTCTTTCCGCCATGTAGACACATTCTTTCACATTTCCACAGGATCTGTAATTACGTAGTAAACGTTAACATATGCAAATTTTAATTCAGAAATTCTTCATTCAAGTAGGACTTTACAGCATTTTCGTATCGTCAAATATAGGTTTTTCCACGTATTCATTCCTAGGCACAATTGATAATGATATAAATTAACAATTTACAATCTAAATATAAGTCACAAGGGTTCCATCGGGTCTTGTCCTGAGGAAAGCCCAGAAAATTACAAAATAGTTTCTTTTTTATTTAAATTAGATTAATCAAACCTTCAGTTTCAGTTCATTTTAATATAACAAAGGCACCCATTGTTGTTAATGTTATTTTGATTCCCTTGTCACTTTTAAACATAAGTTAGTGTATAAACTGCCTCATTGGTCTAGTGGTTAGCATGTTCGACTACAGACATGAGGTCCTGGGTTGGTGTCCCGGGTCAGGCTAATTCGAAATAGATATTGAGTTTTCTATTAAGATTTTCTCAATATTTGCCCGAAGTTGGGAAGTTGGCGGTGTGATCCACCCCCGTGCTTCGGAGAGCACGTTAAGCCGTCGGTCCTGCGCCTGATCTCTCTCCGGTCGTGTCGGATTGCGTCACGTCGGACTACGACAGTGAAGGAATAGAGAATACACTTGTGTACTATGCCTGCCAATCCGCAGTGGAGCAGCGTTGTGGGTCTATGCTCTAAAAACCCTGTGCCCAGCAGCAGCAACAGTAGTTTCAACTAGCTTAATCGTGTTTTCCGGAATCCCGTGGTAATATGGTAAAATTTAGTTAGTGAATTAGTTTAGTGATCTATAAACATATTCAAATTATGGCCATTTTTATGTCTTATATTATCCTAAAGGGCTTACCTTCAAAGAGAAGTGTGGGACTCATTTTGTAACCTATCTCCCAACGAAATTCAATTTATTCTTCATCAGGGAAACTGAACTATCTTTTTTTAATATATACCGCAAACACTGAGTAAGGGCTCAGTAAGGGCTGGTGAAACACATTAGCTGAAATGTATAAGTGTGTAATCGTAAACTCTTATACCGTGGTCTTGACTCGTGCGATATCGGTCACTTAAAAGTTTTCTATGTACCTATAACCTTGCACGATTGTTTATCTCGATCTGCTTATCAAATCGTAGAGACTATTTAGTTATTTCTCTATTCCGTATTTATGGCAGCATATATAAAAATAACTGCCTCATTGGTCTAGTGGTTAGCATGTTCAAGTACAGACATGAGGTCCTGGGTTCGAGTCCCAGGTCGGGCCAATTCGACAATGAATATTCCGTATAAGCCGTCAGTCCTGCGCCTGATCTCTCTCCGATCGTGTCGGATTCCCGTCACATCGGACTATGAGACTGAAGGAATAGAGTGCACTTGTGTACTATGCCTGCCAATCCGCAGTGGAGCAGTGTGGTGGATCTATGCCCTAAAAACCCTCGTTCATCGGAGTGTGGAGGCCTGTGCCCAGCAATGGGACGTTAATAGGCTGCTACTTACTCACTTACTATGTAAAAATACTAGTAAGTTTATGTATCCTTGCATATATCCTTCGCTTCTTACATTCTCATTAAACCTTTCATACAAGTTCGTCGGTTTAGAGTACTCTTGACCTGGCCCTTATTTTAAATATCCTAGATTTGGTCCAGGAACATTCGCCTTGGTCTTCCCCTTCCGATTTTCCCATTCACTCTTGACGCATAAATCCTTTTTGTCAGTCTCCTTTCATTCATTCTCTCTACTTTTTTTTCAGTCAAACCTCTTGTGTAATCTTAATAAGATAGTTATCGATGTTTGCGTTATTGTTTCTTCGAAGGTACACGTTTCTCACGCTAGATAATATATGGAATAAATAAAATATATGTCGGAGGGCAGATGTCTGTGGAACGCTCGCGCCATCTATCGGCGTGGGACAGAGTCAATGGTGGCAGTCCGGCGGGAGTTTCTCGGCAGTTGTCGAGTGACGCTCGACCGGAGCGGTCTACTGTTGCAACTGTCGCATTCCTAGCTATTATTGTTAATGAGTTTGTGCAAATTGATATGGGGAACATTAAGTGATTGAACATTATAACTTGAGTTAATTAATAATGTGTTTGATTGCACCAACATTACCCACAAACGCCCACAGTATAAGAAATTAATTACGATGTCGGCGGAGAACCCTACGCCCCTGTGCTTTATGCTTCTCCATTCTCTTAAAGACTCTAATATTCCACTTAAAGACGGTTGGAAACTTTATTTATTTTCAGTAAAATAAATACATGTTTATAGACGACCTCGCTGGTGCAGTGGTGGGAGTACTAGATTTGCTTGCAGAGCCCGGTTTCGATCCCCGGTAGAGCGAATTTAAGAAATTGCATTTTTTAATTTGGTTGAGTCAGTCTTGGTGGGAGGCTTCGGCAGTGGTTAGTTACCAGTGCCAGCAAAGAAAGAGATTTATCTTCCGCTACGATGCTGTGTAGAAACCATAAGAGGTAAATTATCTCTTACCAGATTATGTATCCATCTCAGACTGTATCTTCACTTACCATCACGTGTGTAATAAAAAAAATAAAGAGTTCCCTTGTTCTCATTGCAACATTTCAATGATTCTATTTTCATTGACTGGATTTATTTTTATCTTTTTTCTGTATATGCTTAGTTTAATCAACATTATAAAGTAATGTGTCTATCAATCTACCTCTCCATCAAGGCATAGGGTTTGTAGCCAGTCGCTATAAATTAAATTTCCTCAATTTATTGACAATCAAAACCAGATCTTTGCTATAATTTCAAAATTAAAGCGGGACTCGTAACCTTATCAATAATGTAAAATAAAATTAAGCAACAGATATCGTAAAATGCTGGCTGTCGTAACGTGACCTTTTTTATATGCACAGTAATTAATTTCATTTTATAAATCAATGATAAAGATTTTTATTGCATAAATATAGGCTTCTGATATCACCAAACTGAGGATTATGAAAGCGAATCGATTACATTTTATTACTTCAGTTACCTGATTATAAGAACTACGTTTTATTACAGCTGGAAGTGTGGTTGCGTTATAGAATCAGTTGTAATCAATACAGGTTTACCTTATTAAACTTTAAAGCAGGTCTGAATTTCTTCGGAATCTTGCCTTTTTAAAATCGCGTAATAATAAACAACGCTAATGTATTTCTATATAACAAACTTGAATGCAGTGAAAGACTAGTGAATATGTTAGAAAATGGTTTTTACATTAACAATAACCACACAAATCGTTAAATAAAACCGGTTAGTTATTAAGTACGGGTACGTTAAATGACCTTGGGTTTATTATTAACCTTATCACATTCAAAAAGCCATTATCTTTTACACGTATTCTCTAAAAAATCCTACTAATATTATAAATATGAAAGTAACTCTCAAAACTACTGAATCGATTTAAATGAAACTTGGTACACATATAGTCTAGAGCCTGAGAAAGGACATGATTCAGAAATTGGAAAACCACGTTTTTAGAGTTAGAAGCTTGAAATTTATTCTTTTACTAATATTATAAATCCGAAAATACAAAGTTTATATATAGTAATTTATCCTTTGTGTTTAAATATATTTAACAAACTAGATTGTACATAAATAGATCATTACAATATTTATACGCTTGTGTCTTATTTGTACAATATTTAGCCTGAATTATTAAAAATGCTACCCAAAACACACTATTTCATGCAGACGAAGTCACGGGCACAGCTGGTATTTTAATAATGAACCCGGAAACTGGAACCGCCATTGAAGGTCGATTACGTTTAATTATATTCGCGAGATAAATATATTGAAATATAAACATCCTGAATTCCCGCTGTAATGTGAATCATAAAATTTTTACAGGCACCACTGATAACAGACACATGCATACATGTATACGTTATTATGACTCCATTAATTGAACACAAATGCCTAGAAAGTGTATACGGTACTTTTATTGGCGCATAGTTACGCCACTGTCTGTGTGATACCACAGACAGTGGCGTAAATATAGAGGGGTGGGCTGGCAATACGCCACGGGCCCCAGGTCCAACAGGGCCCCGGCCCAACAGGTACATGGGACAAGACGGGTTATGTGACTTGGCTTTTCTGCCTATTGAAAATTCTATGGCCCGATCTTGAAACTTTGATTATGTCATGGACATTTTTGCTGAATACCTTCTACCTTGAAATTAAACTGTTATTTTTATGTCATTGTAAATAAATGCAGGTTTCCTCAAGATGTTATTCCTTCATCGATAAAACATTAATGTGAAGTTCCACGCGAGCCCTTATGGAATGAGCTGTAGTCCTACAGCTCACTTTTGTCTTGTTATAGGGCCCCATCAATAGAATTTGCCACGGGCCAGCTAACAGATAGTAAAGTAGCAGCCCATTAACGTCCCACTGCTGGGCCCAGGCCTCCTCACTCCGAGGAGAGAGGGTTTTTAGAGCATAAACCCACCACGCTGTTCCAGTGCGGATTAGCAGGCATAGTACACAAGGGCACTCTCTATTCCTTCACTCTCATAGTCCGATGTGACGGGAGAATCCGACACGACCGGAGAGAGATCAGGCGCAGGACCGACGGCTTAACGTGCTCTCCGAGGCACGGGGGTGGATCACACCGCCAACTTCCCAACTTCGGGCAAATATTGAGAAAATCTTAATAGAAAACTCAATATTGATTTTTGAATTGGCCCGACCCGGGACTCGAACCCAGGACCTCATGTCTGTAGTCGAACATGCTAACCACTAGACCAATAAGGCAGTTAGTACTAAATAAATTTTAAACTGCAAAAGCACTATAAAATATCGCTTTATCCTTGTTGTTAAATCAACTGAACTAAGACAGTAATATCTCCTTACGTTAACTGCATCGAATATCACCGCATTTGTGCTGTGTTCATAAAATTGCACATACATATCGGTAAAGCAAAACGAAGCCATATTTAGAAAACAATAATGTTCGATGTCCTTAACGCCATAAAAATGTTCATTCAGTGTCCAACTGGACGTTCGCCAGAAAGTATGAGTTAATATCGTCCCCGTAACATGTCACGTCATGCATTAGGTCCAAAGCAAAGCTCGCCAGCGATCACAAGTAATTTATCAATTTTCCGAATTATAGAATACGAAATAAAGGCGGGTCTTAATTTCTATAAAATACTGCAATTTAAAGCAATACCAACTTAACTAGTTTTGAGCACGTAAAAAGAATGAATGAAACGAGACCGACAAAAGGGATTTATGAGCCAAGAGCGAATGGGAAAGTTAGAAGGGAAGATAAAGGCAATGGCGTTCCTGGACAAAGATATACAAAGAAAAAATCGAAGAAGATATACAAAGATCGTGGCAAATGGAAGAACGTGGTCTCTGCCACCCCTATGGGAATGGGGCGTGATGCTATGTATGTATGTAACCAACACACCGTTAAAATTGCAGAATTTCAAAATAAAAAAGTTTAAGTGGAATATCTAAACTAGAATCCACGATTTTCCAATGGATAGATACGTGGATTCTTATTAAAAGTCTCGATTCTTCAAGATCTTGGTAAAACAACATTAGGTTTATAAAGTTTTGTAAAATATATGTGCATAATTATTTAAAATTCATCATTCTGCCTTTCGGTAAAGGAAAACATCTCGAGAAGACGCATATGCCTATTAGCACAATTGAGTTAGTGCTCTAAAACTCCCTTGTGCATTCACCCTGACACCGCTGGATGCAACCGACAACGGGTCTGGAAGGAGGAGACAAGACTAGTTCAAATAGATGTCTCCTGCCACCTGTTCTCCACCTTTGAGGAGCACGAGCATTTGCAGCACCTTCCCTTTCTCTTTCCATTGTTTTAAAACATCTTGCTAGCCCGCAGCCATTTATTTTTTAAATTTTAATAACAATTACACTCACGTATTTCACAATTTTAGATTCGACAAAATCTTAATTTGGCCACACGTCAAGTGAGTGAGTATTTGATTCCTAACTAGTTTCCTGTGTTCAGGAAATGATTTTATTAGGAGTTACCACAAAGTCGATAAAGGTTCCATTCGCAAATACTACGTTTTAATGGAAACATTAAGATTTGATAGACTTCCTAATGTATACGACATTGGTGTCAATAAAGATGCCGTGATTACTTCTTTGATCTTATACGAGTTTCCACAGTACTGAAACAGGACGTCTACATTTAAAAAGAGGTCAGTCGCTCGATTTGCGGCACTTGTGTACATTATTTTGACCCCGACCTTCTTCTCGTGGGCTGTCATTAGATTTAATAGTGAATTTATTGATTCAGCTATTTAGCATCTTTGATCTCGACCTTCAAGTTGTTTTCTTGTTACATTCGGAAGATCTGAGGAAGATAAACATTGATTCTTCCTATTTTATTAATCATGTTGGTTTGTAGTTATCATAACATAAACACATTTTTCTTCATGTTTAATTATTTACATATTTAGATTCATCTGTATACCTTTTTCATTGTGCTCTAATCTTAGATCTACTGCACATGTCCTAAATAATAACTCATTTGAAACATGTACATGTAAGATAATATTATCTATTAGTACGCTGATACAATGTTACAAATATATTTTGTTTAGGAGACGATGAAATATGTGTGCCATTTGTAGTTCCAGTTATGTGTAATGTAATTAGAATAGATGTTTTGTCCATTATCAGTTTAAATTTTACATTACATGCCAAAGTTATACAAATAGATCGACCTCGTTTCAAATATAATTGCAAAGAATTGTTTATATTGCTATCAAAGGACGTCAAGATATCATGTTTGTTTTATCTAATTAACATGTGAAGCAATCGCTAAATATAAACATTGAGCTTATTAAATTAAATCAATCTACTTTTCACAGTATTTCCTGCAAGAAATGTTATTTGGCACATAAACAAGCTGAATGAATTAGGGCTAATTTTCTTGGTTTATTTACAAAAGCGTTGGTTATGCAGTTCTTGCACTAACAGCTTATATAAATACTATAGCTATTCCTTGTGGTGTCACCGGCGTAGTTCCCGATCTCGTGGGAATATGCAAAAAGCATATTTTAGTGCCTATCTACAATGAGAAAGGTGTAATTTGTTAAATTTCAAATCAATCAAAAATAGTTTTGGAGCCTTAGTGGTGAGGTAGTTAGTGTGTTTAGTGGGCAAAAACTCACTTCGGATAATTGCCTTTCTAATGACGTTGTCATCCGGGTTGAATCACACAGTTGGATGGTTGTTACAAAGGCAATAATGCGAAGATGGTTTATGCCACTGAACTTAGTCAATCATTCAATATAGATCTTCAAAACTATTCGCGGTACTTGATTTTAGGAAAGTTACTCCTTTCGAGAATCCCATTGGTCTCGTGGTCAGCTTTTTCGGCTAAAGACACGAGATCCTGGGTTCGAGTCCCGGGTGGGACGAATTCATACATCGACATTGGGTTTCCTATTAAAATTTTTCTCAATCTTTGACCGAAGATGTATACTTGGTAGTGTGCTCCACTGCTATGCCTCAGGGAGCACGTGAAGCCGTCGATCCTGGACCTAATCTCCCTCTGATCGTGTCGGATAGCTGTCACATCGGACTATGAGAGTAAAGCGATAGAAAGGGCACTTGTGTTAGCGTATACACTTGTTTACAATGCCTGCCAAACCTCAGTGGAATGGAGTGGTGAGTCTATGCTCTAAAAACCATCTCTCCTATAAGTGAACCGGTGCTTAGCAGGGCTGCTTACTTTACTTTAAGTGACCTTACTTTAAGTTCCACATTGAAGTGTATAGTTGTATACACCTGCACTCCAACAGAACAGTCCTCGGTTCGGAGTATGGCAGTCACTATACAAAAACAAGATTATCGACTAATTTATCTTATTTATTTATAAATCCTTTATTAAGGGGCCAGAGGCTCACCGAAAAATTTTCTACTCTGGCAAACTATTTAATAGGCTGCTACTAACACCTTTAGATCCTTATCTTTTATAAACTCAATCTCTTGATTAGGGATTTCCCCACATTTTTTCTGTATTGGGAAATACACCGCGTGTCATCATCATTATCTTGCCCTTATCCCAGTAGGTGTGGTCGGCACAGCATGTTTCCTTTTGCCACTTTACTCTATCCGCTGTCTTTTCTACATTCACACTCCTTACACACATATGCTCTTTCACACTTTTTTAGGTCGCCCTCTCCCGGCCCTGCCGTTTATATTTAGGGCCTTCTTGCGTACATGGCTTCTCCCTTCTCATGACATGTGCATAGCCTTCCACTCTTTAAGTTCCTGGTCATAGGCGCTACTTTCACACTTCCTCTAATATACTCATTACTAATCTTATCTAATTTTGTTACTCCAACGTGTAACTTGTAATAAACATTTAGGTTACAGAATGTCATTTCATCCGCTTAATCTGTTGACTTGCGCCACAAACCGCCGGAAATGGGGCTGTTTGTTCGCTGTGATTGTCATTATAATTTTCGCATTATGTTAGCAACGATGACTCCGAGAGTAGTTGGGCTGCAAACGTGACAGATAGACGGCGTTTTCGTTGTGATAGAGTTTTTTTATATATAATTATGAATTAACATTAACAATCTCATTGCATAGCTTTCGTGTGTTTTATTAATGTGAATTGATACTGTTTTATAACATTTTTCTCGTGATTTGTAAATTTAAACATGTATTGTGCAATGTTTGCCAATCTATTGGACATTTTTTAAGTGATTTCATTTGTGGCGAGTGACTTCAGTAAAATGGTTGTATGGTATACAACTGATTGGGACGCTGAGGTAATATTTTAAAATGGAAAGTTTTTATTATATACTTTGTCTACCTTTTTAACAAGAAGAAAGTCAGCTAGAGAAAAATATTATAATTTATTTCTGATATAAGTGTCGTAATATTTACGTGCATTTAGGGAAAATCTGTTCATTTAAAATAACAAAAAGACATGGCTATTTAATTGCGGTTAAATGTTTTTTATTGAATTGTTTTCTACCTTATCTCTTTCTTATTGAGATAACAGGTAATTTCGACAATATTAATTGTGTCAGTATGTCATCTCGGTATATGATTTTTTAATATTTTTTTTCCTCTATTGTATAATAAAATGTATATTACAATGAATTTAACATTAGTAAAGATTATATTATTAATAGCTGACCCAGCAAACGTTAACTTTTGCCATATCTCTACTATAAAATAGGGTTTGTTAAAAAAATAGTAGTTAGGTAGCATTATTGTCCCACTGCTGGGCACAGGCCACCTCACTCATATGAGAGAGGGTTTTTAGAGCATAGACTCACCACGCTGCTCCACTGCGGATTGGCAGGCATAGTACACAAGTGTACTCTCTATTCCTTCACTCTCATAGCCCGATGTGACGGTAATCCGACACAACCGGAGAGAGATCAGGCGCAGGACCGACGGCTTAACGTGCTCTCCGAGGCACGGGGGTGGATCACACCGCCAACTTCCCAACTTCGGGCTAATATTGAGGAAATCTTAATAGAAAACTCAATATCCATTTTTGAATTGGCCCGACCCGGGACGCGAACCCAGGACCTCATGTCTCTAGTCGAACATGCTAACCACTAGACCAATGAAGCAGTCGTAAAAATTCGCAAAAAAAATTGTAATCAAATTGAATTCTCAGACCTACTGAATATAATTTCATAAAAATTGGTCAAGCCCTTTCGGAGGAATATGGTAATTGATATTGTGAGACGAGAATTTTATATATATAATATTTTAGGCCTACCTACCACTACTATTTTAGGATGTTTTAGATTATACCTTAGCCCGGATAAAATTACAAGAGTTTACTCTTAATTTTGAAGTCATACTTTAGATAGATAGATAATGGTCAAATAATACTTTAGATAGATAGATAGATATACACTTTGTCGCATCCTTTTAAATTACAAAAGTAAAAATGAAAACTAATTATGATTAAAATATATAAGAGATATCCAGGTATCTATTGACTCATCACGATATGTCTGGAACCATAAGGCGTAAAGACTTGAAATTTGGTAGGAATATGCCTTTTGCCGAGTAGAGGTCAGCTAAGAACGGATTTCACAAAATTCTACTCGCAAGGGGAGGTCCGGGGGTGTTTTACTAAATTGATGAAAATGCTACACAATAAACATTGCACGCAGACGAAGATGCGGGTTCAACTGGAATATATATACTAGCGGCCCCTCCCGGCTTCGCACGGGTAAACAAACATAAATAGGTACAGATATTTAAGTTATAAGCATCATAATTAAAACGACCATGAATTCACAAATGTTATGAAAAAGTGTGATACTAAAACTAAGTAGCTCTGAAAAGAACTTTTTAAGTGAAGCATATAAATGTGTTAAAAAACTCGAAAATTCTAATCTTTCCTCTTTATAATGTTAGTGTAGATAAAAGGATGCAACGGGCGGCCTTACCACTATGTAATGATCTCTTCCAGGCAATCCCACTGAAAGATCCTGACATTGGTTAGGGTTAGTGTTCAAATTCAATAAATAACTTATTTCTACATTATTTTAGCTGACGTAACTACATGTAAATTGACACAATTCTTGTATAAAGGAAAAATAAGCAAAAACTATTTAATTGTAACACATTCATCGTTCTATCGTAATTTACGTAGGTTTTACTTATAAATTTCCTCTTACGCACCCGTTACATACCTGCTGAATGAGCCTAAAAATGACTTTAAATATACAATTACAAACGCAATAGATTTGCGAACTATATTGCAATATTTTAAATAAATTAAAGAAAATAAGTTCTAATGAAACGTAAGAAGAATTTAAGAGACGAAGTGAATTACAAACTGTGTTGACGCAGCAAAACAAATTGCCAAATATTTTGATATATGTCGGAGTGCAAGAGTCTGTGGATCGCTGGTCCGTGTGTAAGTCTGTGGAACGCTGGCGCCATCCTTTTATCGGCGTGGGGGCAGAGTCAATAAGTGGCAGTTCGGCGCGTCTCTCGGCAGTTCTCGAGTGGCGGTCGGCCGGAGTGGTCGACTATTGAAACTGTCGCGTTCCTAGCTGTTATTGTTAATGAGTTTGTGTAAGTTGATATCGGGAACATTGAGTGATTGAACATTATAATCCGAGTTAATTAAAAAAGTGTTTGATAGCACCAACATTACCCACGAACGCCCACAGAATAAGAAATGAAATAATGGATCCAATTAATAACGATGTCGGCGGAGAACCCTACGCCCCTGTGCTTCATGCTTCTCCGTTCTCTCTTATTCTGCGACATATATAAAACCAAGCCCGCATGCGTCGAAAATTTGAGGCATTCACACCAAATGCGGCAAAATAGCACTGAAATTACGAACTTTCGATACAGTTATGATGAAAAGAGTTTCCGGTACGTGTGCCGTGTAAAAACCATAATAGGTAAATTACCTCTTACCGAGTTAACCCGATTCCATCTTCAATTTCACTGTCAAGCGCTGAAATATCAACAATAAAATGAAATTTTATTTTAGCGTTGAGTAGGACGTACAAGAAGTTTGTCCTGTAATGTACACATATATATGTCGGAGTGCAACGCTGTCTGTGGAACGCTGGCGCCATCTGTCTATCGGTGTGGGGTAGAGTCAATAAGTGGAAATCCGGCGCGCGTCTCTCGGTAGTTCTCGGGTGACGCCGGTGTGGTCTACTTTTGAAACTGTCGCGTTTCTAGCTATTATTATTAATGAGTTTGTCTAAATTGATATAGGGAACATTAAGTGATTGAACATTATACTCTGAGTTATTTGATAAAGTGTTTGATTGCACCAATATTACCCATCAACGCCCACAGTATCGAAATGGATATTATGGATGCCATTAATGACGATGTCGGCGGAGAACCCTACGCCCCTGTGCTTTATGCTTCCTTTATCTCTTATTTTCTGACATATATATAATACATACATACATAGCGTCACGATTTATTCCTTTCGGGGTAGGCAGAGACAACGTCCTTCCAATTGCCACGATCCTTGCATATCTCCTTCCTCGGTTTAGAGTACTCTTGACCAGCCCCTAGTTTAAAATGTCCTGGTTTTGGTCCAGGAACGTTCTTCTTATACACCTATAAATAACTTCTCCGCATTAAGTCATTGATCTGTAGAGGGTTTGTAGGCTTTTCTGTCGTCTGTATAAAGCACGGTCATTCATAAACACAATGTCTTTCTTTATGATAAATATTGTAAACTTACATTGGGTTTTCTAATGTACACTATCCATCAAGACATGTATACATTACTGTTGAGTAATTAAAAATTTTATACGGAGAATTAAAGCTTACTATTATTTCAGTTTCTGAGTGACTTGTTTGTTCTGCTAATAATGTCAGTGGAACCGAATATCAAAAGCAAGTCATGATTACTGAACGTGAACGTCACCNTAAACTTGTTAATATTTATTTTCTTCTTTTAATATACATAGATTAATGTAAGCTTCGTATAGTTGTAGATATAATGTAGTTGTAATGTAGCACTATGGGATAAATTGTAATAGATATAATAATACAGAAAAAAAATAGTAATAGATATAATGTATACGTAGATGTAGTCACGGCCGTGATATTACTTGGTAAAGGCTCCCAGTGAAAACCAGCGCTGCAGCTCGCTGCAGCATCATGCTGACATGGGAGACCTTATTTGATCACGCTAAATAGATAAGAAAATTGTTTAAAAATACGGTTGAGATCAAATAAAAAATTTTCTTTCTTTCTTTCTTTCTTAAAAACCCTCGCTCCTCGGAGTGAGGATGCCTGTGCCCAGCAGTGGGACGCTTATGGGCTGCTACTTACTTTACTTACTTTAAGTCATAATGTAGCAACATTGATTATATTTTTGACGTCACAGGTTCGATCCCCGGTTTAGATAATTGACAAATTTGTCTGAGTCTGGACTGGTGAGTGACGTACCGCCAGACAAAGAAAATTGTGTTCCAGTACAATGCTGTGTAGAAACCATAAGAGGTATATCGCCTCTTACCAGATTAGCGTGCTTCCATCTTAGATTGTATCATCACTTACCACCACGTGATTTTTATCCTCGTGGATCCCTGGAATACTCGGGAGGATGTTCGGGGTTGTGCTGGACTCATACCGGCTTAAACCTGTGCTCCTACATCACTCGGAGACGGGGTCACGAGAACGCGATTGACAGACATTCGCAACTCCGCCAGCGATGTGCCCGTTTAGGCGCAACCCGGTCTAAATGGCCTAAAATTTTACTCCGAAGGTTGCCTGGAGCATCTGCCAAGCAACTAACCACCTCGCGGGTCCTCTCCTTGTTGGGCAACGGACCTCGCATCCGTTACCTAAAGGTCACCACTGAGGGCCACATCACACCTTCTCCTGCCGAGATAACAGTCGAGCGCTAACCTATCTGGAATTGTCGAGGTTTTTGTTAGTCTGCAGTAAAAGGGTTTAAAAGTTATATTTATTTGTTACAGAGTGAACAGACTTCGCCGTTTCGACGCTGGACTACTGGCAGCGGCGCCGGCTCTTCTTATCGACATCACGAACACCGCGGCATCTATAGCAAGGTACTTTTAAAATGTATTTTTGGACTAAAGCACACACTTTTTAAATGGAAAAAGAATTAACATTATTATGGTTTATAGGTAACACCAAAATAAATCAAATCAAGTCAAAATATCTTTATTCAAATAGCCCTATTACAGCACTATTAAGATGGTGTTAAAGAACGACTTAAAGCCTAAAATTACGAGGGTTCTGCATACCCTGTCCTGAGAAGAGCCCACAACAAACTCAAATCATTACAATAGCATATTAGTAAATAATTTTTGGAACTAAAAACGTACCTTTATTTGGGTACGTCTTTAGTCCCATAACATATAATTAGTTCAATCCCCGGTAGGTCCTTCTAGGAGGCTTCGGCTGTGGCTAGTTACCACCCTACAAGTAAAGACGTGCCGGGAAATAAAGAGATAATGGTGTTCCAGTATGATGTGGCGTCCTTTTATCTTAGACTGCCTCATTGGTCTAGTGGTTAGCATGTTCGACTACAGACATGAGGTTCTGGGTTGGAGTCCCGGGTCGGGTCAATTCAAATATCAATATTGAGTTTTCTATTAAGATTTTCTCAATATCTGCCTGAAGTTGGGAAGTTGGCGGTGTGCCGGTGTCTCGGAGAGCAACTCTCTCCGGTCTCGACGGATTTCCGTCACATCGCTAATCTAAAGTTTTACATTTGTACAAATATAAACAAGTCTTAAAAATTTGTTTGCTAAAGAAGTTTCACTTCTGACATTTATACTTTGTACGCACGCATTTAGTTTCAAATGAGATTTTTTTTTACGGCTGACAGTTTAGCGATTGACTGTGCTTTCACCTGATGGTAAGTGAAGATACAGTCTAAAATGGAAGCGTGCTAATCTGGTAAGAGGTGACATACCTCTTACGGTTTCTACACAGCATCTTACCGGAACACATATCTCTTTGTTTTGGCGGTACGTCTTTTATGGTAGGGTGGTAACTAGCCACGGCCAAAGCTTCCCACCAGACCAAACTAAAATATAATATCCTAAATTCGTCCTACCGGGGATCGAACCCGGGACCTCCGCTAGCAAAGCGAATACTCGCACCACTGCGCCAGCGAAGCCGTGTTTTAATCATTGAATATATTGTCATTAACAATCAGATATGATCATATTTAAGCGATTGCTCATTGGTATCAATAGAGATGTTTCTAAATATTAGCTCATACCTTATATCAACATGTATATTAGACGCTAAGGTTGGCGGCGACCCTCCTGGCGGGCGATTCCCCGTGGGAGCTACGGGCGAAAGCTTTAGCGGTCGTGTATCGGCACAGAGTCGCTCCAAGGGCAGATGCCCTGCGGCCTGATGTCGACAAGCCGCCCAGTCATCTCGGATGCCCAATAGCGGGCATAGCCACTGTGGCGGCGATCCGTCCTCACCTGGAACAATGGCTTTCCAGGGAGCACGGACCACTTTCCTACAGATTGGTGCAGGTTCTGACCGGACATCGGTGTTTCGGAAAGTTTCTGCACCAAATTGGTCGGGAGGAGTCACCCGCTTGTCATCAGTGTTGCGCAGCTATAGATTCAGCGTATCACACTCACGGCGGCGACCTCTCGTTGGGAAGCCTTGTAGGCGCGATGCTCTCCAGCGAGAGATGGTGGGCGATAGTGGCCTTCTTTTGCGAGACGGTAGTCTCGCTGAAGGAAGCCCACGTGAGAGAGAGGGAGAATGCAGTGGATGTTTGCGCATCTCCTCCCGCCTTCGTGAATCCTCCGTCGGACTCATCCGGGACACCAGGGCAGAATGCGAAAGCTGATCACCTGGTGCCTCACTAATGGATGAAGAGGGTTCCGCTGGGTTTTAGTGGGTATTGCGAGACCTTCCATCACCGAGTTCGACACTCCTGACTGGTCATCGGTCAGCGACAAAAAAAAGGACGCTAGGGTTGCTACAAGTATTCTGTATAAGACTATAATCAAGTGTTTGAACAAAACCTCTGCGATTGTGAATATAAATTGATAGAGTTATCGTGAAATACAAAAGAAAAAATTTAAAGGTATAAAACTCGAAAAAAAAAACAAATTGAATGTATTACATGTGAAAGCAAATGTTATGTTCACTTATCTATCTATATATATACTAGCTGACCTAGGAAACGTTGTTTTGCCACATAATTACTTTTATCGCTGTTAAAAAATAGGGGTTGGTGATAGAAAGGTGAAAATTTAAGGTTGTCTGTATTTATATATACTATATCACAAAAAATTCGTCCAAAAATTAAAAAAAAATTTAAGGGTGAACAACCCTTATCACTTAGGGGTATGAAAAATAGATAGTAGCAGATTCTCAGACCTACTGAATACGCATATAAAATTTAATAGAAATCGGTGAAGCAGTTTCGGAGAAATACGTTAACTAACATTGTGACAGGGAAATATTATATACGGATTTTATGAAATTCTATCCACAAGGGGTTTGCGGGGGTGTTAATTAAAAAAATTCAAATTACATTAAAATAATTTAAACTTCACATTTACAGACTATATCATGTAATATGTAAAACTTGGTCAGATTTCGTTTGACATAATTGAAACTATCAAAAGTAATACAAATAATTTATTAAAGTCTCAAATGACGAATTGTAAATAAAAAAATTTAGAAAAGAGAATTTATATTTTATAAAAAATAGTATATTAAATGGTTAAATGAGGAGTGGAAAATTAAAATTAAAATGTTATTTGTAAATATTAAAACTACCTAACCTTTAAAAGAATATGCAATAAAAACTTGCTGCACATCTTTGTGACGCTAATCAGGCATTTCATTCGCAAAAAATTTACCCTCATGCGCCTAAAGAAGTTTCACTTCAAAATATATAAGCCTATCCATGGAATGACAACCCTATTTTGTATTGTATTATTAGGAAATATGCCGTCAACATAATGAATACTGTATTTTGTCAGCAGCAAATGAGCGAAGGGACGGCGCCCGTACCAACGAATACCAACGGAAGCTGCGGTGGTGTTGCCAGGTGGTCACTGGGCCTGGAACAACTCCTGGCCGATCCAGCTGGCGCATCAGCCTTCGCACACTTCCTATCAAAGGAGTTTGCTGCTGAAAATATCAGGTAAGAAAATTAATTACCTCATATTGAAGCAATCCACAGCCCAGAGGGATTGCAATGGGTAAAATCTGGTAAAATATTTCTTATTCTATGCCCTGCGGTTTCACCCGGGTAGATACCTCGTAATCTCGTGGCAGAGCAAACTCTATATTTATATATACTATAGATTTATTTTCGTTGACATAAAAGTTTTATTTCACTTAGTTTGTAATAACTTCCTTTCAGATTATTAGATTTTACTTTACAACGAATACATTTTAAATTCATAACATCATTTACGTAAAATGTCAGAATTTAGTAAATTCAAAAATACTCTACAGGTATTGAAAGATTTTTTAGAAAGCTCCAGAAATTTTTAGCTTGATTATAAATTGTTGAAAAATAAAAACTAAAATTCAAAATGTAAAACGTTCTTCTATAATATTAGAGAAGAGATTTATTTGTAATACTTCACTGTCTCATAACTTCCCTATACACGACATTTGACACTTTGGAGTTTCTAAATTCGTTATGTCTTTTGAATAGTAAGTCAAATTTTAAAAATTTAAACAGTATTTTACAGGTATTGAAAGGGTTTTTAATAAAATATACATAGGATGTAATAAATAGATTAAGGATTAGTACAGTTTGTCTGACTCATTGTTCTTGTGGTTAGCATGTTCGACTACAGACATGAGGTCCTGGGTTCGAGTCTCGGGTCGGGCCAATTCCAAATCGATATTGAGTTTTCTATTAAGATTTTCTCAATATTTGCACGAAGTTGGGAAAAAATTGGGGGTGTGAACCACCCCAGTGCCTCGGAGAGTACGTTAAGCCGTCGGTCCTGCGCTCTTGTCGGATTATCGTCACATTGGACTATGAGAGTGAAGGAATAGAGAGTGCACTTGTGTACTATGCCTGCCAATCAGCAGTAGAGCAGCGTGATGGGTCTATCCTTTTTTTTTAACGCCAGGAAATCCTCGTGGATACCTGCAACACCATGGGGAGGCCTTGCAAGTTATGCCGGACTTTTACCGGCTAAAACCTGACGGTGCTCCTCCCTACGTTCGCTGGCGAAAGCACGGGATCGGAATCCGTCCGCACTCCCGCTTACGATGTGCCTTACAAGGCTCCCCCCGACAAAATTCCTCCGCTCGGATGGCATGCCCGGAGCACTCGACATGTCACCTGTCTTCCTTCGCTTTCGGGCAACAGGATTCGTACCTGTTGCCACAGGCTAACCCTAAGAGGGTAGACGTCGATCACGGGCCGCCCGTCTTATCCCCGGCCTCCTCCTACGCATGGCGGAAGGGTCTCCATCCACCTTTTTGAGACGTTCCGCCGCCTTCTTCTGCGACATGACATTTTTACAGAAGCAGACCGTCGCCTCCCGACAGACTTCCCTACCTAGCATGGCGTTAACCACAGCGGACAGAGAAAGGTCGTTTCCGACTACTGCCACGAGTGCTGCTCGCTGGTTAGCCCACCGCGAACACGCAGCGAGTGTGTGTTCAGCAGTGTCCTCCACAATGGGTCTATGCTCTAACAACCCTCTCTCATATGAGTGAGGAGGCCTGTGCCCAGCAGTGGGCCGTTAATGGGCTGCTACTTACCTTACCTTTTTTTTCACACATTAATACTTTTTTATTAGGGATCCCTATTTTCTTAGAAGGTAATATACCATGGGGTCGTTCAGTGAAAATGTAACTTTGTAATGGTAAAAAAATATTGTATTTGGTCCAGTGGTTTTTGTGTGAAAATGTTGTAAACATACATACAGAAACACAAATGTTTCCTCTTTGTAATATTAGTTTAGATAAAATAATAAAACTTTACAGATTTTGGTGGTCATGCGAGCAATACAGAAGCTGCGAAGAGGATGACAAGAGGACGACGCTCGCTTCAGAGATTTGGCAGTCACATCTCGCTGAGGTTGCTCCAGAACCCGTGAATGTGGATGCATCAGCTCGAAGAGCTGTTGCCCTGAGGCTACATCAAACACCCCCTCCCCAGGACCTATTCCTACAGGTATTACTACTTAACCCTATAATTTTATAGGAAAACGTAAATAAGCTTGCACTGTCCATTTGTAATGTAAAAATACCTTCGACCTTCAATTTTATAAAAAATTGTAAAAAAAGGTTTTTAATTCTCTACAGCATTACGCTGCTTGTATGTTTTTTTAATTATTACACATCGACTGCCTCTAAGTAAAAAGAGTCAAGTATAAAATCCTAATTTCGTTAGACAGTATTTCAATTATATTTTTTTTATTACTGCACTATCTCATACTATTAATATGATTTTTAAGCATCATATATTAATAGCTATATAATTTTAAAATGAGACGTGGTTGCTGACTATGGGCCTCATGCGGAAGCTCAGAGTCACTCAGAGTGCGTTGGAGAGGGCTATGCTCGGAGTTTCTCTACGTGATCGAATCAGAAATGAAGAGATCCGTAGTAGAACCAGAGTCACCGACATAGTCCTGCGAATCGCGAACCTCAAATGGCAATGGGCGGGGCACATAGTCCGAAGGACCGATGGACGTTGGGGGCCGAAGGTGCTGGAGTGGCGACCCCGCACCGGACGGCGCAGTGTAGGGAGACCTTCCACAAGGTGGACCGACGACATAAAGAGGGTCGCCGGTACTCGCTGGAGCCAGGTGGCACAAGATCGGGCCTTGTGGACGTCATTACGTGAGACCTATGTCCAGCAGTGCACGTCCATCGGTTGAAGCGACGACGACGACGATAAATTTTAAAAAATGACGTCTGTTGATAAATGTAACGAAGTTATCATCAAAATTGCAGAAACATTAAAATTACAAAATACTACCGCCATTTTCTCTTTTTTTTTTCACAAATAATTTTATTCAAGCCGCCTTTGCATACAAATTGCCAAATATATCCAAAATCATGGGAATAGACCAATCACTTAGTAAATTACTAATATTTTTTTCCTATTCGTGTGTTTTTGTGGTTGAAAAAAAAGTATAATAAATAAATAAAAAACGAGTGTACTTTAGATATTGATTTGTCTTGAATAATCTTTATTTTATTCTAGAATTATAAAGCTTGGGACACCCTACCCATTACATTCTAAGAACATTGTATAAATAGTAAAATAAAACCTAGATTACTTTACCAGGCCCAGAAGCAGATATTCAACGTGATGAAGTTTGATAGCTACCCTCGGTTCCTACGGTCCGGAGTGCACGCGGAATGTGCGCGAGCGGATCTCCGTGGTCTGCCACCACCTTACGCCCCCCACTCCTCGCAACCAGACAACTCAAAGGTAACAAAATAAACACCATTAATTTACGAATATATAACTCATACATCTCTCAAGATCTTTTAATCATTGAAGACATTTGTTGACATCGATTGAACGATTTCTTTAAATCCACAATCTTTAAACAGCCTATTCTATCAGTTATTCCCGTTAAATTTATGGTTTAGACACGTAATATTCTTTGTTTAAACAATTAGGTATCGTTGGAGAAATATTAAAATATATATTCTCAATGTTACCATGTTTTTCTGTACCATCATCCTGTAGGAATGTACCGTAGGAAACAAAGCATTGTAGATTGTGCACACTATAAATAGGTGCGGCAAAGTGCCCGGCGTGGGGATCTGAACAGCCTTTCCTAGTGTCCTTCATTGGGGTAGACCTCTCACTGACCAGCATTGCACATGGAATGGTCGTCAGCAAAGCAGGGTGGAGAGTCGTAGCTTTCTTGTGCGAGACCGTTGTCTGACTTGCTAAAGGAGGCATTTGAGTAGAAGCTGGAGGTTGTTCTTTACACCCCTGCTTTCGAGACAGGTGGACGCTAGAAGTCTAGCTTTGCACCCCGATGTGGCTTCATGCGAGATACTATATTGGTTTAAGCAATCAAGCCGAGCCGAACTAATGTCTCGTTTAAGGATGAAAAGGGACCGCTGGGTTTTAGAGTGTATTCTGCCACAGTGAATCCCACACACCAGACTTTTTTGGTCGGGGTACGTCGAATTATTTCCTTGCCCAAAGAGAAGTGACATGGTTCAGCTTCCCGGTTCCCCTTCTTTTATAATATATCACACATATATGATAAAAGAAGGGAATTTGTTGCTTATTATAAAGTTAATGGTTTAATTTGTTGGTTTCAGTTGAAGAAGTCGTCGTCCAACGCGTCTGATCGTCGTCGTAGTGGTGCTTCCTTGTTACCCTGGAAGGCACGAGCTGCGTCCCGGGAACGTACATCAGCTAGCTCAACCAACTCCGCCGCTGACGACACTGACGTGAGTTTCTTCTACGTACTTTTACGTATTCTTTTGTAAAATAGTGATGAGCCAGAGACGGATGGAATACCAAAAGGCTGCAGCTGAAAATCGGCTCCGTTTGTCATAGGAATGTTTTGTCTTTTTGAAACTGTGTGGGCTTGCATTTAAAAACAAATTTAAAATTTGTTTTTAAATGCTGTGCAAATATTACTGTTATTATATAAACTAGGATGTTTACTTGTATATTAACTAATAACTCATAATGCTTTATTTTTGATTGAATTTTTCTTTCTAAAATAGAACTTTTATTACAAAAAAACGGAAACAATAATGTTAAACAATTTGAATAATGAATAAAATTTTGTATTTTGTGTTTACTATATAATACTTATTTCCGATTGTCTTATTTATTTGTTATAAGTAGATATTTAGTACGCATGCACGCAAGCACGCACGCACGCATACGCACACACATAATTATAAATATATATATATAATCTCTGTGACAGTGTTTTACCGCGATTTACTCTGAAACTAATCCACCAATTTTGACATTTTTATTATAAAAAAGTAAGTAATTAGCAGCCCATTTCCGTCCCATTGCTGGGCACAGGCCTCCTCACTCCAAGGAGCGAGGGAGTTTAGACCATAGACCCACCACAATGCTCCACTGCGGATTGGCAGGCATAGTACACAATAAGTGTACTCTCTATTCCTTCACTCCCATAGTCCGATGTGACGACACGACCGGAGAGAGATCGGGCGGAGGACCGACCGAGGCGGTGTGGATCACACCGCCAACTTCCCAACTTTGGGTAAATATTGAGAAAACTCAATATCCATTTTTGGATTGGCCCGACCCGGGACTCGAACCCAGGACCTCATGTCTGAAATCGAACATGCTAACCACCAGACCAATGAGGCAGTTATTTTTTTTTATATATTGAACTGAAATTTTCTTGGTTGATATATATTATACCAATATTATAAGTGTTTTTAGATGATTTCTCGATATTTCGATCCTATTGCATTGGCCGTGGTGCCGGAGACAATGTACTCAATAATAATACTTTAAAATAATTGTATTGTCTCTTAATGTGATTAACGTCTTCTACAAGTTTGTTATAGAACTGTATACAGTAACCCTTAAATTAGTTGATAATCTTATGCAGCCTTCTAGAGTTTACAACAATTTCATTCTTATGTAAGATCAAACCCATTTAAGCATTTTCTCAGTAATAGAGTAGTACACCAGTGGAACAAATTGCCTGAGAGTGTGGTGACTGCAAGATCGCTAAATCAGTTCAAGAACAGACTGGATAAGCACAGAAATGGCAAAAAGCACAATTGAATACTCTAAAATTGATATATGCGCATCAGCGAAAGCTGCGTAACCTATTTTAAATAATAATAATAACAATAAAGATGCATTCAAGTTTCTCCATATCATAAATAGGTTATATAAAGTTCTAAAGTTCAGTGGGATATCTGGTACTGAAGGACTAGAGTTCTAATTTATATAAATGAATATACTTTGTTTTTTGAATATAATATATTTAAAGGCGCATCCTCTGGTTGTGGCGTTACAATCTTGGGTTTTGTCTTCCATGATGTGGGTAGTCGGGCGAAGAGACCAACGTCATTTCAATAAAATATTCCACGATACAATTAGTTCCTTATTTTTTTATTTCACTAAAATAAATCAACACTTATAATTTTAGATGATTAACAAAGTATAACTAGATTAAAACAATCCACCAGAGCACGTGGGCACGTGCGCACTCTATGAAATCCGAACCAATAATGGCCGCCACCCTAGCGCTCGGTGTTATGTCAGCTGTCAACCTCAAAAATGTCAAGTCCGATTCGATTGTAAATCGATTAACAATCTGTGCGCCGTTATTTTTAAGCTTATTTAGTCCAAGTAACTTTAATATACTCCTGAACTTTTGCTTCCGTATAAATTTCGGATCTAAAAGTAAACTAGGCCACGGGCCTATTAAAACTCTGTAAACCCATAAATTGCATAATATTTTCCCTCTATTCAACAAACAATGACTAGTCACATAGTATTTGAATAAGACATAACAATGCAATATTAAGATGCAATGCAGCAATGGTTCATTGAAAGGAAATCCCTGATTAGAGAACCAAATGTTTACACACCGTTCTCTAACCGGTGTTCTTTATAATACTACAGTTTTATTATATACTGGGTACTACCCGCGACTTTGGCATCGTTAAGTGCCTGCCTGATTGGTCTAGTGGTTAGCATGTACGACTACAGACATGAGGTCCTGAGTTAGAGTTCCGGGTCGGACCAATTCAAACATCAATATTGAGTTTTCTATTAAGATTTACTTAATGTTTGCCCGAAGTTAGGAAGTTGACGGTGTGCTCCACCCCCGTCCCTCAGAGAGCACGTTAAGCCATCGGTCCTCCGCCTGATCTCCCTCCGGTCCTATAGGGAAGGAATAGAGAGTGCACTTGTGTACTATGTCTGCCAATCCACACTGGAGCAGTGTGGTGGGTTTATGCTCTAAAAACCCTCGCTCCTCGGAGTGAGGAGGCCTGTGCCCAGCAGTGGGACGTTAATGGGCTGCTACTTACTTAATATCTCTTAAGTCCCAATTATGAATCCACAAAAATATGAAACGCGTGATTAGCGTCACAAAGATGTGCAGCGATTTTATACTAATTCGTTGGAAGGTAGGTAGTTTTAATATTTACAAATAACACGTGGCATTTTAATTACAATTCACCATTAGAGATTTCAATTAAATATTTTAATGACAATTGAATTCACCTTCCTTTTTACAACCATTTTAGTCTCGGAAATCTAAAGTTTTACATCTGCATAAATATAAACATGACCTAAAAATTTATTTTATTTTTTGATAATTATATTGATATATGCAATTATTATTATCTCTTTAAACTTATTTATTAAATTATTTTTTATAAATTTACTTGTACTTAATATGAAATAATTCAATGTAATACAACAATACTCGTATAATATACAGTACTTATCTAAAAGCAAATTTTTCAGATGCATTTACTTAATATATATATATATATGAAAACGATATTTGACGATTCAAAAGTGTAATAAAAGCCTACTTGCATAAAGAGTTTTGATTTTAATATTTCAAATAATATAAATCTTTTAAAAAACGTCTTCTATTTATTATAACGATGCTTTAAAACAATTGTAAATTAAATTTTATCAATTACTTGCGGTGTCTTGGTCTTGGTGATGATATTACAACGCTGTTTTTGGAGTTTACATACATACATACATAGCATCACGCCTCATTCCCTTCGGGGTAGGCAGAAACCACGTCCTTCCACTTGCCACGATCCTTCCATATCTCCTTCGCTTCTTCCATTCCCATTAAACCTTTCATACAAGTTCGTCGGTTTAGAGCACTCTTGACCTGGCCCTTATTTCAAAAGTCCTGGATTTGATCCAGGAACGTTCGCCTTGGTCTTCCCCTTCCAACATTCCCATTCAATCTTGACTCATAAATCCTTTTTGTCAGTCTCCTTTCATTCATTCTCTCTACGTGCCCAAACCATCTAAGCATACCTTTCTCAATTTTAATCACTACATCTTCTTTTATACCACAATGTTCTCTTACTTTGTTACTCAATTTCAACCCACTCATACTTCTTAACGCTCTCATCTCTACCGCATTTATTTTACTTTAATGCTTCTTCTGTCATATTAACTTTCACTACCATACATAAGTGTTGGCACCAGCACTCCTCTATGCACAGCCAGTCTGGCCCTTCGAGACACCATTTGGCACCGGATTTAAGAACTCCTAAGACTTTTTGACGACATTTCTTTTTGTATTGTAATATATTTAGATACTGCGTGATATCATAAATGTAAGAATGTAACGACATCGTTACATTGAGTTAGCCTTTGTCAATGTTTGTAGAGTTTATCATTATATATGTAATGTTTTAAATAAGCATGTTTCTATTTTAAAACTTCTCACATGATGTAGTTATTGCGCATCTTATATTTGTTCTAATGATTTCATCTACAGCAATTATTACAGTTTCAAAATTATGAAGTTATATAAGGCTTATCATATCATTGAATGAAACTAACGTAGTTTATTTGAATCAAAGTTAATTTTGTATAATGTCTTTGATAGAAACCTAACTGGAATTCCAGATTAATAATGAGATGAGTTTTGTTATTAAGCTTGACATCTTGACATCTGTTCTAAAATACTACACATTTTCATTAATTTAGACAAATAGTTTTACAAATTAGAAACATAACCGTACTGCCCTTTGAGCCACCCTCAAATTTCCTAAAACTTACTTTTGATAGATTCCAGTATGTCAAAAAATAATTCTAACCATTTTTTTTATGTATAACAATGAATGTTTTAATTAATACTCGCAACCCCATTTGTAGACTTGTAGGCATAGGCTGGTCTCACTTTAAACATCAAAAAAACGAAGATTATTGTAGTATCTCATAATGTTAGCATGGATCCGAAAATTAGAGTTGCTAGCCAAGTACTGGAAAGAGTGCAGAGGTATAAATATCTAGGCACTTGGCTGACTGAAGAATGGGATAGTGAAACTGAAATAAAAACCCGAATAGAAGTCGCCTGTAGTGTTTTTCAAACGATAAAAAAAGTACTTTCTAACCGTGACCTTAAAATGACATTACGTAAACGTCTCCTTTGTTGTTAAGTATGACCTATACGGATGCAAGTCTTGGACGATAAAAGAGGATCTGAGATGTGGGCCTACCGACGCATGGTCAAAGTCAGCTGGACCTATAAAGTTGCCAACGAAGAGGTCTTGCGACGAGGATTGTCAGCGGGAACGTTGGAAGACCGTCAAAAAGAAGAAGGTTGCGTATCTGGAGCATGTTCTGAGACATGCCAAGTACGGACTCTTACAACTAATAATTATGAGCAAAGTGGCTGGCAAGAGGCGTATTGGCCGCAAAAGGTTGCGCAACATCAGGGAGTTGACCGGGATCGCGAGTGCCGCTCAACTATTTAGCCTCGCGAGGGACAAAGTTAAATATGGACAACTGACTACTAACCTTCGCTAGTCGGAGAAGCAGATAAAGAAGAGAAGAACCCCACTTGCGGGTGGAATATCGTAAAATCTGTACTTAGCTGGATATCTCTTATATGTATATAGATTATTCTGATAATAAAAATGCGAATGTAACTCTGTCTATATGTGTTACATTTTCACTACTGAACCAATCAATTAATTGATATTGTGAATGATATTACCTCTAGCAATTTATTATCCCATAATAACATTTAGAGGAGATGAAGCACTAGAATATTTTTTTAGGTCTATTGCATTCCTTTTACGTATCTCCATCAGCACTGGACTGCTTTCGAAATTACCTGAGGGGCCGTCAGCAACGTATCCGTGTAGATGAAACTTTTTCATCATGGTGCGATGTCCGAAGTGGAGTACCTCAGGGTGGCCTGTTGTCACCATTTCTATTTGCAGTTTACATCAACTCTATTACCCAAAATTTATCTTCTGTCTACCATCTGCATGCAGACGATCTCCAGATATATAGCCGGTCCACTCTTGATAATTTGACCTCGGCTATATCAGTCATCAATTCTGATTTGGATCGCATTCGGCTCTGGAGTAAATCCTACGAACTTAAGATCAATCCGAGTAAATCTCAGTCAATAATTTTTGGTAGTCGAGGTTTTGTTTCAAGAGTTGACTGGAGTACCCTTCCGCCCACGAAATATGATGGAGTCGCAATACCCTACAGCAGGACTGTTAAGAGTCTTGGCGTTTATCTAGACTCCTCTTTCACTTGGTCTCATCATATCAAGGAAATTAGCAAAAAGTTTTTTGGTGCCATGAAGTCCCTACCGCGTCTGCAAGGATTCTTGCCCATTCCCACCAAAATTATGCTAGCACAGTCACTACTTCTCAGTATTCTCGACTACGCTGACGCAAGCTTCCCAGATCTCACCGAGGAGCAGTTGAATAAACTTGAGCGACTTCAAAACACCGCCATTCGGTTTATATTTGGCTTGCGCAAATATGACCATATATCAGAATTTCGTTCAAAGCTCGAATGGCTTCCAATCAGACTTCGCCGGAACTTGCACATTCTCACTCTTCTGTACTGTGTATTGTTTAACCCAAAAACTCCGCGTTATCTAAAAGATAAATTCGAGTTTACGCTTAATGCACGCCGTGCTGAAGAATTGGCGCTGTGATGAAAAGAACTAATTAAAACAATTCAATGAATCATTAAAACTTTTGCTAACCTGTCATTGACATTGTAATTTTGTGTCGGTATCTTTTGTACAGATTTTTAACTTCCACTAGCTCAGATCCTAGGTCTGGATACCGGGCCGGGTAGATTTAGGAAATTGCTTTTTCTAATTTGCATGAGTCTGGTATTCTATTATTATAAGATGTAGTATAAAATTTGCGTTCCTGTGCGCTTCCATCTTAGACTTACAAAGTGAATATTTTTGGCAAACTAATTTTTAAATCCTGTTTAAATTAATACAAATGTAAAAGTTTAGATTTCCTTTAGAGGGTGGGAAAAAAGAAGATATGTTTGGAATTTAATTGTCATTAAAATATTAAAAGTATCGAAAGTTAATACAAGTAATTTATTGAAATCTCAAATGACGAGTGGCAAATTAAAATGCCATGTGCACACCTTCGTGACGCTAATCACGCTTTTCATCCATAAAAGTTTTACCCTCATGCACCTAAAGAAGTTTAACTTTAAAACGTCTTCAAACCCGGTGGTAGATTCGTTACGGGCAGACTTGATATATGCAACCATTCCTTATTGAATTATGATTATTCCTCAATTTTGAAGTTGAACTTCTTTAGGCGCTTGAGGGTAAAATTTGTGTCACGAAAGATGTGCAGCGTTTTTTATGTTTGTTATCATATCTTTCAACTGGATGAACCGATCTTAATAATTTTTTTTTTTATGAAAGGTAGTGCTTGTCGTAGGATCCCAATTTTTTAATCTAGTTCTGATGATGGCATCCATGAGAAAACCGTATAAGTCTTAAATTTCTAAATAACGCAAGATCACGCCAATGGATTTCGATGATTCGTTTTTTATTGGAAAGGATATATTTCAAGGGTTGTTTGATAATTTCGTTAGGTTTTGATCATGGGATCTAAGCCAAAGTAACGGAACTCTTCAATTCTCATGAACAAATTGACGACTCTAGGCAGAATATTTTATTAGCGATATTAGAGGCACCTACCGTAATGTCGGTAAGGTCAAGTGTTTGTCGTAGTCAAATATGATGATTAATGGAACTCCTCAACGGCTTACAGTAATAGTGCGATTTGTGGAGAATGTCTAATTGTCTAACAAGGAAGTTTCACTTCTGATATGTGTATTTGTACGCACGCACTTTTTTTGTTTAAAAAGTTTTGTTAAATTTTTTTGCTTGTACAGGCGGCGAAGTCGAGCCAAGCTTCCAATGGACAGTGCCTGTGGTCGGGCAATGCGGCGCTGTGCCGTGTGGTGTTGCCCGACGGCGCCACGTCCGTGGTGGGCGTGGCGCCTGACGTCAGCGTACGGCGCCTCGTGGAACGGCTGCTACAGCGCCGCAACCTACTATGCACCACCTATGACGTCATCGTTAAAGATGGCAACCAGGTACAACATACGTTTATATTACAACAAAAGCAACTTTTTCAAGTGTAAACTTCTTTAGAATCGTTGTGAATTTAAAAAGAAATAGACACATAAATTGATAAGATTGAATATCAGAGAATATGAGATAGGACGCGTTATTTTGAAACTTTCTTTTTAGTTACACTGGTTTTTTACTATTACTTCTCCTGCATATTAACTTTATTATATAACAGAAACTAGGTCTGTTATAAATGTTGAAACCATCCCATGGATATATCCCAAACCGGATATATTAGAAAGGCAATAATGCTAAGATGAATCAAGTCCGCTGACTGTCAACCCCTGGGTTGACAAGCAGCGGACTGTAATTCACTGCAACTGCAACTACATGTAACATTTGTGGCCCTTGCTAATATCATTATAACATTTATGGCCTTCGCCAATATCATTATAATATTTTTGGCCATTACCAATATCATAATAACGTTTGTGGTCCACGCCAATATTATTATAACATTTCTGGCCATCGCCAAAAACATTATAACATTTATGGTCCGCGCCAATGTTATTATAACATCTCTGGCCATCGCCAAAAACATTATAACATTTATGGTCCTCGCCAATATCATTATAACATTTGTTGCCCTCGCCAATATCATTATAACATTTATGGCCCGTGCCAATATCATTATAACATTTGTGGCCATCGATAATATGTTTACAACATTATTTTATGTGATAACGTCACAAACATTGTTGTTGTAATATACAAAGGAATCAAGTCGATCGCGCCTCTCTATCTTTAGTTTCGCACTCTCCGGCTTAGGCGGAACGTGATAATGAGACATGCTTAGCAGTACGTGCAGCCGGCAAACATCGCTTTATACTTACGCTATCACGCAAATAATGAATTCGCTAGCTCAGAAGAAATAATGGACTACCCACTTTATTTGTGAAGAAGATTGCGCTTTTTAGGAATATATTTTTTAATGTAACAAGATGGTAGCAGTTAAAGTTTGTTTGCAATACGAAGTCAAATCTGAAATGATAAATATGCAAGAGTTTAAAAAAGATTGGGAATTGTTGTTTGTTTGTTGTTGAATCAATACGTCAGTCAGACATTGCGATCAGTTGGGATACGTGTTAAACCATCGCACGATCTACTGAGACATTAATGAACTCAATTATTATCAACAACAAATTCGCTAAGTTTGCTCGTACGCTTATAGCCAACTAAGCGAACGTGTTACGGCGTCGAGATGGTGATAACGTAGTGGTCGTCAGGGTACTGTGGTGGAGGGAGAAGCTCCTTCGACGGCGCTGGGCGGGCGCTGCGTGGTGGTGGAGCGTCGCTGTGTGGTGCGCGTGTCCCTGGGCGGGCGTGCTGTTGCCGTGCGGTGCGGGGGTACGCGTCGGGTACGCCATGTACTGCGACCTGTATTGCAGCGGTACTGCCCTGCGTTGGCTGACCGCCACGCGGCTCTGCTAGCTGGAACTCCTCTGCACCCTGACACCCTTATGCAGGTACGCATACTTACTACCCCTTCTCTAAAAGCAAACTAACACAGAGTTCTAGTGCATCATAATCAAAGGGCTATCTGATATCATCGAGCTATATTGGTGTCAACAATTTCAGATTTCTATCTATTGCTTTGTTCTTTGTATAATTTAGTCGAAGTTTCTTTTTGCCCCCCTTGATATGAAGGTTTCTCCATGATGGTATTTCTTCACAGAAGAGCAAAGTGATGAATTTTTAAAGCACAATTTTTTTTTATGACGAAAAACTTAGTGTTGCCTTCAAAGGATATGGCTTCTCTAAACACGAAACCATGCGAGGTCTTCATAGTCTTTAACCAACACACAATATTTATTTTCTACTTTATTTCACATAAACTGGTCATGGAAATTGATACAGGCCATTCATCGTGGTTTTAATATTATTCGGTAGAACTTCTTGGTAATGAAACACCTACGTTGTTGCAGGATCTCGACGGTGCCCGGATACAGATAGTAGAGATATCCAATAGTGCGGGCATACCCAACTCCGCCCTCCTTGTCACTCCGGAGCCGAGAGAAAGAGATGACGATACCGATTCCTTCAGCGATGTAGCGCTACGAGTACAAGAAGAAAACAATGACGATGCACAGGTATATACTTTTTAATTTCACTTGAACACTCTATTCTATTCAATATATATTCAATAAGCGTATTTTTTTTAAACATTTATGATATAAGTCGTCGTCGTCGCTTCAACCGATGGACGTCCACTGCTGGACATAGGTCTCAAGTAATGACGTCCACAAGGCCCGATCTTGCGCCGCCTGGCTCCAGCGGCTTTTTTTTTCGATGTGTGTAGTTGCTGTTAGCCCTACTGGCTTTTACAGCGTAACCGAGAGGGGTGGCGAGCGCAGAAGCTCTGCCGAGGGGTGGGCCCGTAGAAGGGCCCTGCTGCGTCGGGGGAAAACGTTGCTCTAAGGGCGCCTCCTGCGAGGCTCGGACCTAGGCTTAGAGCAACGTTTGCTGCTGCTGAAANGCCACAAGGCCCGATCTTGCGCCGCCTGGCTCCAACGGCTACCGGCGACCCTCTTTATATCATCGGTCCACCTTGTGGGGGGTCTGCCTACACTGCGCCGTCCGGTGCGGGGTCGCCACTCCAGCACCTTCGGACCCCAACGTCCATCGGTCCTTCGGACTATGTGCCCCGCCCATTGCCACTTCAGGTTCGCGATTCGTAGAACTATGTCGGTCATGATATAAGACGAAAGTCTTATTGTGTGGGGGAGGGGGTGTTAAAATTATATAATCGATATATATATATCGATGTATCGATTTAAAATTCAAGTTATCCAAAACGTATAAAAATCGATATTTTTACAAACAACCAATAAACATTTATAAATTTTAAGAAAATTGGAAAAAGCAATATTTTTTTTATACTGCATTCTTTTTTACAAATTATGTTCTATTATTATTTATTATTTTTGGTAGACTCTTATGTTTCATAACATCAACACATGTGTATTTCTGCACTTGACTGAGTAATTAGTTCACAAACAATCAATCAATAATCGATTAAAATTGATGTCTATTGATTAATATTTATCTAGAAATGAAAGATAACTGAAGTAGCTTTTGCCAAATAAAATAATACTTAGAACACGAATTAACAGAGAATTCCATCAAATCATACCGATAAATCGATATTTTTTAATAAAACTATTAATATCTATATTGATATTTTCAAAAAATATCGATATGATATATAAATAAAATAAAAAGCCTTCATTGTTGACCTTAGCTTAATTTTACAATATTTCCCTTACCTGTTAAAGTTATCTATTAACTATTTTTCTAAAGTTATAAGACTATATATTTTATTTATATATTATATATATAATAAGTCTGCAATCGGTTTTTAGTCATTAACTTGTCTTCCGACAAAGGCCTCCTATAAAGCTCTCCATTCCTTTCTGTTCCTTGCTGTTCGTGACCATGTTGGAGCTCCTATTTTTCTGATGTCATCTTCCATCTCTTTTCCTTTTGTGGTCCAGTTGATGCTATTCTGTTATTAGTTTTGACCATTTTCCTATTGTCTCTCTTTGCATATGCCCTGCCCACCTCCATTTTAGTTGTTTGAATGTTATACGAGTATATGCATTCGTAAATTTTGTTTTACTTTTGTCAGTCTTTTCTCCAATTGTACTTCTCTCGGTTCTGTTTTGACAAACTTTTTTTGTTTACTAGTTTTTCTGTCAATGTCCACATTTAGCACTTTTCTTTCATCGTCAATTCCTTGTTTTTCATTACTGGTGCCTTATGTATATATAAAAATGTTTATTTGTAGAGCGCCAGCCGCTGCAGTGTATCAAGTGCGTCCACTGTCTCGGGTGACGGAGGCCAAAGCACCTGCGTGCGGGCGGCGCTCCGCCCCGGACACCCTCTTCATCACCATCCGCCAGGTTTGTCATATTATAGCAAAACTTTTGTTAAAAAAAAACCACGTGCTTCCAGATGTTTTTTAAGTATTTACTTATTATTCAAATTGACTAAATTTATTAAATTCACTTGCCAAACGTAAAACAAATTAAAACCATTTGTTGCGTATACAGCGATCAGACTAATCTTTTCCAGTAGGGTTTTCGAATTAAGGGGCAAATTAAAACGACAATTTGTGTTGCGTGTACGTTAACGTATATTTTTTAGCAATTTTCGAATCCGAATGACAGCCCGTGTCAATGACGTGTTCTTGACATGTCTGGCGTTACGAGTATTGACGCAGAGATGGCGTTAACACCATTGTTAAACCTAATAATGGGAAACTAGCTCTGGTAGATAGTATCGTGTTCCTAGGTATTACGTTAGATAATAAATTACAGTGGGGGCCCCATACAAGTGGTCTATAGAATAGGTTCAGCTCTGCGGCTTACGCGGTTAAAAAAATTCGTCGTCTGACAGGCGTGGATACTGCCAGACTGGTATACTTCACCTATTTTCACAGCATTTATGTTATACGGTATTCTACTTTGGGGAAATAATAATAAAAAAGCCTTTATTGACAATCTTAATATCTAAAATTATCTTACATCTAGACGACACTGGTAATTAAGATTGCCTTGCCTTTTAGCAAAGGCCTCCCCCAGAGTACCCCATTTTTTGCGGTCCCAAGCTCTTCTCCGCCATGTAACTCCTGCGGCATCCCTTATGTCATCTTCTCAGCGATGAAACGGGCGTCCCCTCCTTCTCTTCCCTTCCTTAGGATACCACTCTGTGGTATCAGTAGCCTAATTTTCTTTTTTCTTCCTCGCTACATGACCCGCCCATTTCCATTTTTGTTTTTTTTTATAAAATGAATGACATCTATAGTATTAGTCATTTTTCTAATATTGTGTAAGGCCACTTTATCTTTTTTCCTTATATTCAGGATACTTCTCTCTAAATTATGTTGGCACGTATCTAATTTTCTGATATCTCGCTTATTCAAAGACCACTTTGTGGTAATGCTGCTGATATAGATGCAATATTTGTGCTGCAGAAAAGGGCTGTTCGTGCGATTTACAATATGGCTCCTGGAGAGTCGCTAAGAAACAAATTCAGGGCAGTAAAAATAATGACACTTCACGGCTAATATGTATAGGAAAACTGTTGTACGTCCATAAAATGTTGAAGCTAATATAACTTAATAAAAAAAAATGGTACTAAGTTCTAGTAGGCTGCATAAAATTCACAATTCATTAAAGGGTAACTGTATACGTTTCTATAACAAACTCCTAGAAGAAGTTACAAAGATGTCCCTAAATAAATTTAAATCTTTTATTAAAAGAAAACTAATTGAGAAATCATTTGAAGGAATTCTTAGAAGATAAAAAGCATGGGAGAGAACGAATGGCTCTAATCGATATAGAATAAATTATAAATATATATTGTAATAATGATAAGAAAAAAAACGTACACCTGAATGTACCTCCTAAATATTAAGGGTGGTCCACTGCAATAAAAAATTGACGTTTTTGATAAAAAAAAAATTATGATTTGGCCTTGAAAGATACATGCAATCCTAAATTTTTATCCCTTTCCCATCAAACTATACACTAGATATAAATTATATGACAAAACGTTCGATGGGTCAGCCAGTTTATTTATAAACACCGCCTACCTTCTCTCTCCTTTCTCTACCGGCAAGAGATCGCCAAATCGCGTTAAAACCGTCCATTACACATTAAGTATTATTCTATGTATTTTTGACTGCCTCCTTGGTCTAGTGGTTAGCATGTTCCACTACAGACATGAGTTCCTAGGTTCGAGTCCCGGGTCGGACCAATTCAAAAATCGATATTGAGTTTTCTATCAAGATTTCCTCAATATTTGCCCGAAGGTGGGAAGTTGGCGGTGTGATCCACCCCCGTGCCTCGGAGAGCACGTTAAGCCGTCGGTCCTGCGCCTGATCTCTCTCCGGTCGTGTCGGATTCCCGTCACATCGGACTATGAGAGTGAAGGAATAGAGAGTGCACTTGTGTACTATGCCTGCCAATCCGCAGTGGAGCAGCGTGGTGGGTCTATGCTCTAAAAACCCTCGCTCCTCGGAGTGAGGAGGCCTGTGCCCAGCAGTGGGACGTTAATGGGCTGCTACTTACCTATGTATTTATTTCAGATTTCCTTGACAATCTACGAGAGACGCAACGCCAGAGGCTGCAACCCAGAACCCCCCCACCACTGCCCCCTAAACCGGCGCAAAGATCGGCGCCTACCGTCGTCTGAAGAATACATAGAAGTAAAAGCCTTATGGACAAGGCAATAAAGCACAGTATCGCACGACATTAAGTCGCTCGGCCCACCATTCCACTGAGGAAAGGTGAAACGAAGCCGATACACAGTAACTTCGTCTATAGTTACTGAGATTAATAGACGATATAACGCATTAAAATTGTAAAAAAAAAGTCAAAAGACAGTGTCCATTTTTGACATCAATTCCCTCCATAAAAAGGACAAAATGGGTTAGTAAAGTGACACACTTTTGAGGGGTTTTAATATGTTTTTAGACCTCCTCTTTAAAACGATAAACATACTTTTTTATAATAGCTTTAATATTTTCTTAGAGACGTTCTAATTTTATATATGTACAAATAATAAAACTTATATGTGTTTATTCCAATTCATTAATGATATCTAATAATAATAATAAAAGCGGAGAATTTATATATTAGCTTGTGTCTAATAAGTGTATTGCAACAAGCCTTTCAATATAATACACGGTACAAACTAGTACCTGATAACAATTACATGTATTATAGTCATATTAAATAAAACAATTCTTTAAATCCCTTTTAACTGATACAATAATACCTGTAGTAGTATTTGTACACTTACAGAATGACAATTATGTAACAATTTAGTAGAAAACACACAAGCCCTGTTTTAATAAACTCCACCCCTTTTTTATTACCCACAGCCACTCCCCTTTCCTCTTTATACCCCCCTCCTACAATTGCATAATAACAATTATAACTAGTGTATCTATTTGTAATCATCTTCACCTGTTTTATACTTCTCATCACCCTTCTCCTCTCCTCAGAATTCCCAACAGTCCCCTACTCTCCAATGCAACCAACATTACCAAACTTCATTATTAATTTTTGAAGTGAAACTTCTTTAGAGGCATGAGGTTGAAATATCTTTACTCGAGTAGGCCTATTACAGCACTTTTGAATCGTCAAATATCGTTTTTTCTATATATTATTTAAATGAATGACTGATGATAACATTAAAGAACAACTTACAATCTAAAGTTACGAGGGTTCCTTCGCGCACTGATCTGAGAAGAGCCCACAACAAACTCAGGTGTACGCTTTTTTTTTGCTATCATCATTGCAATATATGTTTTTAATTTATGCTATATCTATATACATATAGAGCAATTCATTCACTCCCAGGCTTTCTTGTCTTCTAAGTATTCTTTCAAATAATAACGTTTTTATGCTAATTTGCTTAAAGGTTAGGTTAGTTTTAATATTTACAAATAATACGTTTGCATTTTAATTTGCCACTCGTCATTTAATATACTACGTTATATTATAAAATATAAACATTTCATAAATTCTCTTTTTTAAATTTTAAATTGAAAAACAACATTCAATTAATAATTTGTAATATTGGCAAAAAAAACACGTGGCATTTTTATTTACAATTCGTCATTTGAAAATTTCAATAAATTATTATTATTAATTTTCGACATTATTAATACTTACGTGACAATTAAATTCCTAACATATCTTCCTTTTTCCCTCCTTCTAAGTCTCGGAAAGTTTCTTTTATTAGTTTTTCTTTCAAGTCTTGTATAAAGTATATTTCTGATTTCCAATATTTTGTGAAAGATATGTAATCATTGCTCTCATATTTTTTTAGTTCTCTGTCGTCATGTTTGAATGTAATATATAGAATGAGATCAGAATATCTGGAGCTGCTTCGTTATTTTCTCCTAATAGTTAAATATATAAATATTTATAAATTACAAATATCAACAATAAATCATTGTAAGGGAGTAAAATATCAAACACTACCAGGTTTTTGTCTAAATGAAATATATATGAATTTAATTAAAAAAAATTGTTAATTTAAAAAACGGTCCCAGATTCACATGTTATCAGATCAAATTGAAATATACATACTATGTGTTAAAAGGGAAAGCATTAATAATTTAGTAAAAAAAAACATATTTAGTATTATTAAAATAGAGTATTGTAAATAATAATATATGAAAATGTGAATAAAGATCTTTTTTCTACTATAGCTAAAGTAATATAATTGGTTGTAATGATTTATGTGTCTGTATGTGTGTTTGTGTCGCACTACGTGTGAAGGCAACTATAATATATGTAAACGAAATAATTTATTGTAATGTAAATCAGTGTGACAACATTGACGCTCACAGGTATTGTAAATAATAAAAAAAATTGTATAACGATATATTTTATTGTTTTATTTCGCATTTGTTTTACTTTTAAACATCTCCAAAATTCGTCGTAATCGTGTGGTAACTGTAAATTATTTATTTACCCCTCAATGGTATTTTACACAGTATCAGTAAACATTTTTTTACTTGGCGATAGGTGTTTTTACTGGTGGGGTGGTTACTCTGGCCGGAACCTTCCCTTTGTTCAGACTCGGACAAATTTCAAGTCTCACTCCCGTAAAGTCAATAACAAGAGAGTGTCACTCATTACAATTGGTAACAAATGAGTCTCACTCATTACAAGCAGTAACCAGCTAGTCTCACTTGTTAGTCAGTAGCAAGCGAATCTCCTGCTTTACAGCCAGTAACCAGCGAGTGTCACTCAGTTGCCAATACCAAGCGAGTCTTACTCATTATAGTTAACAACAAATGCGTCTCAGACATTACAGGCAGTAATAAAGGAGTCTCACGCATTAGCGTTTGTAACAAGCGAGACTCGCTCATCAACCAGTGACAAGCGAGTCACACTCATTACAGCCAGTAACAAGCGAGTGTCACTCAGTAGTAAATAACAAGCCAGTCTTACTCATTACAGTAACTATAACAAATGAGTCTCAATCATTACAGGCAGTAATAAAGGAGTCTCACGCATTATCACGTTTGTAAAAAGAGACTCGCTCAGCTACCATTATCAAGTGAGTCTCATTCATTAACGTTAATAATAAATGATTCTCACTTATTACAGGCAGAAATATAGGAGTCTCACTCATTACAGTTAATAACAAACGAGTCTCACTCATTACAGGCAGAAATAACGGAGCCGCACGTATAACACGTTTATATCAAGCAAGACTCGCTCAGCAACCAGTAACAAGTGAGTCTCATTCATTATAGCCAGTAACAAGCGAGTATCACTCAGTTGTCAATAACAAGCGAGTGTCACTCATTACAGGTAAAGTAACAAATGAGTCTCATTACAAGCAGTAACCAGCGCAATCATCGTAAACAATAATTTCAGTAGGAAGTAAATAAAATTGTTCTAATTAAATACTCTAGAAACTGTTATTTATTAAATAACTATATACATCATTTATCAGATATAGCTGGTTGCTCTGATTTCTTATCTTCAAGTTTAACAGGCTCCGGTTCTGGTTCTGGCATGATCCTAAAAATATTTTCAACATTATACATGCATAACTATATATATATATACACATATAGTGCCATTGAAACAGATACTGGGCAATGTACATAGTTAACCTATATATAAATTAATTTTCTACTAATATTTCAATATCTCAATTCGCCCCCTCAACTTACTGGCCTCGCCTGCTCCCACTTTTTCGTCACGCAATCACCAACTTACGCCCCAAGTCATGCGTGCGTAAAGAAGCTTAACTTCCAAAAAGTAAACATAACAGTCTAACCTGGTGAGTTTGGAGGGGTCCTTAGGCGGTGCCCAATCGGGGATGATCTTGTCATGAACTCGCCAGACGCCGTACATGTTGGAGAGATGCTTCTCAAACACTACATACTCCAGCACATCCTTGGCCAGGATCTCACTACCATGTAGCAGTCTCCCGAAGCGATCGTACACAGCCAACTGCTGCCTAGTATGAAACCTCACTGTTACCTGCCAACATAATAGGTCAGCTTAATCAAAATGAGAAGGAATGATATCCTTGGAGTGAGACACATGGATCCTCAAATCCTGGACCATCTTTCAATCCATCTTGGTGCTTTGAAGGTGCTCAGTGAAGGAAAACAGAGTAATGAAATCTGCATGTCTCTGAAGTAACATATATCAGTCAAAGAAGTCATACTTTCTCCATGTGTAGACTAACACATGCACACTTTTTTATAAATAGTAACCTTTAAATTGTGGCCAGGGCCTTGTGGTGTGTGGATTCTATTCCATCATTGTACTTTTCGCAGAACACATCATAAGAACACCTGCATATCTCAGAAGTAATTCTGGGGTATGTGAATCCTGTACCCAGCAGTGGAACGTTAGATATTGCTCCATACTTTTATCTTTTTTAATCAATGGAACTAAGCTTAAACAAGATTATTGATTTTTACAAGTAATCCGTACCCATATCCAAATTTTGGTTAATCTTATTATACAATTATAGAAAAAGAGTAAGAGAGAGAGGGAGAAAATATTTTATTTACTAATGGATAATAAGGAGGCTATAAGCAATATAAATGACTACAATTCACAACAGACTCAATCAGTTGTCCTTTTCCTTATAATAGTGTTAATATAATCCTTCAAACAATACTATGTGTAACTTTCCTTTAAATGATGGATATAAATTATTTACCTTAAATCACTAGAATGCATTCCAGGAGCTTATGATAAAATACAGTTACACCCACATGAATTATTAACTTTAAGTAGCCTACTAAAAATACTAGAGAAGGTATAAAAATAAATGTTCACTAATGTCCTACAATATTAAACTTCTAATGAATGTGTAATTTTAACATATGACAAAAACAATATTATTTTCATTTAAACAAATACAGTTCATTGTAATATATATACATACCTGACCAAAAATATTTTCTTTGCTAACAACATCTGTACACCTAGCATGCACTACCCTTGGTGGCTCCAAGGACTCCAGAAACCTCCACCTGATTGTCTTCAAATAAATGTTATGCTTGAACTCAGGGTATGCCTTCTCAGTAACAAGTCTTCTCAATTCATGTCTGTCCCCATTCACTAAGCTCTCATGAGCTTTGATATAGATATTTTGGGCTTGTTGACAAAATTCTTTGGCATCAAAATCCTCCTCAAAGGACTTGATCTTTCGAATAGCCATCATAGATTTGGATTTCTTCTCCAGCAGTTGCACAGTTTGTTTGGCACGAGTGGTGGAGACTATGGAGGCTTTACCGTCACCTTCTGGAGGTATATAAGCTTCAAAGACCCCACCTACACACATCAGAATCCTGAATTAAAAACCAGCAGACATAACTTGAACTACCAAAATTATATAAATTCACCATTACAGAAGAAAAGCTCACTTTTACTAAAACTTTCATCAACAAGTCATTCATTTTAAGACCAGAATGTTTATACTATACATCTTTTACATATTTACATTGTAAAAAGTGTTAAATTTCTGTAGATATTTGTCTAAATTGTTAAAACATATATTTGTGTGGTTTACTTAAAACCACAGAAAAATATATAACAATCAAACCATTAACTACTACAGTATTTGCTAAAAGAAATAGCTAACAGCTAATGTTGTGGGATAAAAAAAGGAGTAGTGACTAAAATTTAGAAAGGTATGCTAGAGAGAGTGAATGAAAGTAGAGTGACTAAAAGGATTTATGAGTCAAGAGTGAATGGGACAGTTGGAAGGGGAAATCAAGGCGAACATCCTTGGACCAAATGCAGGACATTTTAAATAAGGGCCAGGTCTAGAGTACTCTATACTAACTCTACTCTAACTTGTATGAAAGGTTTAATGAGAATGAAAGTAGCGCAGAATATATGCAAGGATTGTGGCAAGTGGAAAGATGTGGTCACTGCCTACCCCTATGGGAATGAGGCATGATGCTATGTATGTATCCATATTATCTAGCCACTGTAGCAAAACAACACAAAATCAAGCCTTGTGGGCATCATGACACGACAACTATAGACAACAGTCAATATACATCATTTGAAGTAACGACAACAATTTTAAGTCCTAAAGGGACTGCTTGGTACATTAAAGGGACTTAAAATTTTACTCCAAGAGGTTTTTGCATGCACACCATCATACAGCTTCCTTTTAACTTTGAATCTTAAATTTTAGCATCAGATGAAACTATATTGTATTTTACAATGGCAAATAAAATTGAAACTAAAGCAATAGTATTATGATATGAACAAATAGAATACCTGTAGCTGAAATATAAAATGGACGTTCTATCCAAGGTCTTGTTGGTAAAATACCACGTTCCTTCATTTTCTGTCTCATTCTTTCCTCAGTAAATTGACTTTCATCTTCATTCATGTCGGGCAACTCTACTTTGAGATACTTCTTAGCTCTGTGTGATTTGAACTTAGGATTATAATGTTTTGAAGTGGTTGTTCTTGATGGCAACATCAGACATGTGTGTGTCGGCTTCCACAATGGATTAAACTTAAATAAATTTGTATTATTAAATAGCAAGAAAGTAGTTTATAGTGTAAAAAATAAGTAAGTAGCAGACAATTTACGCCCCACAGCTGGGCACAGGCCTCCTCTCTCATAGGAGAGAGGGTTGTTAGAGGATAGACCCACCAACTGCTCCACTGCGGATTGGCAGGCATAGTAGTGCACTCTCTATTCCTTCACTCTCAGTCTGATGTGACAAGATCCGACACGACCGGTGAGAGATCAGGCGCAGGACCGACGGCTTAACGTGCTCTCCAAGGCACGGGGGTGGATCACACCGCCGACTTTCCAACTTCAGGCAAATATTGAGAAAATCTTAATAGAAAACTCGATATTAATTTTTGAAATGGCCCGACCCGAGACTCGAACCCAGGACCTCACGTCTGTAGTCGAACATGCTAACCACTAGACCAGTGACGCAGTTTTTAGTGTATTATAATGCAAGTTATATAAAGAAATTCCATCTGAGAGATAAGTGAGTGCATGCAGTTCTTGTATGTTTTTTAAATTGGGTTTATATTAGTAATAATTTCAATTAAAAAACCAGAATTATAACATTACAGTATTCCATTTCATTATGAACAAATATTATTGTTATATTAAATAGGAAAAGACTTATTCTGAACACTTACTTTACTTAATACAGTTTTTGCCATGTCTGATATTCTTATTGAAATTCTTATGGAGAAATTATAATATATTCATTAATCTAATACTACAAACATTGATATTTCAAAATTATTTATTATATTCACTAATATTCTATATTAAACGTAACCTCAAAATTTGAAATTTCTAAATAAGCAAGCAAAGGTTTTACACCATAAGGCTATGATTTTCATATTAACAAATTTTTACAAATGTCAAATACAAGTAGATTTTTTAATATAATTATATGCATTACAACTTAATTATATAATCGGAATTTTATTATTGAAGGAACACTCCTGGTGGTCCAAAAAAAATTTATATCTCACAATTGTAACTGTACGTTAAAATTTTGATGAGTATTAAATATCGTAATAGAATTTAGTCAAGGAAATACGATGTATTTAAGATTATCATTGATATGTCCAATACATTGCTTGACTTTAAAATAATTAGGAACGAAACCTTTCATCGCTTTAATTTGTGCTGTTTAAGAGTCAATCCCAATGAGTAATGGTGGTTTTGATTTTTAAAAAATATGTTTAGATCTCTAAAAATACGACATCTATATTAAGGCACAATTTAAAAGTATTAATGGACTGTTATTAATTTTGAATGAAAAAGCGTCACTAAAAAGATACAAACATGTCAATTAATAGGATTTGTCCTGCGAGAGAAAGAGATATATAGTGTTTCTTATAACATTTGTAAGTTTTTTTGTTTCACTACTGCCGCTTATGTATTACAAAAACATTTTTAAATATAAATAAAACTAAGAATAAATTTTTCTCTTGTTAAAAACAATTGTATAATAGTTTTCACTAAAGATTTAAAATTCTTTACATGAGCTTTGCTGTTTAGCTTCTTTTTTACATAGTACCGAAACCATTTCTTTTTGCCTTAGGTAAGAGATGAAAAAACTTAATTGTCTATGAAAATTTTCTTCCTGCCATTTTTAGTCATATGTTTTCCTTTCAAACTGAGATTTTGTTATAGGGTGTTACTAAATTTAATAAATTATTGTGTTCCCTTTTAAAAATAATAAAATTAAATTTAAGATTTATTTCACTCCGTTTAACACTTGATTATTTTTGTGTATTCTTGTCTTGCAATGAGTAAACATCATCTGTAAACAAAACTGTTTTCATATTTTCATTATATCACTTATTCTGGATAAAGTTCTCCTATATATTTGCTTCGGATTGAGTTTACCAATTGTTATTTTATAATTCGAGAGGAAAATTTGATGCAGAAGATTTGAATCAATATCGTGACCTAAATAACCGGATATCCGGCGACTTCATACACGTTGTCTCTAGTTCTCTAAGGAATAGAGACCGCGGCAGCGTTTCTTTCTTTTCTGAACAGGCGCAGTCCGAGAGAACTCGCAAAAGGAGTAAAAGGCTCCTACATAACCTGTAATAATGTGAGTACCAGTGCATCCCTTACATAAAGCTAGTTTGCCAATTAGTTAGGTTCATTTTAGCTTCTTTGGTGTCCAATTTTGTGAAATCACGCGATTTTACTGTAGTCCTTGCTGAGTCATAAGTAAAGGTGTTATCTTGTTTAAATAAAGGGAAACACGTTCCTTGAATTCATCTAACAATATTTAATAATTACCTGTGATTAAGCGTCGCTTGATTTATATATCTAAATTGTTTCAATTGTATGTATTAATTGTTATTTTACGCGTATAGGGTAGAAGGGCGATGACCCCCTGACGTATACATAACGGACCCATAGCATACATCTAATTGCCACGTGTGTTTTGTTGCAGCAATATATTGTATGAGTCAAAAGGTAGAAAAACCAGTATTATCGGGTCAACGGATCAAGACCAGAAAAAGAGGTGAGTTTATGAAAACAGTGCTTAATTTTATACAAGGTTTAGTCACGCATTGTTATTTGTAGGTATTGATGAATAGTAGGTATTGATGAATAGTATATTAAATAATAATTAATATGGTGTGCGGGAGACCATTTACTGTAAAATTTTCATTGCTTTATGAAGAAAACTAAGTTAATGCGTTTTGCATTTAATTGGGAATGTTACAGCTTAGGGGGTAGTATGTAATATTTATCGTTTAAGTATAAAAAGTTTACATTGGTTATGGAAACATTTTACTCAAATATAAATGCATGTAATACTAGTCTTTAAAACTTAGTTTGTGTTATTTATTTATACTTCATTATAAGGTTATACACAATAACTTGAAAGAAAGGTACTATTTAAAATAATTGATGTTTTTGTTTGATAAATGACCTTCTTTGCAATTTGTTATTTAATGAACACTGAATTAAAAACGGACAAAATTTTTATTAATTTGTATTTGTGCTTAAAAGTATAAATGGTAAACCCTATAACATTGTGTTGTTAAAAACTTTACAACAGCACTTCTGAACTTGAGTCTGTTAAACAACAAAATATTATTTTAGTTTAGTGTTTTGATATAAATCTATATATACAAAAGTTATAGTTTTTGTTAATAACATTTTGGGCTTATGGTTTGCTATGTTTGTTTTTTAGCATTAATATATGTGTATTAAACCTGTATATAATAATAATTTTATATATATTACTACTGTGCATTACAAAACTCCTTAGCCTGCAATAAGTCAGTTTATCTAGGTCATGCTCAGCATTGCATTATTGCAATGGAAAGTTCTTACTGAAACAGATTGTAATCTTTACTTTGATCACATCAGTGATTTATTTACATTTTCTATTTGAAATATTTTTAAATAAGACAGTACAAAATGAAATTACAAATGCAAAAGTATGTCTATTAGCTTATTTCAGTTTAAATTTTTTGATATTTCTTGGTTGTATCTAATTGTTATAGAGAAAGATGAGAATAGCACATTTGCATAACAAATACTTTGTTGTCAAAAATTAAGTTTTGTTACATTTAGTTTTGTTTATTAGTTCGTGTTAAATAATGAATACGCTTGTGGCATTTTTCATAATAATCTATCATAATATGTTTAATTCCACTTAAACATTGTTAATGTTTATTTAATAATCTTTCTTAAATTAGTCTTGCATTAACTTTTTTGTTTAGTTTTTATTCCCATTAGGTAAGTGTTTGATTGTTAAGACGTTATAGATCTCCTATGGTTTCTACACAGAATGATACTGGAATGCAATTTTTTGTTTGGTGGCATGTGTTGCAATTCCCTTATCATTGTAGCTCATCAGGCATATTTGTGGTGGCACATGTCGATGATTTCCATACCATAATAAGAAGAGTGACCTCCTTGGTGCACTGTAAGAGAGACGGTTTCGAAAGCCTCCTTAATGTTATGTTACAGCAAGTTGACTGTCCAATAGCAGACCACTACAATTTCATTCATTCGGGTTCCAGGAGCTCCATGTATAATGTAAAATAATTTCTCAAAGCATCGTAAATTCTTTTTTCATATGATTTTTAAATGAATGGCTGATGATAACATTAAAGAACGACTTACAATCTAAAGTTACGAAGGTTCCTTCGCGCTCTGATCTGAGAAGAGCCCACAACAAACTCAGTCGGGTGTACTTTTTTTGTCATCATCATTACAATATATATTTTTAATTTATTCTATATCAAGATACATATAGAGCAATTCATTTGTCCCACGGTTTTTGGTCTTCTAAATATACCTTCAAATTATAAAATGATTTGTCTATTGGCTTTTCTTTAATGAAAGATTTAAATTATCTTTGTAACGTATACAGTCACCCTTGACTTGTCAATTTTACGTAACCTACTAGAATTAACAGCAATTTTATTTTCATTTTTTAAGTTATATGATTATATTCAGTAATATATTGCTTTTAATATTAGAATATGAAATGTTTTTGTTTGGAAAAAGAATCCTTCTCATTATCGTCTCATAAGGTAAAATCTGCCTTTCCAAATGAATGAGTAAATGCAATTTTTTATTAAAAAAATTAGAGCAAAATGTTAAGTGTTTAGTTTTTTTTGTTGTGATTCAAAGTATATGTGTAGATAGAAATGTAATAATAATGACTATATCTAGGAATACATTAATGATTATTTTCAAGATAAACAAAAAGCAAAAAAATATTGTAGTCAGTTTATTATAGGGTTGGGTCAATAACACTCCTCTTCGTTTATTTATTTTTTCTTTAAAAATGCACTAAAATGAAGGGGAAGTAATTTTTTTTTATATAATAGTCATTCAAAGATTCTAAAAGTAGGAAATCTATATTTTCATAACTGAAATTTGATTATATGCTCATGAATTACATGTAATTGTGGAAATTGAACATATAAAAATTCAATTGCCTATTTTAGTTTGATGATTCTATGGGAAAAACCCATAGTGCTAGTAACCAACTGAGTAATTGCTTAGTAATGCATAGAAAATAAATTCGCTGCAAGCTCCAATCTAAACAATGTAACTAATCTGAAAAAATATATTTATGCATGACTATTTGAGAAATTTCTAGAAACAATTGTTTGTGTAAAAGATGTAAACTGAGAACAATCACTCTAGTACAAGCGGTAAAATATTTTCCTTATTTTGACCAATAATAAATTATCAATGGTTTATGATAATTTTGTAAAATTAAAATGTCGGATTGTTATATCAAATTAACAATTTTCCGAGTAAAAGGTAGTCAGTGGCAGACCATTAAGGTCCCAATACTGGGCACACTTTTCCTCATCATTCATCAAAATCAAAATATTCTTTATTCAAGTAGGCTCACAAAGCATAGTAGTCTGTTCGTTGGTTACCTGTTCATTGATTACAAATCTACCACCGGTTGGAAAAGTTGATTCCGTTGAAAACTGTTACTCTTTTGAGGAGAGAGGGTTTTTAGAGCGTAGATCCACCACGCTGTTACACTGGGATGGCAGACATAGTACACAATTGCACTCTATATCTTTCACTTTCAAAGTGGGATGTGACTGCAATCCGACATTTGAGGAGGGAGATTATTAACGCGCTCTTCGAGGCACTGGAATAGAGCCCACATCGACTTATGAATTCCCACCATTAGGAACTCTAACCCAGGACCATGACTATCATGTCTGTACCCGAAAAAGCTGAGAATTAGTAAAGTTGTCTGACTGTGGTTTACACCTTTCCAATGGCCTATTTGTAATTATTTGAAAAAAATAAAAGGTTTAGTTAATTATCTTCAATTTATTGGCTCCTACGAAGTTTCTGAAGGAAGTGGCTGGTATACTGAATCGGTTTTAACCACTTCTATCTATTTAATGTTTATAAATAACAGCTGACATAAGCGTGGGCGCTTTGTTAGAGCGAACTAGTTAGCATGCTATAAGGAAATATCAAAACACCTATTTATTTATAAACAATCAAACAATATTTACAGCTAATATTTATTAGCTATAGTTATTTGATCAAAGATCAGCTTTATAAGGCAATTATGTATAATTATGGGAGTTTATTGCTTATAATTTTAGTATTAGGGTCTTTGAACACTGCTATAAGCCTCCCTGGCGTAGTAGTATAAAACTCGTATTCACGTAGGGAGGCTTCGGCCGTGGCTATCCTATCACCAAAGACGTACAGTCAAACAAAGAGATTTTTGTTCCATTACGATGCTAAAAACCATAAGAGATGCTTTTAATCAGATTAGCGCGTTTCTATCTTCGACTGTATCATCACCAATAGGTATGATCACAATTGAGCGCTAACCTGTCAGCCTCCCTATGGGTCCAATGAATTAATCCTTTTTTTTATACATCTCTATTTATATATAAAAGAAATAACCAGGTATCTTTTGACTCACGATATCTCTGGAACCATACGGATTTTACGAAATTGATTGAAATTTGGTACAGCGATAGTCTAGAGCCTGAAAAAGGACCATAAGCTCTTTGCAGTAATACACAGCAAATGAATTGAAGTATTTATACGTATGTTGTGTATTTGTAAAGCAATTTGCCTAAACTAATGAAAATGCTACCCATTCAAACCAATAAAAAAACATTCAACGCAGACCAAGTCGCGGGTTCAGCTTGTGTATATATATATAAAAGAGATGTCCAGGGATCTATTGACTCATCACGATAATTCTGGAACCATAAAGCGTAGAGACTTGAAATTTGGTCCTTTTTCTGAGTAGAGGTCAGCTAAGAATGGATTTTATGAAATTCCACCAGGAAGGGGGGTTGCGAGGATGTTAATATAAAAAAATTCAAACTTCATATTTACAAACTATATCTTTTATGTTAGGTAAAATTATATCAAAAATTTTGCGGATATGTTTCGTATTTGTAAAACAATTTCCCTGAATTACTGAAAATGCTAATAAAAAAACATTCCGCGCAGACAAAGTCGCGGGTACAGCTAGTATTAGATATGACCTAAAAGCTTGACATAGGCTGGTTTTTATCGCGGAAATAATACACGAAAGGTCTTGAAATTAAGTAATAAGCTCTGAATGGTTCCATAAGTTGGTGGAATGGTGGATTTGTGACCAACGGACAGGCTGCCGATGTTTATTTAAGTGTTTTTTTGAGCCTACTTGAATAAGGAATATTTTTTGATTCAGATCAATAGTTATTAGACGAAAAAGATATTATGTAACGTTTTGTCATTAAAATAAACTCATATATAACAAAAGCCAACTTTCTATAAAAAAATGTTCAATTTTGTTCTTGTGCACAATTTTTTGGATTTCAGATTTTTTTTGATGTTGAGTCGTGTAATTTAAAAAAAAAAAACTAAGTATAGTTCCTCGATCATCCGTTACATATAGGACACCTTTTTTTTTATAGAAAGTTGGCTTTTGTTATATATGAGTTCGTTTTGAATGATAAAACGTTACTTAAATAAACGTCCTATGCCTGTACGTTAGTCACAAATCCACCATTACATAAACTTATGTAACCATTTTGAGCTTATTGCCTAATTTCAAGCCCTTTCGTGTATTATTACCGCGATAAAGACCAGCCTATGTCAAGCTTTAACCCGAACCAATACTGCTTCGATTATTTGTGATATCATTACAGAGTTGTTTTTACGTGCATATTATTAGCACATTATTATTTTTATTAATGACTCTTAGTGTAGGTAATGACTTATATGTACAGGCAAATATACCAATTGGCTTCACGTTTGGTAAACTTCTTAAACTAGCGCCAGATATTTGGCAAACGGGAAAGTAGGACTTGGAATTGACCCAATTTTGTTACTTTCAATGTTATCGATCTTACGCATTTGTTACGTCTTTACTTGTCGGGATTTCGATAGACTGGTGTAAGTTGTTGTAAACGAATATAATTTCGTCGTCGTCGTCGCTTCAACCGATAGACGTCCACTGCTGGATATAGGTCTCACGAAATGATGCCCACAAGGCCTGATCTTGCGCCGCCTGGCTACCGGCGCCCCTTTTATGTCGTCGGTTCACCTTGTGGTCTCCCTTCACTGCACCGCCCGGTGCGGTGTCGCCACTCCAGCACCTTCGAGCCCCAACGTCCATCGGTCCGTCGGACTATGTGCCCCGCCCATTGCCACTTCAGGTTCGCGATTCGTAAGGCTATGTTTGTGATTTTGGTTTTGCTACGGATCTTCTAATTTTTGATTTGATTACTTAGAGAAACTCCCAAGCATAGCCCCCTCTATCGCACGCTGAGTGACTCCTGAACTTTCGTATGAGGCCTATAGTCCAATCGAAGTATGAATGTTAAAGGAAATCTCTCAGTAAGCTTCGCTGATATACGAAACCCGTGGAAATATGAGGGCAATCGTTCTTAGTAGGAGACTACGTGGCAAAAACATGATATACGCCGAATTTCAAGTCAATCTGGTGAATATCTTTGGATATTTCGCAGGAAGTTGTTTTTCGCTTGTATATTCGGATCCCGTGCGAATATGGGAAAACTCGTTCACAGTGAGCACCTACTATTCTGTGTGTTAAATGTCAAGCGCGACATACAGACGGAGTTACGTTCGCATTTATAATATTAGTAAGGATTTCACTAGAACTTTGAATCTAATGTAGAATTTTTCTTTCAAAATGACGGGAAAAGCGTTGATGTATAATTACATTTAAAGTCACATAAATATATACAAAAAAACACAACAGACCACATAATTTCCTAAGACGTAGGTTATTTGTCTTACTGAGTGGGCGATATGCAATTTAATAAATCTGTTATTGCGCCTCAAATTAATTTAGTTTAAAAATAGATGTTACAATTGCTATGCAGACAAAGTCTTTGGCACGAGCTAGTAATTTAAACAAAATAATAAGTAGTTTCTAAACTTTATCCGAAACTTCTAACGAGTTCCGGATCCTGCTTAGCTGAACGTCTTTTCTCCAGTTCTCTCTTTTTAAACGCTTCCCTATCAAGAATGTACATTTATTTATAGATTAGCTTTTCAGAAACCCTTGAAAATCAGTCCAGCCGTTTCAGATGTTAGCCCAAACTAACAGGGACAAAATTTTAAAAATACAATCCGATACATCCACTTTTATGTATTTGTATAATTTAAAATATAAATTTGTAATTCTATTTTCATACACAAACAAAGAAGCGGGTAGAAAGAAAACGTTTATTTAGTAATGGCGCTTAACTATTTTCCTGATATGGAAATCGAATGCCAACTATTTTCATTAGCATAGTAACAAGGCGTTGTTAGTTGACAATGGCATTGAAAGCAAGTTTTCATTAACGCTTCCTTATTAGATAACCCGCTGCCATAAAAAAAATTACTAGTCTACCAATCGCTATGGATCGCGTTATTTTTTACCGCATATTTCCGCCTTGTTTATTCATGGTGGTTGTTCGGTTAGACCAAAATCTTGGTAGATAAAGTATCCATTAAATCTGATATGGCAATACTAATATTATTAATGCGACAGTAATTTTGTCTGTTACATTTTTACACCTAAACAGCTGTTTCTTGTTTAACATACATGGCATCACGCTTCATTCCCATAGGGGTTGACAGAGACCACGTCCTTCCACTTGCCACGATCCTTGCATATCTCCTTCGCTTCTCTCATTCTCATTAAACCTTTCATATAAGTTCGTAGGTTTAGAATACTCTTGATATGGCTCTTATTTAAAATGTCCTGGATTTTGTCCAGAAACGTTCGCCTTAGTCTTCCCCTTCCAACTTGTCCATTCGATCTTGACTCATAATACCCCTGCGCCTGATCTCTCACCGGCCGTGTCGGGTTTTCGTTACATCGGACTATGAGAATGAAGGAATAGAGAGTACACTTTTGTACTATGCCTGCCAATCAGTGGAGCAGCGTGGTGAGTCTATGCTCTAAAAACCCGGTCATACGAGGGAGGAGGCCTGTGCCCAGTAGTGGGACCTTAATGGTATCTATATTAATAAGAAAATGATAGAAACATAATGACGAGACTTTTTTTTAAATATGCCTAAAAAATACATTAAATCAATAAATAAAACATTATTACAAACTACCCATGTACTTGATTTGGTTTTTGTGTCAATAAAAAAAATACCTAGTACTTTATTTTAGCTTTCTTTCTATTTAAATTTCATGAAACCATACATAAAACTTGATAATAAAAAAAAATAGGCAAATTAACAATGGAGCCTTTACGAAATTTTGTGTTGAAAGAATTTTAGTTTTTGACAGTAGAACTTTAATAATGTTTTAACTTATTTAATTTAATTTTGGTTTGGTATATTTGGTTTGATAAGAGAACGTTGTGACATAAAAGAAGATGTAGTGACTAAATTTGAGAAAGATATGCTTAGATGGTTTGGCCACGTGGAGAGAATGATTGAACGTAGACTGCCAAAAAGGATTTATGAGTCAGGATCTATTGGAAAAGTTGGAAAGAGGTGAACGTTGCTGGACCAAATCCAGGACATTTTAAATAAGGGTCAGGTCAGGAGTACTCTAAACTTACGAACTTATGTGAAAGATTTAAAGAGAAAGAAGCGAAGGAGATAGTGGAAGGACGTGGTCTCATCTCTGCCTACCCCCATGGGAATGAGGCGTGATGTATGTATGATATATTTGGAATTTCGACTCAACTTAAATACGTCAGTTACCATATAAATTTCACGCAGTATATTATAATCTTTAGCATTGTAAAAATAAATGAATATACATACATAATAAAATACATTAAAAAATTTCTAGTAGTGTAAACATTATATCTTACAATCGATAAAACAATTATGTTCTACTAACTGTGTAGAAGTGGGTCGTTGGGATATAGTTGCCTATTTCGCATAAATATAATTAGTAGTCATTGTATTTTTATCCTAATTTATTTTTAATTATACGAATACAAATATTATAACTATACCGGCATATTTAGCGTAACATAAAAAGTAATTGATATCTGTATCATTTAAGGTTACGATACTGATATCAAACCTTTATTTTTTTATGTTTCGCTAAATATTCCGGTGTTTGCATATTTGCCAAGTTACATTAAGGTATTAGAGAGCCGTAATGCTCCCTGGCGCACAGAGCTTATCAAGTATGAATGGGTTTTAATTCCGAACTGTTGAATCATTAACAGGTTGTCCTCGCTAGGTACCTCGCAATCCGATTAGTATGGAAGGAAAATATAAGTTTATAACATGCTTAGATTCTTAACGCGTAACATAATTTTGTGATGTACTTAAATACGTGTTTCGTAATTCCCAATGGCCCATGGTTCATGATAGAATTAGCTTTGATTGTTAGTTGATTTTAGCCCTCGTGCACACAATCGTGTATCTAAGATTGTAATGATATCCATTTTACTTCTATTTGCCAGTAACTTACGAATTTAGAGCTGTGAGCTGTGGTCAACCTTATCTACGTATGGGGTGAGAGGTAATCTGATCCGTTGAAAGAGGGGTTCGACAGGGATGTGTTGCGTCACCATAGTTGTTCAACCTATTCATGGATAACTGTTTGACAGATTTAAAAGAAAGTATGTATGGGTTAAGAATGAATGAATTACTCATCAAATGTTTACTCTACTCTGATGATCAAGTAAAACTTACGTCATCCGCTCATGTGCTTCAGGAGATGGTAAATATAATGAATGAAGCTTTGAAAAGAGAAGGAATGAAAGTGAATGTAAACAAAACTAAAGTTATGCTTTTTGAAAGAGATGAATCTATGATGAATGGAAAAATTTTGATAGATGGGGAACAAGTGGAAGAGGTGAAAGAATTTGTATACTTGGGATCTAAATTTACAAAAGATGGAACATGTGAANAAGACCAAGGCGAACATTCCTGGATCAAATCCAGGACATTTTAAATAAGGGCCAAGTCAAGTGACGAACTTGTATGAAAGGTTTAATGAGAATGAAAGAAGCGAAGGAGATATGCAAGTATCGTTGCAAGTGGAAGGACGTTGTCTCTGCCTACCCCTATGGGAATGAGGCGTGATGCTATGTATGTTACGAATCTTCTTCAAATCGATGACATTTTGACGTTTTTGTCGAAGGTCATCGTTTTTTTAAAACCATTATACATAGCTATTAAAATATGATGCTTAACAAACATAATTAGTACACAAGCACAAAATTAAGACAATACTATTTATGCGAAAGGGTTATTTTATGAAATTAGAAATCAGTAATTGAAATAGGAATTTTCATCACATGTAAATCGAAATTCTTGAAATATGGGTTGAATAATATTAACAGCCATTCTTTTGCATAAACAATATAAATATTATTTGTTCAAGTACTCCCAAATAATAGTAACACTTGTCTAAATTAAATTTTATCAGCGGCATGCACGAGTCGTATTTACAGGACAAAAATTGTGTCGTTATGAGAACTGTTGGCACATGTAAATATATTAAGAAAACTGATCAAGCAAAATAATATAAAATTTATTAAGCTAATTGATATTATCGTCTGTAACTTAGAATACACATTGTGGAAGTGTCTGCATGAAGTGCAGCTGGCTTGTAAGCATGTGAGAAACTTGTATTATTTGTTAAAAATAGGCAAATTCTATTGCTCGAAGGCACCCTCGCAATTTCAGATTAAAAGTTCTGCAATATCAGTTGTACATTGCAAATAGTATGTGGAAAAATAACTATATTTGACGATCTAAAAGTGTTGTAAAAGCCTACTCAAATAAAGTTATTTTGAATTTATAAAATCCATATTTTATGCGATAGCTTACAATGATCATCTATTACAATGCCTTTTATCCTAACGACATAATTTACAATATACTGCAAGATCAAGGAATTAAGCTTAAAGATTAGATAAGGAACATATTTTTGATGCAAAACTGCTATAAAAGCTTCTACTAATAAATAATTTTAGATTTGTTTTATAGGGAAAGTCCTTTGAGACATTTCGTTTATTACACAAAATTTACAACTGAATGTATGGCAAATATCTATTCGGTAACCATCCATGTTTCTGTTTTATATTTAGCACAGCTTAAATGGAAACATTGTCACTGTACGATGTATTTTATTGACAGGCCTTTAACAGGCGTCGCTTTGGCCGCGTATCGCATCTGGCGTCCGTATGGCGACCACAAGCTCGTTAGCCATTCCGCGTGGATAACATTGAGTCGTGTTTCTACATCACGTTTTATACACTTTAATGATAAATAAACCCGTATGTACTTGTATGTGATGAAATATTCTGGTGTAGAATCCTTTTTTTCCGTTGGGAAATGCTCACTGATGAGACAGAATACCCACTAAAACCCAGCGGTCCCACGTCGTCATCCTAAGGTAGGTCACCAGTAGCTCGCTTGTGCAATTCAATATGGTGTCCCACATGAAGCCGTATCAAGATAGAAGGCTGTGGGACGAGGCGCTCAAATCCACGCCTTCTGAGGTCTGCTGGACTAGAAGCCTTAATTTTAGGCATTTTCATATTGGAATTAAAAAATTAAAAATATCTTTCTTATCCATGTTTTTATATGCTTTTTATTGATAATTTGGAAATATACAAAACGGCGCTCCCTGGTTGTCATGATTTCAACACTTGTATTGCAAACAAAATCTTCATTAGTAAAGATGTCGCAATAACTTTAAAAGACCTCTTCCAAAAATAGAAAAAAACTCACAAAATGGTGTCGATATGAAAAAACTTGTATTATTACTCCCTTTTTTTTAATTTTCTAAAATCCAAGGCAGCGATTCAAAGCAGTGGTCATAGCCATAATTGGCTGAAAAAAATTCGGATTTTTAAAAACTTTGAAATTATACAATGCGATATACAGTGTTATTTATTCAAGTGGGCTTTACAGCATTTTGGAGTAGTCAAACATTGATAATTTCACATATCAATTCCAATACACGACTGATGATCATATTAATGACTTCACGTTCCTAAGCGCGCTGTCCTGTGAAGGGCCCACAACAAACTCAGTAGGGTGTTTTTTCCATCTTACAGCATAATATTAATTTAGGTTAGAGCATTTCATTCACTACAACGCTTTTTGTTAAGTCTAAATATTCTTTCAAATATATTAAAAGTAAGAAAGTAGCAGCCCATTAACGTTCCACTGCTAGGCACAGGCCTCCTCATTCAGGAAAAAGGGTTATTAGAGCATAGACCCAACACGCTGCACACAAGTGCACTCTATTTTTTCACTCTCATAGCCCGAGGTGTCGGGAATCCTACATGGCCGGAAATAAATCAGGCTCATAACATGCCAACCACTAAACCAATGAGGCAGATAAAATTATAGTATTCAATTATTTTTCTTTTAATAAAAGGATTTGAATTTATTAAGTGACATTTCTAGAACGTCTGGGACATTCTTGTTCCTTTTTTTTTACATATTTTAACCCCTGAAGCAGAACTAAACTTGTGCTTCAGTTTCGTCCGTTGGTGAAATGTGGTGTCGCTTGTTCCAGATGAGAAAGAGAAGTACGACCCGAACGGGTTCCGCGACGCGCTGGTGCAGGGTCTGGAGCGCGCCGGCGGCGACTTGGACGCGGCCTACAAGTACCTAGACTCGGCCGGCTCCAAGCTCGACTACCGCCGCTATGGCGAGGTCATATTCGACGTCCTCATCGCCGGGGGGCTACTGCGTGAGTACACAAACACACACATTTCATTAAAACCCCACTGAACACGACACCCTCAAAACCCTATCTACTCTACCATGTGTACTGCAAGGTAAAATTTCACACCTGAACTACTACACATGACCCAAAGTCTGGTATTAAAGTTTTTATCAATTAAACTATCATCCATAAACCTAGAGAAACTCCTTTTAACTGGAAAAATGCCAAAGCCAGTCAAGCAATCCGCATAGCTTCGGTCAGGAACATCACGATGCACAGCAGTGAGCCACGACCAGAGAAGGAGGAACAATAAAACTAACTTCAAATCCTTACCCTGAACCTGGTTGTGCTTTTGTATATCCGACTTGCTGACCAGGTACCTTTAATTAGCTTTAAAAATCTGGCTGTTCTGAACCCAAGTGAAAAAGCAACTGACAACACCTTTCCAAAATCCCACGAATTTGTTTGTTAAAGGTCTCTCTCTGAGCAAAAATTTAATGCCGTCGCCCAAAAATTTTTGCAGAATTTGTGTAACTGGTAATGTAATGCCATTAAAAGTGTTTGAGATTCTAATACCTCACCTCAAAGAATACTAGAGTTATAATAATGCTTCCCTTGTGGTGACAGCTCCTTGATGCAGCAGTGCAAATCCATTATAAAATTAATAAAAGACCACAAGGAGTGTTGAATTTGCCTCCAAATAAGTAACATTATATTATGAAGCATCAAGTTCAGGACAGTGTTTCATATAGGAAGACCAAATTTATAAGAGCAACTATTACCTTTACGACTAATTTCTTGATTTCATCAGCAACTAGCAAACGGATCTGATTAAAATATGTTGTTTATCTCAAAAACGAAACTTTGATCCGTTTAGAGTGAAATATGAATGTTATATAATGTTGTTAAGGCCTTAAATATATGATGATAAAATTGGCTAGAGTCCTGATCATCAATGTTGACAAAAACTTCGTTCGTTTTGTTTCTGATTTGACTGTTTAGTGATATTTGTTCATTATACATTAAAACTAATAATAACCGAGTGCTTTTGCTGTTGGCAGTGCCCGGTGGCTCAGTGTCGATGGACGGGGAAACCCCGAAGACCAACACATGCATCTTCAATGCCAGCGAGGATATGGACTCAATGCGCAACTTCGAACAGGTTTGTTTACACAAATATTTTTCCAACAAAAACAAAATCCTTTGCAATTTATAATTCACAGGCAAAAGCATAAAATCTATCTCTATCTGAAAGGACAATTAAACTGCTCTGCAATAAAAAAAACCTGTGTAATGTTTTTTTTATTGATTTAATGTATTTCTTATGCATAATTTGTAAAAAATATGATTGTGTTTTATATAAACTATAAAATGTGGGGAAAATTTCAAACACCGTCCGTGCAAAATTTTTAAAAAAGGTGAACAAAGTTTTTGCTTCACGTATTAATATATCGACCACAAATATTATATATCCCTTCACTACGTTATATGCAATCTCTGTGGTGTACAATAAAATTGAAAGTGAATTAGTGGTCTCTAAAACCGTGTGACCTTTCAAATCGGCCCTATTTTGGGCCATTTTGTAAGCTAACACATCATTGACTTAATGATTATTTCCTAGGCATTATATTATTTATATGAACTATTTGATATAAAACTGCGTCACTGTCAATAATCAATGTACTGCGTGATAGAAATATATTTTTATAAGTTTTTATAATGGACATTATTATAGATGGTAATACTACAGTTTGTTGGCGTTATGAATGCAGATCTTCAACTAGTCACTGTATGCTTGTAATTTGAAAAGATTTGATTGGTTAGGGGGCGGGGCTAGAATGATTACTCATTGCATTCTTAACGCGAACGAACTGTATATACTTATTATGATGAAAAATATGGCTAGAGTCCTGAACACTTGTGTGGACAAAAACATACTCGTTCGTTTTATTTCTGATTTTTTAATAACATGACCACATATGATGACGAATTATTCGGATTTTTTTATAAGTATTACTTGCTTCCAGGTATTTGTTAAGCTGATGCGTCGTTACAAATATCTGGAGAAGATGTTCGAAGAGGAAATGAAAAAGGTTAGACTGACTTTTCTTTTGTTTACTCTGATCTAATTTGGTTTAAAAAATAATATACAGGTTACGAGAATTCCTTTGTGCCCTGAGAAGAATTTTAAGTGGCGTAAGGTGGTAGCTACTGCCGAAGCCTACTCCTAGTCCACATATAGATGTATAAAATGTGCACCCCGAAAGAAAGGGAAATACAACAACATTAACGCAATTTAAGTGTGTATTTGGAAGTCTTATCGCCAATTAACGTCACCCTCCAGACGACCCTGCATTTAGGGACACCGTCATAAAAAGCTTGGAGAAGGTATGCGGTGTTTGTAAAGAAATCGACATACATATATTACAAAGAATATAAGTGAGCCCCTTCGGCAGCACACTCTTGCGAAGATTTGGCGGTTCAGGATAAATGAAAATGCCACCAGATTCTTCACCCCAACGCTCCGCCGTCAACTTGTCACCAGACGTGGATTATGTATCGTAATTCGAACTGTTGTTCAGCAGAAACGTGTTTACCAAATTGGCTATCTATTATATGTAATCTGCGACTGACAAACGTGCACTACTGTGACAAGTAAACGACATCGGCTGGTATTTTATTCGCTATAAAGTACATCCTATGATTGGCATTCTGTTATTTACCAATCTCAGGGATTACATTAATTTACACAAATATCTTTATTCTCGGAAATGACAATCATACAAATATGTATATAGTTACGCTATAGTCAACAAACATTTTTGTATATACGAATCAATTAATATCTATATAGGGACTCTTAAGTTAAACAAAATATATTACGAAACGAAAATGATTTAAAAAAAAAAATTAACTTTAAATTAAACAAAAATATACTATTATTCTCATTTGAGGAGAAAAGTACAATATATACATACATATATAAATAAAAGAAGTGAAACTTTGGCAAACTAAATTTTAAGTCTTGTTTATGTTTTGGAAGACATGTTACGATTTAATTAATTCAATTGTCATTGAAATATTAAGTCTCGATAATGAATACAAATGATTTAATGAAATCTCAAATGACGAATTGTAAATAAAAATGCCACGTGTTTTTTGGCAATATTACAAATCAGAGAATTTTTGAAAAATAGTATATTAAGTTATTAGAATGACTAGTGGCAAATTAAACTGCCACACGTTGTCACATAAAGTGTCCATTCAATAAATATTTGTTAAATTTCCTCTGCTGCTAATCAAAATAGGAACACCTAAAATAATATGAACCTATTAACTACAGGGAAGCTGTGATTTATATAAGAGTTTAAAAAGGAATGGAACATTTTAGATCCTAGCTGAGTACTTACTTAAATGTTTAAAAAAAAAGGTCAAAAACTGTTAACTAATAAGTATGAAATGTTAATAAATACAAACAGTACGGCTGTTTGTTTTGAAATGAAGCAATAGAAACAGCCGTACACGTGAAAATTTTCTTACACAATTGTGCGAATGAAGCCCCTCTAGTTCCAAGTTTTCTTTACGAAAAACGTGAATGTTTTGTTTTTGTTAAAACATTCTCTATTGGTGTTCTACTTTTAAAGAGAACATTCTTATGTAACTTGTTAATAAATAAAAATATTAATAAAAAAAGAACCGCCTTGAAAGCAATCTATATATTCCATAAAATGAACATGCTCGAAAAAGTAAAAAATAATTTTGTATTCTTCTAAGTTAAGCTAAGGTGTTGTTTTTTGTCGTTGGGAAATGCCTTTACGCACCCCGACTAATGGGGTCGGGAGTGTGGGACTCCACGAGGGTACGAACTCGACATAGCCATTGAAACCTAGCGGGACCGCTATCAACCATGCGTGGGGAGCCAAAGGTTTGTTGAGGCACTTCTCTTTGAACCCCCGGTTATAGCTCACAGATATCCTACAGGGGTAGGAGTTGTATGAAACTTTGCCTTCTGTTTCTTGCACCCCGTCGTCGGGGCTGGAGTGTTTCGGCGGTATACATCCTCTCCCCTTGCCGTGCCTCCATAAGCGAGATGACAGTCTAGCAAAAGGAGGCAACCGCTCTCCAGGCCTGCTCACTGATGAGTATTGCTCCTATAATACTTATAAATGAGAGGTCTCTGCCAATCAGCGACGTCATAATGAGTCGCTGAGGTCTCCAGGCGGAACATTCTGCCACCGTGTGATGAGCGGCTCACAACCAAGTTTGGTACAGGTATTTGCCGAAGCAACCATGATTGGTAAACACCTGCACCAAGTAATAGGAGAGCGATCTCTGCTCTCTGCCCGGCCATTTGTCCAGATGAGGGCAGATCGGCCCTACTATGGTCCTGCCCGCTACTGGGGTAGCCAAGGTGTGTCCCATGTGCCCACTTGCCAGTTCTCATCTATAACTAAATATACTATGGGTATCTACCTAGAATGTTAAAGAAACTAAATCTATATAGTCCGACTTTCCACTGCCACGAGATCGGTGTCCACGCAGGCGAAACCGCAGGGCATTGCTATTGTACAATAACTTAAACGTGTTCATATGATTTGTTACAGGTCTTAGTGTACCTTAAGGGATTTGAACCACTACAACGCATCAAACTTGCTCGGATGACTGCCTTATGGATTGGTAAGTTAATTGTTGGCTTATAATAACTTATGTCAAAATGATCTATCAAATGCTAATGAAAATAACTCAAATGTCCCACACAAAATTTTAAGAAATATTCGGAAATAAAGGTGAGACGTGTATTTAGATCTAAGAAACCTTGTCGGTTCAAATTGTATTTAGTTAATGCGATTACAAATTGTAGCGAACACAAGGATAACCTAACTAATATTTCCTCAAAAAAAATTAACCGTATGTACAAAGTACATATGTCAGAAATGGAACTTTGACAAAGCAGTTTTTAAGTCTTGTCTTTATTTAAACAAATGTAAAACTTTACATTTCCGAGACTTAGAGGGGAGGGAATAAGGATGATCATGTTAGGAATTCAATGAATTTAATTGTCATTAAAATATTAAGTGTCGAAAATTAATACAAAATTAATGAAATCTCGAATGACAAACTGTAAATAAAACTGTTTTTTGTCAATATTATAAATTATTAATTAATTTTTGTATTGGAACATAAAATTTAGAGAAATTATGATTTTTTTTATTTTATGAAAAATAGTATATGAAATAACGAATGGCAAATTAAAATTACCTTTTGTTATTTGTTGATATTTATGCTACCTAACCTTCAGACGAATTAGCGTAAAATTCTGTACATATTCGTGAAACTAATCAGGCAATTCATCCATCAAATTTAACCTCGTGCGCCTATAGAAGTTTCACTTCAAAAATGGCTTTGTATTATGGTCACTACACTTGTTAGCATCTTCATTTAAAATAATACACATAGTGTCAGTTATGTTTTTTTTATTATTATTATCGCTGACAGTTTAGCGCTTGACTGTGATCTCACCTGATGGTAAGTGAGGATACAGTCTAAGATGGTAGCGCGCTAATCTGGGTAAGAGGCGATATACCCCTTACAGTTTCTACACACCATCGTATCGGAACACAAATCTCTTTGTTTGGCAGTACGTCTTTGCTGATAGGGTGGTAACTAGCTACGGCCTAAAGCCTCCCACCAGTCCAGACTCAGTGCGCCAGCGAGGCCGTCAAGTATGTGTTTTGTGGTGCACACGATTAGAGCCAATGCGTGCGTTTAACAGCTGCCTTGGTGTCGAAGTGTGCGAGAGTGATGCGAGGCTCATCCTTGGATGCTGTTCTTACTGTCATTCGATTTACTGACCTCGATACAAAATTTATATTTTATAGAATATAGCGCTACTTTAAATATATAATTATAAAAGTTTGATTTGGGTATCAGGCACCTATTTGCCCATCAAAAATTCCTATTGCTTGTCTATATGTCAGTTGGTAATTGTTTGCGTAAATTTTGTTAATTGATGTACTCATTTCACTGTTTAATTTTTGTAACTATAAGAGATTGAGTTAAAAGAAGAGATGAGAGTTCAATAGATGCAACACAGAGGATGTGTCAATAAAGTTTGTTATAAATCCAATAAATTTGCACTCAAGATTATATGAATTTCAGTAAAATTCTATACAAATTTATTGTAAATCTATAAAATGTACATACAAGCTTATTATGAATCTAATAAGTGTACAAGTTAACAATGAGTTCAATTATTGCAAGTATATCAGAACTTTGCTGTGATGGCCCAGTAGTGAGACATCAATTCTCGTTCAGAGATGACATGCTTGATTGTTCTTTCTAACCCAGCATTGTGCTTTTCGGTGAAGGAAAAAATCGTGTGGAAACTTTGGAGTGTAATTTTGGAGTTTATATAGTTTACCAAACTGCTCTGGAGCAGAAGGCATATGCTCAACTGTGTGTTAACAGGCTGCTACTTACCATTTTATCAGATTGTATGTGTCACAGTTATATACTGCTCCCATCAGGTAACAGTTGCGTGCCCCCATCAGTACTACTGGTGCTGGTGAACGAGCACCTGTTGAAAGACAACTTGGCCCTCGAATTTGTTCTCGAGGTGTTCTCCACGGTCAAACAGGAAAAGGGCGTCACATCATTGGTGACCGCGCTCAAAAAAGGACAACTAGAAGGCAGGTGGGTATATGACACCATGTCGAAACTGTTTTTGAAGTGAAACTTCATTAGGCGCATGAGGGTACAATTTTAACATGATCAAATTTAATTAATATTGTCAAAAACACGTGGAAATTTTATTTACAATTCGTCATTTGTGATTTCACTAAATTATTTGTATTAATTTTCTACACTTTTAAAAACAATTAAAATCCGAACATATCTACCTTTAATATAAACAAGACTTAAAAATTAGCTTGCCAAAGAAGTTCCACTTCTGATATGTGTACTTTGTGCGCACGCACTGTTATTTTTTTATGTTTTACTTTAACATTTGCCGGGCTCTGTATTCGTCTTTGAAAATATAATGCTACTTAAGTCATGTGTAGAATTTTTAAAAATAAAATAAAACAACTTAGTATAAAGATTATTATTTCCAATACATGTGTGATGATATTGATGAATGATTCAATGAGGAGAATTCCTCTGCGTCCAATTCTAAGAACTCGCAAAAATCTCATGTTTTATTTCATCGACCTCCTTAGTATGTGTAGGGGCCACTTAAAGAGATTTTTTTTCTATACCTAACTAAGTAATGCTTTCATCAGTCTTGTATTTACTACTTTTATAACAATCATGTTGTGTCAGTAATTCTTTGTGTTTATCTCTTCAAATATTTCAGCTTTGACGATCAAAAAATTACGGGCGATACGAACAGCGGTTCAAAAAGCCCCCAAAAGTTCATTCAAACGACTTTAAATTTATATGCAAATATTTCTATAATATTACGGTTTTAATATCGAAATCATTGTTTAATTTATTTTGTCTACCTTAAATTACTGTTCATAGTAAGTTTGTTTTTTCTTTAGTTTTATACCCCGACATATTTATCAGTGGTTTTTTTTTTATAAATCACAAGTCAATGTGCGGGGTACAATAACGGTGCATCGTACTGATACGTCGTTTTTCAATAGCGACGTCGTCATAATTGCGTCAACAATCTCTTACATACAAAAATATTTGACTCGTGGGAGTATTCGGCCGTGGCTAGTTACCACCCTAAACAGCAAAGACGTACAAGCAAAGAGATTTCTGTTCCGATACGACGCTGTGTAGAAACCATAAGGGGGGTAAAATGCCTCTTACCAGATTAAAGTGGTTCCATCGTAGACTGAGTTTTATTTCAACTTCTATACACGTTTAGGTGAAGGTGAATATATCTGATAAAATGGCTTTATATATAGTACTTTTGTTCTTTTAAATAAATAAGTTAAGTAATAATAGTAAATTAATAATATGTCTCTAATTTTTTTTTTTCCTTTGTTCCACTGCAGCTATAATTATGTTTAATAATATAAAAATGAATCGCAAAATGTGTTGGTAAGCGCATAACTCAACAACGCCTAGACCAATTTTGCCAATTCTTTTTTTAAGTGTTAGTTGAAGTCCAAGAATGGATTTTACAGCGAGAAAAGTTCTAATAATAACAGTGGGAAACTCTAAAAACAGCCCTTTTCTGTTTCCCATATAAACGTTTTCTAACTAAAATGTCGAGTCAATTTGACCTTTTTTGCTATTCAATAAAGTTCATAATAAATTACAAGTACTCACTGATGTCTAAGCAATGTAGGTGTGTTCCTAACGTCAAAGAGTCAATTTGCACTTTATTTCCGACCAACACCCGACCAAATTGAATAGTCACAAAATGTGAGAGCTATAGATATTTAGTACTGTCGAAGACTGTCAGGTCTGCTAGTTTTAAAATGTATTCTTATTTAAAAATTATAGTGATTTAAATATTATAATTTGCTATTGAAACTTAGTAAATTATAATTGAATAATATTTAGACGATAGAAAGTGTAGAAAGAGAAAATATGTGTTAGTTTAGACACTGAAGGCTAAACTGAGTTACCCTGTACCATAAATAACAGTTTCCTTCCCTCTTTCTCAATACATTGCACAATAATATACTAGGACATTTACAATAAATGTTGATTATATATTTTATGGTTAGACCATTTCAAAACAAAAGTAGAATGAACAGATTCAACTGCAAAACTACTTAAATTATTGACAAAGTTTAACATACAACGAAATGGAAACTTACTATCAGTAATATTGATGTTAAATATATCTTGTATATAAAATTAGATTAACCACAAAAAATTAACACGCCGACACATATACACACGCTCATAAACGTACAGACACAAACTTAAATTTTTCTTGGCATTATCTTAATTTATTTATTGTAATTGTCCCACTATAATATGGCTATCCATTTGTGGTATATATTGTGAAAAAGGGAAGACAATTGATGTCCATAGTACAGGGTAATGTACTTTAGGGTTTAGTGTCTGAACAAGCTTTCATTTATTTATATCTTATTTACCTTTTATTATTTTTTAAACGATATCTTTACTAATAAAGTTAGTTATTCACTCCAATTTTCCCCCCCTGAAAAATATTTGATTGTGTATATGTGCTTAACATGTTTTTTATCGTACAGGTTGTTAGAGTTCCTGCCACTGAATCGTCGCAGTGAAGAGGTGTTGGCCTCTTCGTTTGCGTCGCGCGGCCTCGCAGAACTGCTGCGGCTGCATCGCGCACAGGCCTCACAGGTACCTTTCATGATTTTATTTGCTTGAATACCGACACATCTGTCATTCATATCAAAAAAACAAATCAAAAATATCTTTATTCAAGTAGGCATATTACAGCACTTTTGAATCATCAAATTGTATTTTTTTTCCACAATCTGATTATAATATACGTCTGATGATGGTACTCAAGAACGGCTTAAAATCTAAAGTTACGAGGGTTCCTTCGCGCCCTGATCCGAGAAGAGCTCAAAACAAACTCAGCCGGGTATTTTTTTTTTGTTACCATCATCATTACAATATCATATTAGTTTACTCTATTTTAATTTTAATTAGAGCAATTCGTTCAGGCGTTCCCTATCGTCTTAAGTAGTCTTGCAACTTATAATACGATTTTTCTTTCTTCATGCAAATACTTTGTAATTAAAATAAGCCATCTTAGCACACAATACTCATGACATAAGAATGTAATTTTAAAATGAGTACAAATATTATTCATTATTCAGTCTACATTTTAAGAAAAGTTACAAAAACAGGAAGAAAAAATTACAGTCAATAACTTACTTTTTACAATTTACCGTTCAAAAGTTTAATAACATTTTTCCATCAAAAATTTAAATAAATATTTTGTAAAGGCTGGTAAATCTGAATTATAATTATAACGTGGTAGATGATTGTAAACGCGTGTCGCTATACAACATACGCTACATGAGGCCATATATTACCTAAGTATCAAAATATTACGAATGGTCCGAATGGGGGTACCAAAAAACCCCCAGTCTATTTGTATGGTAATTTGAAACAGGCATCGGTACATCGCAGCATACCGCTCGTGTAATACCGCTACTCGAATATTATTTGATTTGTTGATATATTAATGAAAACTCGGTATACCCCCAGTAGTTTAAAATTGTGTTTTCAAGATCTGGAGCAGTTGGAAGATTTCAACCTGGATCTTGTTGTTGACATGCCGATTAGGAATAAATTGCGTTATGTCCCCCTGGGTTCGTTTACTGATCGTATGTGTGTGCAGGAGGCTCGTCGCGAGCTGACCCAGGCGCTGCTGGAGCAGCTGGCGGACGAGAGGCCGGTGCGGGACCTCATCGCAGACCTGCGCGACATGGCGCAGCGGCACACCATACCGGACCACGAGATCGTCGCCATTGTGAGTACATTTACACGATATGTTGGGAATTCATATCCAAAACGGAAGTATTCCACCAACATTCTTGTACTTTTAGAGAGATATTATCAAAAAAAATTGCTGTTCGTTAGGCTCGCTAAATCACGAGACCGACTGGACTGATTTGGCTAATTTTGCTTTTGAATTATTTTTGGAGGTCCAAGGAAGGCTTAAATGATGAATAAACATAAAAATATATTGAAGTATAGTAAAAACAACAATTTTGCTTTCCCTGAGAAACATTGTAAAACTACCTATTAAACATTTAATGATCGACACATCGTTTAGAAATCAATCAAATTTAAAAGCCGTTCAGAAATCAAATCAAATTTGAAACAGATTTTTTGATTTTGCAAGTCAAGCGTTTGATGTTCGTCCAGTGGTTCAGAAGTCAATTAAAATTAAATGGATACTTTTGTTTTGACAATTGACAATGTCGATGAACAATTTCTCGGCTTTATCTGAAGTCAGGGCGTAATTAAAGTCGCGTTTGTTCCGGTTAAATTTTGATCACTTTTTTATTTGTTGATTCTGAGGCTAGGAATATAATATTTTTAATAATCATTTCCAATGATGAAACTTGATGACGAGTCGGAGCGGTACGAATAGAACTACAAAAGCGTGGTTCGACTGAGTCTTTCATTCGCTCCAATGCTTGCGTGGTTTATCGTATCGCGCTGTCGACATGGCAATCTGAGCTATACAGAATATATTTGTAAACGTTACCTAGAATGATGATAAGTTTCTCAGACTGTTTTAATTTTCTAGATTTGGCAATGCGTGATGTCGCGAGGCGAGTGGAACAAGAAGGAGGAGCTGCTGGCTGAGCAGGCCGCGAAACACTTGCGTCACTACACGCCGTTATTAGCTGCATTTGCTCAGTCCGCGAAGGCTGAGAGTGCGTTATTGACTAAAGTGAGTTTCCTATATCAAAATCTAATATAATTTGATTGGAAAACACAATTTTTTTTACATAACCAGCACACAATTAGAACTGGCTGGTATCGTCATGGTCCCGCCGGTGTCGAAGTGTGCCAAATCAATATCACAATAATTTTTGGAACTCTATACTATATAGAAGTTTTTCGTGCCATTGTGATACAAAACTTATACTCAAGTTTTAACAAAAACAGAATATGTGTTGGAAGAAGGCCATGAGTAAAACTAGTTTATTATTATTGAATTATATTTAATATATGTGCACTAGGAAAAGACTTCTATTAAACAATACATACGCGAGATAGTCAGAAAGCATCGTGTCCGTTGTAAAACACAAAGGGCGTTTTACATAAATAAAGTAAATAGATATGCAACTCGTAGTTTAAAATTTCCATAAGTTCGATGTATGAATATAAGATGTCGCTGTATTATTTTAAAGGGTAAGTGATGTGATCGTAGATTTAGAAAAGGCCTATGGTCGAGTGGTGAGGAATGATCTGTGGTCAACGTTATCTACGTATGGGGTGAGAGGTAATCTAATTCATGCATTGAAGTCTCTTTATGAGGGTTCTAGTGCTTGTGTTAGAATAAACGGGGCGTACACGGAGTGGTTTCCTGTCGAAAGAGGTGTTCGACAGTGATGTGTTGCGTCGCGAAGATGCGAAGAAGCGAAGGAAATATGCCTGGATCGTGGCAAGTGGAAGGACGTTGTATTTGCCTATCCCTATGGGAATGAGGCGTGATGTCTATGTATGTATGTATTTGAAAGGATAATAAGAAAAAGAAATCATTGTTAAATTTTTTTTAAATGGAATCTTATTAAGAATGATAAAATGATATAAAAAAGCACACGTGACGTTTATAACGTTCAGCGATTGGGCGCCATGTTTGTGACGTCATAGTTTTATTTATTAATATTTTTAAAATGAATTCCAAAGATTTAGTTGAAATTCAAAACACTAATAGTTGTAAAATACTGTGAGAAGTGAGATTTTACGCACTCGGGATTTGTTTTCGGGTATTGTCTGTATATTTTGGATACTCAGCTCAGAATTTATTATTTAAGTGACGAATGAAGTGAATTTATATATGATCTTTTCATTTATTATAAAAAAGGCCACTCCTGAAATATATTGAAATATATGAAATATTGTGCAGGTGCAAGAGTACTGCTACGAGAACATGAGCTTTATGCGCGCGTTCAGTAAGCTGGTGCTGATGCTGTACAAGAGCAATGTGCTGTCGGAGGAGGTGATCCTCAAATGGTATCGCGATCCCAACTCGAGCAAGGGCAAGATGATGTTCCTTGACCAGATGAAGCGCTTCGTCGAGTGGCTTCAGAACGCCGAGGAAGGTACGACATCCGTACATATAATTCGACTGTCCCCACATATAGTCTAGTAAGACAATGTTGCAAAGATAAATTATTTATTCTTGCACTACATTTAATTCTAATTATATTTTTTTTAATTATCATGTTTCAATAGTTGTATGATGTATAATCAATTGTAAAATCGTTTTATGTACGATAAATTTACGCGTTAACGTCATAAGAAAATAGTGAGGAAACTTTGTTGTAATAAACAATAAAATGAAACCGATCGCGCCACTCTTCCTTTTTCTTTAAATTTATTATGTTCGCCGTTCAATTGCACTTTTCGTAACTCTTATCAGTTCGCGCGTTAAGTTTTCGTCAAAAAACGCGAGTATTCAAACAATCATAAAAAGAACTGCCTAAATAACTATGATTCTTTGTAACACTACCAATTGGCTACTTTTGCCTTTCTAAATTGTGTAAATAGCAGCCCAAAAACCTCCCACTGCTGGGCACAAGCCTCCTCACTCATAGGAGAGAGGGTTGTTATAGCAAAGACCCGCCACGCTGCTCCACTGCAGGTTGGCAGGTGTAGTACACAAGTGCACTCTCTATTCCTTCACTCTCATGTGCTGTAGTGACGGAAATCCGATACGTCCGGAGGTGCAAAACTGACCGCTTAACGTGCTCTCCGAGACATGGGAGTGGATCACACTGCTATATCAATATCGATGTTTTTTAATGGCTCGAATTAAGACTTGAATCCAGGACCTCAAGACTGTATATAGTCACCACTAGACCAAATTTGTGTACGCTGCTATCAAAAATGTTTACATTTTTGTTTAATCCGAAACATTCACAAGGCCCTTAAAATTGTATCAACATTATTCCTCAGAGTCGGAGAGCGGCGAAGACGAAGATTAGTTTAAGGGCAGCGAGTGAGACTGAACACAACCGCCGTCCCACACGACCACAACCGCAACCGCAACCACAACCCAACCGCAACCGCGCGGCGGCAGAGGGCGCGCAACCGCAAATTAATAACGACATGTCATAATAACAGCACACACGGACACGTGCGGGACGTTTTCTACAACTGTATATTATTCATTGCTAAAGTAACATGTTGAGGAAATACAATATTTTTTATTCAATTTTTTTAGTAAAATTCAAATAAATGGTGGCAACACTGCTCCGGCCTTTCATTTACCAATATAGTCATCTTGATGTATATCAAAATTTATTTATCTATTTATTTATTTATTAAGGATAACTAAAAAAATATTACATTTACACATCTAAAAAAAATACATAAACAAAGTCGTGGTTAATGTACATTTCAGTAAAAGTTATAACAGCATGTATATAAAATTTTAACTAATGTCAATATTTAAAAATAAAGATATTTAATTGATAAACTAATGATAGATAATAACGATAATTTAAGAGAATGTCACAAAAAAAATGATTACAATATTTTAATTAAATTATCTTATTCTAAATAAAATTTAATTGAAAATTCCTTACTCTAAATTAATTTTATTAGATTATATGTCTATAATATTGTGCTTATATACGATGAGGTTATTGTGGATGCAAAATCAAAATGTTCTTTAATCACGTAGGCTCAAAATGCACTTTTCAATAATCAGTAGTCTGTACATTGGTAACCAATTACCACAGTTTCAGAAAGTTGAGTTTGCTGAGAAGAAACCGGCAAGAAACTCAACGGTTACTCCTTTTAAAGTTTTTGTACGTTACAATTTGTTTAGCTTTAGCATCTGGAATCAGGTCCAAACATCTTTGTCAGAGCCCAATCCAAAAGTAATTCAGGTGTCATTAAGAATACGTATGCTCAATCCGACAATTGATTTCTGAACCTTCCTCACTCTAAAATATGGGATTACAAGTTTTTATTTCTAGTATTAAAATTGTTTATATCACTTTTGCTGTATAAGTGTATATTATATATATTCTTTGAATGTATCTCTTAGAGAAGCACGAGATGTTAATTGATATATGGCGCATATAGCTCCTTTTTGTAAAATAAATATCCGCTTTACCCCATAACAGCATGCCGTTAGACTAATGCTAAGAAAATAAAAGAAATACACCATTTTAGCAGTTCCAACATCAGTGTATTGCCTTACTTTTCTAACAGCAAATGCAGCTGAACCAAGTTTGCTTACCAGAATCTTAATATAGGCACCCCACTGAAGCCCAGACTTGAAGCTCATTCCTAAGAATACTGTAGACGTAACTTTCTTTTGAGAACTATCATTAATTTGAATATTTAAATAAATTTCTTTTACATTTGGTGAAGTGAATTCAACATACTTAGTTTTTGTTAAGTTTAATACTAAAATATTCATTTATATATGTCGGAGAATAAGAGAGAAGGGGCATAAAGCATAGGGGCGTAGGGTTCTCCGCCGACATCGTCATTAACAGCATCCATAATTCAATTTTCCATATTGTGGGCGTTGGTGCAATCAAACACTATTAATTAACTCAGATTATAATGTTCAATCACTTAAGGTTCCCGATATCAATTTACACAACAACGGCAGTCTCAATAGTCGACCCCTCTGGCGGACTGTCACCCGAGAACTGGAGAGACGGGCGCCGGATTGTCACTATTGACTGCCCCACGCAGATAAACAGATGGCGCCAGCGTACCACAGACCGCTGGACTAATTTTTCTAATTAAGGTTTTGATTTGGGAAATTTTTTTAAATGTTTTTTATATTACTGACAGTTTAGCGCTTGACTGTGATCATACCTGATGGTAAGTGATGATACAGTCTCACATGGAAGCGTGCTAATCTGGTAAGAGAGGATATACCTCTTATGGTTTCTACACAGCATCGTACCGAAAGACAAATTGTTTGTTTTGGCGGTATGTCTTTGCTGGTAGGTAACTAGCCACGACCGAAGCATCCCACCAGACCAGACAAATTAGAAATACATTTTTCTAAATTTGAAAATACAATTCTTACCGGGGATTAAACCAGGAGAGGTTAATTGAAAAAAATAATGTACGTGTATACAAAGTACACATGTCAGAAATGTAACTTCTTTGGCAGACTAATAATTTATATTTTACAAATCGGGGGGAAAAAAGGAAGATACATTAGGAATTTAATTGTCATTGAAATATCAAATGACGAATTGTAAATAAAAATGCCACGTGTTTTTATCAATGTTAGAAATTAACTTGTTTTTTGAATTTAAAATTTTTATGAAAAATAGTATGTTAAATTATTAAATGACGAGTGGCAAATTAAAATGCCACATGTTATTTGTAAATATTAAAGCCTTACACGTGTTCGTGACGCTAATCACGCGTTGTTTCTGTAAAAATTTTACTCGCATGCGCCTAAAGAAGTTTTACTTCAAAAACCAATTACCAGGTTATAACAATAATGTTTCCAGGTAAATAGAAAACGTTTACTTTTTCTTAATTTACAAATAAAAGATATATTTTTACTCATTTTTAGCACAAATATTTTGTTAATTACAACCTGACTCACAATTCTTTAATAATGACTTGCATACAAAAAATTGTGTCTATCCACACTATTTTTAACCGACTTCAAAAAAGGAGGAGGTTATCAATTCGTCTGTATTTTTTTTTATGTTTGTTACCTCATATGTCACGACTGGGTGGACCGATCTTGATGATTTTTTTTTAATGAAAGGTGGTGCTCGTCATAGGGTCCCATTTTTTTTTAAATCCAGTTCTGATGATGGCATCCATGAGAAAACCGGATAATGTTAAATTTGCATTAAGCATGTGCCCGACAAATGGACAAATAACTCAATATCACGTCAACCGATTTCGACGATTCTTTTTTTATTGGAAAGGATATACTTCAAGGGTTGTTTTGTGATACTTTGGTTAGATTCTGATGATGGAATCCATGACAAAGTGTCGGAACTCTTCCATTCTTAGGAGCACATGAACGATACTCGTCAGAATCTTCTATAGGCTATCCAGATATTTGAGTTGCCTACCGTAACTTCGGTATTGTCAAGTGCTAGTCGTAGTTAAATATAAAGATCAATGGATCTCCTCAACGGCTTACAGTAAGGGTGCGGTTTATGGCAGTAAGTTTAAGTGTCTGTGATCAAATAGCAATGAGCTTACGTTTGTTGCTGCATTGCAACACGTTTACTTCAGATTCACTATCAAAAAATAAATAAAAATTTTAACAAATACGCGGGAGCTGCCAAGTGGACACGTGGGGAACATCTTCCTTGGCTGACACCGACTCCGAATATAAGAATACGAAGAACACTATAAAAGAATACGCAATTATTTCTTACTTTTTAGAGCATATTAATATATTTGTAAGTTTGTTTTGAAGGCGGTTCTTTTATTGTTAAAAATTTTTATTTATTATATGTTAGTTACCTTATAACTTTCGACTGGGTGAACCGATTTGTGTGATTTTTATATGAAAGATGGTGCATGTGATATGCTTGTCGTTAATCCAGTTCTGATGATGGCATCCATTTGGAAACCGGATAAGATTTCGATGTTTCTTTTTTTATTGGAAATAATATACTTCAAGGGTTGTTTGGTGATAGTTTGGTTAGGTTGTGATCATGGGATTCATGATAAAGTAACGGAACTCTTCAATTCTTAGGAGCAAATTAACGATACTCGGCAGAATCTTTTATAAGATCTCCGGATATTTGAATAACCTACCGTAACTACCGTACCGTATAGTCAAGTGATTGTCGTAGTTAAATATGATGATCCATGGAACTCTTCAACGGCTTACAGTAAGAGTGCGATTTTTGGCGGAATATATAACGGCCTGTAATCAAATAGCAATGAGCTTACGCATATTGCAATGCAGCAACAAGCTGCATTGCAATATTTATAAGGTGTATTATGTATAAATCTGTGGTAGCCAGGGGGGACTGCCTCATTGGTCTAGTGGGTAGCATGTTCGACTACAGACGTGAGGTCCTGGGTTCGAGTCCCGGGTCGGGCCAATTCAAAAAATCAATATTGAGTTTTCTATTAAGATTTTCTCAATATTTGCCCGAAGTTGGGAAGTTGGCGGTGTGATCCACCCCCGTGCCTCGGAGAGCACGTTAAGCCGTCGGTCCTGCGCCTGATCTCTCT
>JACTOM010000096.1:429666-453379 GCA_015832385.1 Elymnias hypermnestra
ATATATCTCGTACATTGCTCAATGTGTGGACAATAAAAAACAAGTGGACTCTATATATACTGACTTTAGCAGCGCGTTCGACAAGGTGGACCATAATATTTTAATTATAAAACTTTGTGCTTACGGGATCCACGATCCCTTACTCTCGTGGTTTAGATCTTACCTCGCGAACAGAGTTCAAAGGGTAACAGTTAAAGGCCATATCTCAGATCCATTTATTGCTACATCAGGAGTGCCCCAAGGCTCTCATTTGGGACCAATCCTGTTTTCTTTATTCATAAATGACATAACCAATAACATTCATTACAGTAGATATTCTCTTTTTGCCGATGACCTTAAAATATACAGAGAAATAAAATCAATCGAAGATAGTTATCTATTGCAAAGGGACCTCGATTCTATCCATGAATGGTGTAAAAACAACAGAATGACGCTAAATGTCACAAAATGTGCACATATAAAATTTACACGGAAAAAGAGTGTTACCAAGACCAATTATCATTTAAATTACTCTCAGCTAAATGAAGTACTAGTCATTAGAGATCTTGGTGTCATAATCGATGCTAAACTTACCTTCAAAGAACATATTAGTCATGTCACCTCACAAGCTTGGAAACTACTTGGATTCATTAAACGCAACACCACAGATTTCAAAAGAATCGGCAGTATTATAAGTATATATAATGCGTTGACGCGTAGCATACTAGAATATGCAGTCTCAGTATGGAACCCGCACTATAAGACACATATTGCAAGGATAGAGCGAATTCAACGGTCCTTTACGAGATACCTAGCGTTTAAAGATAATGCTTGCCCGTATAGAGCAAATTATTTAACACGTCTTACACATTTCAACATTCAGACACTAGAAAAGCGTAGACTAGTCGCTGATTTAATGACCCTTCACAAAATTATTCACAACACTCTAGATTGTCCAGACTTGTTGGGTCAAATCAACATTAACGTCCCCAGATGTCCCCCAAGAAATGCCATAAAAAAATCATTTATTCCACATTCCTTCAAATCAAACTTAGGCAAATTTTCCCCTTTAAACAGGCTAGCCAGTACGTACAATAATTTAAACGACATTGACATTGACATTTTTCACGATAACCCAGTTAGTTTTAAGAACACATTATATGTATCCAAATGATTCCGTCCAATACTTAAATAACTAAATTTTTATTTTGTTCTTGATTTTGATTTTGTAATTTTAATTTTTGTAATTTTTATTTTACTAAATTATAAATGTTGTATACACCTGTAAAAGGAGCATTGTGTTGGTCTCATACTTATATTAATATTCATATTGTTAATGTTGCCATAATGGTCTGTTGGTGTGTCTATTAAATAATAAATAAATAAACGTATATTTTAGTTTTGATCAATTGGATTTGCTGTTTTATAATTTGGATTTTATGTTGGCAACACAATCTGTCAATTTCAACTTTAACTGCCCGTCCGTATTGTTACCCGATACATCGCTATTGATACATATCGATACCTTATTGCATTTCCGACATCCCTACAACAAACTACTGAATTTTTATATTAAAAACAATATGGTATATTTAAATTAATTCATTTACACAACCTTTAGCATTCTTGGAACAGTAAATTTTATGACGAATATTCAAAACCACAAGATATTTTATTTCTGTTTCTACAAAAACCTTCATCGAACTTCATCTCATACCTGTATCGAAAGTTAGTACTTTCGGCCCTATTGTGAGAGACAAAAGTGTAAGATTGCCTCCCCTCAACAAATGCATATTAATCTGTATATGTTTGAGTTTCGCATATTTATTGGCCTTTTAATTGCATACTGCAAGTTATTTTTAGGTTATAACATAATATGGTTTGTGTTTAAAAGTTTTCATAAATAGATGAGTAAATAACTTGTTACTTAGTTATGTAGTCGAAGCAAGCGAGCTATTTATCCAATATCTAACTTTATTACATATTATTTTCAAGTTTATAAACTCCATTTTTATCGAACTTTCGATCGCGGTCTGATGAAGAAGTAGTTTCATTAGACGCATGAGGGTAATACATTTTTACGGATGAAACTCGTGATTATCGTCACGAAGACATGCAGCGTTTGCTTATTCGTTTGTAGGTTAGGCAGTGTTAATATTTACAAATAAAATGCGGCATTTTCATTTGAAATTACATTTGCATAAATCTAAACAAGACTTAAAAATTGGTTGGCCAAAGAAGTTTCACTTCTGACCAGTGTACCAATTTGAAACATAATTGCTATAAGTATATACGTGCCAGACTGTAGACTGGCCCGTCTGCAGACGCTGCAAAATAGATTCATGAGGATGGCCACGGGATGCCCCTGGTACGTCCGAAATGTCGACCTACATAGGGACTTAGAACTCCCCACGATAAAGAGTTATTTCAAAGAGCTCTCCGAAAATTATTTTGAGAGAGCCATCAATCATAGGAACCCACTAGTGGTTAACGCGTCCTCTTATAGGATCCGCCTCAACGTTCCGCCTAGGAAGAGACTGCCTAAATATATCCTTAACGACCCCGAGGATACGGTAACTATCGACAATCTACCATACCAGGTAGGGACAAACACTTACACTAGACGTCACCCGGATGTGGACTTCACCCACGTTCCCGGGGGCGCTTCTGATTCTTCCTTTTCAGGTGATGATTCTGCGATAACGTCGCTCCAAGTCGAGGCTCGGTCTCGCAGGAGACGCCCTTGGAGCGGCGTTTCCCCGGAGACAGGTCTCGCACTCGAAATGTGGCGGCCTCCATAAGAGCCCGTCCTCCTTCCGGTTACGCTGTAAAAGCCAGTAGGGCTAACAGCTAAACACAGTCCGAACAAAAAAGCTATAAGTACAAACTGTAGGTATTTCTACGTATTTGCTATAGTCTATTCAAAACTACAACAGCTCTGCTCCACACAATAGGTCAAAAGACTTTTTTAAATCCGAGTCTAGCTAGCACTTAAAATGAAATAACTTTTTATTACAATAGTATATGACCCCTATTCTCCCTTTGTGTTTGTTTAGTGCTCGAAACACAATGGCAAATAGGCGAGTAAAATTATGGATTTTAAGTTTTATTATTGCTATTGTATGATATATTTAAACCAAAAATAATACAAATTTAAATACTGATCCCGATTTTTGCGTATCTCAACACTAAAAGCATTTTACGACAGGAATGCGTTATATGGTTTATTTGTAGACACCTAAATAAGCAATGTCGCCGCTTTTCAAATCGCTGATATCTACTAATATATCTTATTTATTGATTTATTTATAAACTTAATTGCACAGGGTGCAAACGGCGGGCTTAAAGCTATAAAGCTTTATCTACCAGCCAACCTTTCTAGTGTTAGAAAAGTCGTTGGTAGATGTGCATTAGTGTTAAAGAAAAAATACAGAGACAGACAGAAATATTAATAATAATTAAAGCTAGGTATATATAAGCTATGACATAAACAGCAGTGATAGCAACACCATAATTGATTAAACAAAAAAAAGCGACAACAGTTATAGTTGAGGTCATTCAAGCAGTGATGTTACTTCTTAAGAAAATGCCTTTTTAGTTGGGCTTTAAAGGAGGTGGCTTTTCTTATCTCTTGCAGCTCATTCCACAGACGAACTGCACTGACTGTAAACGAGTCATGTTTAAAACCTGTGCGGTGAAGGGGGTACAGTCAGTAGCAGATTCCCAGCAGATCGCAGATCTCTTTCATGCACTTTTGAGCAGAAGCTGAACCTTGCTTGAAGGTAATCGTTAGCAGCTGGATTGTTGAGAATGGTGAAGAGCAGACAGAGAATTCTCAGACATCTTTTCGCGGATTGGAAGCCACCCCAGCGTCGACCGATAGGAAGATATGTGTGTAAATTTGCGATGGCCAAAAATGAAGCGTATTAAGACGATCAAGTTTATTGAGGTATGCTTCATTTAGGTCAGAATAGGCCGCATCGGCATAGTCAAGTATTGGTAGAAGGAACACATTTACCAGTTGTGTTTTAGTTTTTACCGGAAGGAAGTTTTTCAGTCGTATAATGGAATAAAGTTGCATGAAACCTTCTAGAAATTTCCCTTATTTGAAAAGACCTTGTTAAAGAAGCGTCGATAAAAATACCGAGGTCTTTAACAGTGTCCGAAAAATGTATAATGTTATGGTTAAAAACTAAAGGGAGTATATTTGACTGCGTACGAACGTTAGCTATTTGATATATCTATCTTAATATAATACTGTTTACAGCAGTTCTGATCTACATGAAATATACAACGTATTATATGTTTTTAATTGGTTAAGAAATAATGTTAAATTATAAAAAATGGCTCGGTAAGTCGCACATATATTTTTGTAATATGTAAATTTTAAAAATGGTCACTGCGGGTTATCCTTTAACGATAAATATATACAATCGCTGACATTTCGATCTATCTTTTTATCATATACAATTCTGTAGTACATTAATTTGATCTATCTCGTAAGGTTTAGCCAGTGTTTTGCGATTTAAGCGCACAAAAATGTTTGACATTACTTTGGATTTTTTCGGCTATTCCGTATTATAATATGTAAGTTTTATACATATAAACTTTCCTCTCGAATCACCCTATCTACTGCTGAAAAGCTTATTAAAATCCATTAAAACTCATTAAAGTTATATATATTTATGTAGAAACAATAGCACAAAAAATTAGTTTGAAAGTCTAGCTCTAAATATGATGCTATTTAAAACACTTTTCGCAATTAAAAGTAGCTTATGTCCTTTCTCAGGCTCTAGACTGTGTACCAAATTTCATTTTAATCGGTTTAGTAGTTTAGGTGTGAAAGCCCGACAAACAGCTACTCTCGCAATTAAAATATTAGTTAAAACGTCACAGCAAGAATGACTCAAAATGTAAGAAATAAGTTAAAAAAGTTCTTGTATAATGGCAACGTATAATGAACAAACAAACAAATATTCTATAGAGATAATATAAATAGTTATACGAACATAAAATACATTTAAAACATGTTTGTATATCTGAGATATTGCGTCACGGATATCATGTAAGCTCATATGAATAAACGAATAGGAAATTCGTTAAACCGTCATCGAAATTTTGCAAGCATAATATAATACGCACAAGGGGACCGCTTCCGGAGCATTCAGGACCCGTTTAACGGCCCCGGCTTTGTTGCGGCCCTAGGGCTCGGCCCCAAGGCCACGGAGACCCAAGGTCACGTCAGGTGCTAGAGAATTCGGGAGAGAACTTGTAAACTATAAACATTGATACTCTAATAAGGTATTTCAATCTATATATATATAAAAATCAATTGGCTTCCGTTAGTCTAGCTGGATGTGGATGATTTTGCTTTTGAATTATTTAAGTCAGAAGTGAAACTTCTTTGGCAAACTAATATTTAAACTTTAGATTTCCGAAAGTGAGAGGAAGGGGAAAAGGAAGATATTTTAGGGATTTAATGAAGTGTCGAAAATAATACCTAACCTAATTTATTGAAATCTGTCATTTGTAAATATTAAAACTAACTTTCAAACGAATTAGTATAAAAAACGCTGCACATCTTCGTGACGCTACTTACGCTTTTAATACGGAACTATTATACCCTCATGCGCCTAAATATTTAGAAACCAATTACATTTATAAGAATGTTTTTCCTTTTTTTTTAAATTCTTTTTGACATTTGACATTGACAACCAAGAATTTCTGATCGCAACTATAATTTTTTACGGAATTTGACGGGAATTTGGACGTAAAGGTGACGTTTTCTTTTATTACGAATTCGTTTTGTTCCGGATAAGTTTTTACCACATTTGTTACTAATGTTGAAATCTGCCTTAATTATTCAGCTTTTATATTTATTGATGTCAGCTACCAAAATACAAAGCAAAATTATTTATCCATAATAAAGTTAGAGAAAGAATGAACTATATTATTTTCTGAGTTTGCTGTGGGTTCTGCTCATATTAGGGCGAAGAAGAACGCACGTACCCTAATTTAAATGGAAAAAAGGGCCGTCAAAACTTACTAAAGTCACAAGTAAATTTGTTTTGGTGATTAGTTGTTGTTGATGTTGCATTATTATTATTGGTATTTAAAGGCTAACCTAACCTAACTAAATGCCTCATTGGTCTAGTGGTTAGCATGTTCGACTACAGACATGAGGTCCTGGGTTCGAGTCCCGGGTCGGGCCAATTCAAATATCAATATTGAGTTTTCTATTAAGATTTTCTCAATATTTGCCCGAAGTTGNATCACGCCTTATTCCCTTCGGGGTAGGCAGAGACAACATCCTTCCACTTGCCACGATCCTTGCACATCTCCTTCGCTTCTTTCATTCTCATTAAACCTTTCACACAAGTTCGTCGGTTTAGAGTGAGTGAGTGAGTTCGCCCTGGTCTTCTTCTTCCAAATTTCCCATTCGCTCTTGACTCATAAATAGTTTTTGTCAGTCTCCTTTCATTCGCTTTTTCTCCCAAACCATCTAAGCATACCTTTCTCAATTTAATTATTTGTCGACTAGTCTGTTTGTTTGTTCACACAAAGTCTATAAAACACGGTTGTTTGACATCACCTGGATATATTATTACTATGTTCTATTGATAAAATAATTTGAATACATTCATTGTTATTCAAAACTGATAAAGTGTAAACATTGTAATAACTAATAACGTTGAATATCAATGTACCCCCTATTATTTGGTTTTATTATGGTACAATAAGCTCGTTAGCGCCCATTCAGTTATGTAAGACCCCGTAACTTTAAGTTATCGTTTTTCAGAGTTTCTGACTTAGATTATTGACTCTTCTAATTTAACTATTCCAGTTTTTGAAGTGAAACTTCTTTAGGCGCATGAGATGCAGCGTTTTTTATGCTAATTCGATATCTACAAATAACATGTGGCATTTTTATTTGCCACTCGTCATTTAATCATTTAATATCCTCTTTTCTATATTTTAAATTAAAAAACTTAATTTAAGTATTAATTTCAATTATTGACAGAAACGTGGCATTTTTATTTGAGATTTCAATAAAATATTTAATGACAAATAAATTAATTAAATTGCTAACATAATATGTTCCTTTTTCCCTACCTCGAAGTCTCGGAAATCTAAAGTTTTAATTTACATTTATACAAATGTAAATTAAAATTTGTTTTGTCTTGTTCGTGTCAAGGAAGTTTCACTTCTGACATGTTTTTGTACGCAAGCACTTTTTTATTGCTGACAGACGCGCTTTTTTTGTCACTGGTAAATGCATTTACGCACCCCAACTGTGGGGTCGGGAGTGTGGGACTCTGCGCGGGGGAAGAACTCGCAATACCCATTGAAACCCAGCGGGACCGTCGTCGACCATGAATGGGGAGCCACTGGTTATTACTCTTGGGCCCCTCGGTTGCAGCTTACAGATCTTCTACAGGGGGAGGATTTGTATGAACCTCCTCCTCCCCTTTGTCGGGGCCGGGGTGCCTCAGAGTCATTCACCCTGATTCACTGATGCGTATTGCATCTACAATACTAGCCAGTGAGAGGTCTGTGCTGATCAGCGACGTCATAATGAGTCGCTTAGAACCCCAAGCTGGACATTTTGCCATAATGTGGTGGGCTGTGGCTGACGAGGCAGCACACTCGTGACATCTGGCCGATGGCTCACAGCCAAAAGTTTGGTACAGGTAATTGCCGAAGCAACCATGACTGTTAAGCACCTGTACCAATCTGTAGGAGATCCGTGCTCTCTGCCCAGCCACTTGTCCAGATGAGGGCGGATCACCTCTGCTATGGCCACGCCCGCCACTGGGGACAGACGCGCTTGATTACGATCAAACCTGATGTAAAGTGATGATAGAGTCCAAGTTGGAAGCGCGCTAATCTGATAAGAGGCCATTTGCTTCTAATGGTTTCTTTGCTGTTAGGGTGGTAACTAACCACGTCCAGACTTAGATTAGATAATACAATTTCCTATATATGCTCTACCGAGGATGAACTTGGGGCTTCTGCAAAAAAAGTATTATAATTCAAAATTCAGATTTCACGTAAAAATTGTATGTGGCCAATTATCTATAGTGGAAGGCTTCGGCCGCAGCTAGTAACCATTTACCACCCTACCAGCAAAGACGTAGCCCCAAGAAAAAGGTTTATGTTCCGGTCAAATTCTGTTGAAACTATAAACGGTAAATTGTCTCTTATCAGATTAGTGTGCTTCTATTTAACCTTGCGTTTTAACCAAGAAGGATAGTACAGGTTTTTTAAAATCTCAGAAATCGTTTAGAAGCATTTGAGATGTGGAGCTACCGATGCATGCTCAAAATCAGCTGGATCCATAAAGTTGCCAACGAAGAGGTCTTGCAAAGAATGCATTGTCAGGGACAACATTGGAAGACCATCAAAAAGAAGAAGGTTCTGGGGCATGTTCGGAGACATGACAGGTACGGACTCTTACAACTAATAATGATGGTCAAAGTGGCTGGCAAGAGGCGTATTGGCCGTAAAAAGAAGTCCTGGTTGCGCAACATCAGGGAGTGGACCGGGATCGCGAGTGCAGCTCAAATATTTAACCTCGCGAGGGACAAAGATAAATATGGGCAACTGACTGTCAACCTTCGCTAATCGGTGAGGGACATAAAGAAGAAGTCTTACTAAAACTCGGGAACGGGAAGAGAACAATGGAAGCTTTATAAGATGAATAAATATGAAAAACAATAACTATTTTTTCATATTTAGTTACCTTTTTAATTGTACTAAATATTTTAAACTAAATATAGTAAAAACAACTAATTCGCATTTTAAACTATTCCTATTTGTCAATCATTTGATGCTCGTTTCATCGTTTAGAAATCAATTTAACTTAAAAGTCGTTTAGAAATCAAATTGCATTTAAAAGTGGAGATTGTTTTTTGTTTTAAATGTCCAAATTTCCATTGTTTAGAAATTAAATAAATCGTTTAGATATATGTCTTTTTTTTGACATTTGACATTGACAACTATTAATTTCTGATCGCAAATATAATATTTTAGGGGAAAAGAAGATGGAAGAGTAAAAATGGCGAACGCGCCAAAANGCAGCGTGGTGGGTCTATGGTCTAAAAACCCTCGCTCTTCCGGGTGAGGAGGCCTGTGCCCAGCAGTAGGACGTTAATGGGCTGCTACTTACTTACTAGGAGATTATAAATAATCGGAAAGTAGGAGACTGAGAAAGGCTACATTTTGTCTATAATATTAACTACAAGGGATGAAATGGACATGATAGTTTACGCAGGTGCTTTTGCTGATTGCATTTCTCGAGTTTATGGAAATGTGTTTTAGTCGAAAAAATAATGAATAATTCCACGTTTTCGACCAATTAGAATAATAAAAGATATTCTTTATTCAAGTAGGCTCAAAAAGTACTTTGGAATCGTCTGTTTGTAACAAATCTACCACAGGTTAAGAAAGTTGATTCCGCTGTGAGGAAACCGGCAAGAAACTCAACGGTTACTCCTTTTAATATAGTTTTTGTAGGTTACAACGTGTTTAGCTTTCATGTGCAACTGGAATCAAGTCCAAACATCTTTGTCCCTTAAATAATCTTCAACATTATGATACGCTTTTGTAATAGGACGTTTTTGGACATATATCTTAGGCAAAACCATCAGTGATTTGGATATCTTATTAAATTGAGACTAGTTGAGATTGATTTGGCCAGATTTATGTAACAGAGATTGTATTTATAGGTACCTCTAAGATAGTTGTGGGTACAAAATAAATACCAAAAGATTTGCTCCTTACACCGTAGTTGAATTCACAAATCCCTTTTCGCTCAGGTAAATGGTTATACGAAATCTTTATCCCGCTTCAATTGTGAGGGGATAACGATAAGTGAACCCGTTTTTGTCTGTATGTGTGTTTTCAATGGTATAATACCCAGGTGCGCTTTTCAAAGAGCTTCTTGAGCCGATCCTCTATTCTGTGGAGCTTTGCAGCTGTCTTGCTCGGCTTCGACGGTACACCGTTTTGAATTTGTAACAAGGTCGTGATTATGGGGAATTATGTGACAAACAATTCGAAAATTATTAAGGTGGGAGACATCTTTGGTTAGCGGAAGTGAATAATAGTTTTCAACTTCTCCGTGAATACGTTTATGTCGAAGTAACCTTTAAATAATGGCATATTAAGCAGGATAACTAAGCAAGGCAGTATTAGTAACAATAACAAATATGTTATCAAGTTCATTGTTACTGAAAACTTATTAATTTATAGGCTAAATATTAGATAGGAATTATTTAATAACTTACGAAACCAAAACAAACTTGTTATAAATTCTAGTGGGCTGCATAAGATTAACAACTCATTTAAGGGTAACTGTATACGTTTCTATAATAAACTCCCACAAGACGTTCTAGAGATGTCGATTAATATATTCAAAGTCTTTGTTAAAAGAAAGTTGATAGAAAAATTGTATTATAAGTATTTGAATTGAAATATATTACACTAATATGGTATTGTAATGATGATGGTAACAAAAAAAATGTGACTGAGTTTGTTGTGGGTTCTTTTCGGATCAGAGCGCGAAGGAACCCTTGGAACTTTAGATTTAAAGCCGTTCTTGAGTACCATCGTTGGTGTATATAAGAATCAGAGTGTGGACAAAAATGTATATTTTGACGATTCAAAAGTGCTGTAATATGCCTACTTGAATAAAGATATTTTTAATTTGATTTGATATGTATATGTTAACGGAAATGAACGGTATTCCTAAAATCCCACGGAAATGTGTGAAATAAATTATATATGAATAAATAGATAGTTGATTTTAGAAGTTGTAAATCAAATCAAAATATCTTTATTCAAGTAGGCATATTACAGCACTTTTGAATCGTCAAATATTTTTTCTTTCTTTTCTTTTCCACACTCTAAGTCTAATGTACGTCTGATGATGATACTCCAGAACGACTTAAAATCTAAAGTTACGAGGGTTCCTTCGCGCCCTGATCCGAGAAGAGCCTACAACAAACTCAGTCGGGTATTCTGTTTTTTTGTTATCATCATCATTACAATATCATATTAGTTTAATACATTTCAATTGAAATTAGAGCAGTTCGTTCACTCCCACGCGTTTCAATCGTCTAAGTACTCTTGCAACTTATAATACGATTTATAATATTTTTAATTAGTAAGATAATATGAACATATTATTATTATTAACACGTGTTTTATTACAGAAAGCATTTACTTTATACATTTCCTAGGATTTGTATACAATGCCTTGATTTCATACATTTGCGGTAACATATACATATTTAGTATATAGAGATACGCGAAATATTTAATAGACATTCATTAACTTATAGAAGGTATTAAGTAATAGATTACAATCTAATATTTAAAAAAAATGTATATTTTTAGAACGAATTGATTCGGATTATCGTCCTGTATCCAGAGGCTGCCGGCGACCCCCCTGATATCATATAGACTGGTGCAGATGCACACCGGACACAGCTGTTTCGGGAAGTACTTGCATCAGATTGCTGGTCGAGAGGAATCGCCTATTTGCCATGAGTGTGATGCTCCCGTGGATACGGCACACCATACCGTGGCGGAATGCCCAGCGTGGGGCCCTCAGCGACATCTTCTGGTGTCACTGATTGGAGTTGACCTCTCGCTGGCCTGCATAGTAAGTGCGATGGTCGCCAGTTAAGCAGGGTGGAGAGCCGTAGCCTCCTTTTGCGAGACTGTCATCTCTCTAAAGGAGGCGCGTAAAAGGGCGCGGGAGTTGGCTCCTCGCGCCCCTTCTATCCGTCGCAGAAGGCTTGGGGGCAGAAGGCGCGGTTATGCGCGCCTCCTCCCAGTGACTTGAACCTCGATTCGGCTTCATCCGGGACACCATATTGGATTGCGCAAGCGAGCCGCTGGTGTCCCACTTTAGGATGATGAGGGCCCGCTGGGTTTTAGTGGGTATTCTGCTAGACAGTGAATCCCACACTCCCGACTAGTTGGAGTACTTGTTTTACATATTCCGATTGGGCGGTGTGCGTAAAAGCATTTCCCAGCGATATAAAAAAAGGGGGGTCTGCCGACGCAGCGTTTTTCGGTGCGAGGCCGCCACTCTAGCACCTTCAGTCCCCAATATCCATCGGTTCTGCAAACTATGTGCCCTGCCCATTGCCATTTCAGCTTTGCAATTCGGTAGGCTACGTCGGTGACTTTAGATCTCCTACGGATCTCCTCATTTATGATTTGATCACGTTGAGAAATCCCGAGCATAGCCCTGTCTATAGCCTGCTGAGTGACTCTGAGTCTTCTTAGTCTAGGCCTATAGTCAGCGGCCATGTCTCGGAACCATATATAATCGCTGGCAGCACTCTTGGTCTTCAGGCACTGAGGAATTGTTGTTGTCCCGTAGTTTACTGAACGCTGCCCATCTATGTTGGATTCGACCTCGTTTTCATTCAGATAATCATTGCCTGTTTATCAACAAATATAATACTTTTAGATTTTTTTTTACAGTGTATTGTCAATTGAATTCTACTTCCTATCTCGACCACTCCATTATTAAATAATGTAAATAACATAATAACCCTCTTTTTGCTGTTAGTGATTATCGATAGTTGTTATTTTATCAGCAAAGTAGCTAATAATATATATGTTATAGTTATCCCATGCTTAATAACAACTGTACGGTGCACCATTGTGGGTGAACGCCCTGACCGCTCCGAATAAATCCCTCCTGCGGAGAGCGCAGAGGTTGATAGCGATCAGAGCTATTAGGGGATACCGTACTGTCTCATGGACGGCTGCGACACTTCTCGCGGGCGATCCTCCTTGGGAGCTCCGAGCGGAGGTTCTTGCGGCTGTCTACCAGTATCGAACAGCTGCAAGGGACAGGGGAGAATGGCCAGATGCTAGCGAAGTCCAGAGAATCAGGACTCTATCCGACAGGGCCCTGATTGAAAGATGGAAAGAGGACCTAAGGACTTCTGAGGCGGGCGTGGTCACCGTTGCGGCGATCCGTCCCCACTTGGAGGGTTGGCTTGCTAGACGTCACGGTTCTTTGTCCTACAGGTTGGTGCAGGTGTTAACCGGACACGGGTGTTTTGATAAGTACCTGCACCAGGTTGTGGGCTGTGTGGAGTCTCCTGCCTGCCGAGTGTGCGGAGCGGCTGTTGACTCGGCGCACCACACTCTAGCAGAATGCCCGGCCTGGGGACCACAACGCCATCTCATGGTATCCCTGATTGGAAGTAACCTCTCTTTGTCGAGCGTAGTTGGTTCTATGCTCGGTGGGAGGTCACGTTGGAGGGCTGTGGCCTCCTTTTGTGAATCTGTCATCTTGCAGAAGGAGGCATTAGAGAGGGAAAGGGAGATTGCGGTCGGTGCTCCTCCCGGCCGCCGGAGGAGAAGGGGTGCCAGAAGGCGCAGTTTTGCCCGTTTGCTTCCCATTCCTTGAACCCTTGAGTCGGATTCATCCTGAGTGCCAGAGCTGAATGCGTCAGCGAACATCTGGCCCCCAGCATACGGATGAAGAGGGTTCCGCTGGGTTTTAGTGGGTATTCTGGTGCGGCCAGCGAGTCCCACACTCCTGGATGTTTATACACTTCATCCGGCGTGCATAAAGCATTTCGCAGCGGAAAAAAAAAGAAAAAGAAAAATGCTTAATAACAACGCGGGTGGAAATGCTATAACTTCTCATCAGACCGGGATCGAAAATTCGATAAAAATTTAAATAATAAAGTTTAAAATAACATTAAACTTTATTTAATCAATAAATGGCAAGCTTCGACTAAGTAATTCAGTAATGAGTTGTTTATTCTTTTATTTATGAAAATTTTCAAACACAAACTATAAATAAATTGCAATTAATCGTAAGAAGAATCAAGTGAATTGGAAATTTTGATGACACAAGAAAACATTATGCCAAATAAGCAATACAACATATAAAGGAAGCGCGCATGCGTCGAAAATTTGAGGCGTGCGCACTATAAAGTAAGTAGCAGCCCATTTACGTTCCACTGCTGGGCACAGGCCTTTTCACCCCGAGGAGCGAGGGCTTTTACTACCACGCTGCTCCACTGCGGATTGGCAGGCATAGTACATAAGTGCACTATCTATTCCTTCACTCTCATGGACCAATGTGACGGGAATCCGACACGATCGGAGAGAGCAGGAGCAGGACCGACGGCTTTACACATCACATCGCCAACTTTCCAACTTCGGGCAAATATTGAGAAAATCTTAATAGAAGGCCCGACCCGGGGCTAGAACCCAGGACCTCATGTCAGTAGTCGAACATGCAAACCACTAGACCAATGATGCAGTGAGAGTGCGCACTATATTTAATCATAAAGCAATGTGGCATTTTGGTCACACAAAATGGCGCCGAAAGTACGAACTTTTAGTATATGTATAATGTAAAGTTAACCTGACTGAGTTTATTGTGGGTTCTTTTGAGGATACGGTGGAATCCACGTAACTTTAGATTATTTGTCGTTGAAAATTGGAGTTAATGAAGTGAAAAACGTATTTGATTAAAAAGGGCTGTTAAAGAATACTTGAATAAAGAATTTATGAATTTGAATAAGTAGAGCCTAATATTTCGTTTACCTGGATTTCGGCCGCACCAATTTATTGCCTAATTTACTCCGGAACTAGCGTCTAACGATCTAAACTAGTTATAATAGTGTAGGGTTGTCAATTACTGTTAATTTAATGAATATGGAGAAATGCGTCCTTTATTTTTAATGCTGACAGGTTTCCATTTGACCTGATCTCACTTGATGCCATGGATTTTTTTCCGCTGGGACATACATTTACGTACGAAGTGTGGGACTCGCTGTTTCCAGAATACCCACAAAAACTCAGCGGAGCCCTCTGCATCTGAAATAGGGGGCCAGAAGATCGCAAAAGCATTCTACTCCGATGGCACCCCAGATACACTCTATAAAAGGCTCATTCAAGTAAGGGATAGCAGGCGGGCGAACACGCGCCTTCTGCTCCCTACCCTACTATGATTGGGGCGAGGGGAATTACTCGCGGCGTCGAGTTCCCTCCCCAGCGCATCTTTCTGCAAGATGACAGTATCACAGAAAGAAGCGACCGCCCTCCATCCCGCTTCGCTGCCGATCATTATGTTGATTATTTTCGACAGCGAAAGGTCACTTCCAGTTGTGGACATTAAGAGATGCCGTTGTGGCGCCCAAGCTGGACACTCCGCCACCGTATCGACGAGAGCTTCACATTCGAGACAGGCTGGTGAATCCTCGCACCCTTCAATCTGGTGCAGGTATTTCCCGAAGCACCCGTGCCCGGTAAGTACCTGCACCAATTTGAAGGATAGCGAACCATGCCTTCTGGAAAGCCAGCCGTCTAAAACGGGCCTGATCGCCGCCACTGTAACATTGCCCGCCACAGGAGAGTCGAGGTCCTCTCTCCACTTGCGAATCAAGGCCCTCTCGGACAGAGATGTTATCCTTTGTAGCTCTTCAGCATCAAGTTGTTCCTCTCTGACTCTAGCAGCTGCCCGGCCCTGAGCTCCCAAGTGTCACCTGCTAGTAGGTACGATATCCTCTTATTGTCCTCACCGCTATTACTCTCTGACTTGATGCTATGGTTGTGCTGTATCAGTCATTACGCAATTTTTTATCTTCCCTTTAATTTTTCTTCCATTACAGCCAGTGGTGTAGTGCGGGTAAAGTGAAAGGCAGAGTAGCCAAAGCCAATATAGCGGTACACTATCCGTTATAACTATACCTATACCAAAGGTTGTACCGCCTCATGCATTACGCCTCTTACATTGTAAGTTATAAATATATAGAGGGGAATCTGAGCCCCCCCCCCCCCCACAATAAGACTTCACCTATTAAAAAAATGATAATATGCATTGCTTTCTTGCTATTACAATATCAATTTCGTCCGATACCCCTCTGTGCCTGAAGACAAAGCTCTTCGAACAGTGCGTGTTGCCAGTGATGACCTACGGCTCCGAAACGTGGTCGCTGACTATGGGCCTCATACGAAAGCTCAGAGTCGCTCAGCGTGCGATGGAGAGGGCTATGCTCGGAGTTTCTCTACGTGATCAAATCAGAAATGAGGAGATCCGTAGCAGAACCAAAGTCATCGACATAGCCCTACGAATCGCGAACCTGAAGTGGCAATGGGCGGGGCACATAGTCCGACGGACCGATGGACGTTGGGGCCCGAAGGTGCTGGAGTGGCGACCCCGCACCGGGCGGCGCAGTGTAGGGAGACCCCCCACAAGGTGGACCGACGACATAAAGAGGGTCGCCGGTAGCCGCTGGAGTCAGGCGGCGCAAGATCCAGCAGTGGACGTCCATCTGTTGAAGGGACGACGACGTTACATTCGGAGATCTCAAGGGACAGAATAAAATATTTAAGTTCATGGATATCATTGCAATGTATTATCTAAAATAGAACTATCCGTGTGTATCTTCAAAGCAATAAAGGTTGCAGACTCGGATGATAAATTTATGGTATGTTCTGCGAATTCTACAAGCTTCCTCCGCCTTTTTCCGATACTTTTAGATAGTTCTTGCCTTTATTTATATTTATATATGTTTAGTAAGTGTCAAATATCTATAACTTGGTTCCACAATCAAATAAATAAATAATTGTATAAAAATGATCATTTTATTTCGCAAATAATTTGTGGTCAAAGAGGGCCTCTAAATCCGTCCCTTTTTTGTGTTGGAAAATGTTTTTATGCACTTACCATGACCTGAGTGGGTCAGGATTGTAGGACTCGGCGAGGGAGGAGGCCTCGCAATACCCACTAAAATCCAGCAGAACTACACGTGAGACTCCAAAGGTTCAGCTTGCGCATTCTTCCCTGGTGCCCCATGCGAATTCCTTTCATGGAGACGAAACTAGGTACGCAAACAAGCACCACCTAGTAGCCCGCATCTAGGAGCATAGAGAGGGAGCATCTCGCTCGTGGGCCTCTTTTAGCGAGATTACAGTCTCACAGAAGAAGGCCACTTCCTCCTAACATCTCTCCCTTGAGACCATCGCGCCTACAATACAATACGATAGTTCCGCTGAGGCATCACTGGTGCAGTGTTGCGAGTACTCGCCTTGCTTTCAGAGGTCGGGAGTTCGATCCCCGGTAGGACAAATTTAGGAAATTGTATTTTCTAATTTGTTTGAGTCGGGACTGGTGGGAGGCTTCGGCCGTGACTAGTTACCACCCTACCTACCTATGTTAAACTGTATCATCACTTACCATCAGGTGAGAGCACAATCAAACGTTAAACTGACAGCCATAAAAAAGAGGTCTACAGGCTACGCATTCTACCACAGTGTGATAGCAGTTCTATACTCATGCCAAGCAGGCGACTCCTCCCAGCCAATTATGTGCAGGAAGTTTCCGAAGCAACCATGCCCTGTTAGAACTTTCACCAGCCTGGATGGGTCGCCGCCACAGTGGCCACACCCGCTACCCTTTCACTTTTGGATCAAAGCCTGGTCGGCTTGGACTCTGATCCTCCGGAACTCATCGGCGTCAATTGGGAGACCTTCAGCTCTCGCAGCTGCCCTGTGAAAACCGGTCCTATAAAGATGTTTTTACTTTTCATTTATTTTTGTGGTATACAAAAATATTAATTAATTTTTTTAATTTATCCTATTCTGGATCCTATACAAGCCTGTTAGTTTGTATGTCTCTTTTTAACTTGTGCGCAATGAAGTGTTTTGTCTCTTTCTATCTTAGGCTTTATCTAGATTTCAAGCTTTCATTATGTAAAAACTATAAAAATCTTCAGAGTGATAACCCTAAGTGCTATAGAGTGAAGGCTTGAAAGTCAGAGGTGAGGCCTCATCGCGAAACGGTACCGTTGTGTAGTCTGACTCATTGTTACGATAAATACTAATATTAAGTGTTTTCTTGTGTACTAATTGACTTTTGAATTATATGGATAACATATAGAAACGAGCACGGCCAAATATTTTGTAAAATCTCTGACTGTCTGTGAATTTTCTGTGCATAATTGTCTATCAGACCCTCGTAACAGTGATCAATCAATTCCCTGTGGTGGCCTCATATAGTGTACTAGCTGATTCACGCAACTCTGTCTGCAACTCACAGAAGACTTTTCTTCTATAGATCTTAGAGTTACCAAAATCAAAATATTCTTTATTCAAGTAGGCTAAAAAAGCACTTTTGAATCCTCAATAGATTGGTTCTAATCACATATATTACCGATTTGGAAAGTTAATTCCGCTGAAAAGAAACCGGCAAGAAACTCAGCGGTTACTCTTTTGAATATAGCCTTTTTGTAGGGACAATGTGTAGGTTATTTTGCTTCTGTGTGCAACTTTTTATCGGTTAAAACATCTTCAACATTATAATATGCCTTTTGTAAAATTATGTTTTTAACATATCTCTTTAAATTATATAGAGACAAATCCGAAACAGATCTTATTAATCATCTTATTAATATTACTAATCTTTAGCGTACTCTATTTGAATATTTTATTTGTATAGATGTATGTATCGTGAAACAAAAAAGGTCCAAGTATTGATCCCTGTGGAACCCATTTTTACAATTGATCCTGACGACTCTACAACGTCTATGAAAACATTGTGTACTCTATTTTGAAGATAAGAGATCAACAAATCAAGTGCCTCCTATCTCATAACATAATGAATTAATTTAAGACTAAGATTCCTATGATCTACACAATCAAAAGCATTAGAAAGATCACAGGCTCTTCCTATCTCTTTTGGACCATTGGAATTACCCTAATCTTTTGTTATAACAATCCTTTGCTGTTTACTATGGATTCGCTTTCCAGCATTGATATTATAAAGAAATTAAGAAACTTAGTGATCTTTATAAAACAGCAATCTTTTTCAGGCGTTGTTGCCTTAACAATGTTAGCCAAATAAGTAATATGAGGTAGTTATAGGTCTTCCTATTCGATGTTAACTATTTTAACTTAAACCTGTTAGTAATAAATGTACAGATGTAAATTGTTAACGCATTTTGAGGCCGGGTAATTCCGTCGGCAAGTGATCAGGGTACGTACCCCGGAAACCGTGACAAAAGCCTTTTTGTCGGCAATGGCGTTCCTTGAATCGCAGGTAGTTCGCACAATACGTGCTTTATGATTTATTTTTTGGGGTGCAATTGAAATTTAGGTGAAAGTAGCGATTGTTAGAGAAATACTGTTATACTGGGAGATAATAGATTTTTGTACAGGATTCGGTTTCGACTGGAATATACACTAAATAATTTCACACAGTACAGAAAAAAGTATAGGCTTTTACACCACATTTGTACCGTCAAATATAGTTGAATGATAATGAATAATGATATTCAGCATACTCATTTTTGACAACATACCACAATCGGTTTTATATAATATGTCAAAAATATAATTTTACAAAAGGCATATTAAAATGTTGGAGATTATCTAAGCGATAGAATTCCTTTGCACACAAAAGGAATTATCGTTGAGTTTCTTGCCGGTTTCTTCTCAGAAGAATCAATTATCTAAACCGGTGGTGAATTTGTGACCAACAGACAGATGACTGATGTTTCATAAGTACTTTTCGAGCCTAGTTGAATGAAGAATATTTTGATATTGAATGATAAGGTTACGAGGTTACCTTCGCGCCCTATCCTGAGAAGAATGAACAACAAACAATTTAAATTTATTTTATATAGATTAAAGCAATTCATTACCCCCACGCATTTTATCGTCGATGTAATCCTTCAAATTATTGTAAGATATCTCAATGAGCTTCCTTTTAATAATGGATTTAAATTTGTTGAGTGATATGTATTATTATTTTGATGTAATTGAATTTATAACTACAATTTTATTTTTAATACGCAGTGAACTGTAATTATTTAATATTGTTACAATATAATTTTATTATATTTAAGTTAGAGCAATTTATTCACTTCCATGCTCTCCAATCTAAGCGAATATATACGTATCTTATTGTTTAGCCATGAGCCTTGTGGCTTTTTTCCTATAATCCTGAGGTCCCAGATTTGAATCCTGGATCAAGTATACTAATAATTACAATGCATATCTTGTTGTTTCTAGTTTGTCTTATTGATCTTGAGATTTTGTTAGTTTTTTGGCTACAAATCACAATGTTTCGACTTCAAATCCCTTTTTGGATTTGCTCAATTAAATCTTGGTTCTTAATTTCTTTACGTTCGTTACCCTTATGATCTTATCATATATATAGAGTTTATTAAATAAAAACAATTGCACATAAAATATTGTGATATTTTTACTCTAAACTTCATTTAAAAGCTGGGCTTAACTCAATAAATATATAAAAAGTTAGAAGTGAAATTTCTTTGGCAAAATAATTTTTAAGTCTTGTTTATATTTATACAAATGCAAAACTTTAGATTTCCGAGACTTAGAGGGAGGGAAAAAGGAGGATATGCTAGGAATTTTATGAATTCAATTGTCATTAAAATATTAAAAGCGTAAAAATTAATACAAATAATTTATTGAAATCTCAAATGACGAATTGTAAATAAAAACGTCACGTGTTTTAAATGATTAATTAAAGTTTAAAAAAGGCAATTTTTGAAATATTTTTATTTTGACCAAATGACGAGTGGCAACTTAAAATGCCACATGTTATTCGTAAATAATAAAACTACCTAACCTTCAAACGAATTACCTAGAAAAACGCTGCTCATCTTCGTGACGCTAATCACACGTTTCAAGTTTCACTTCAAAAAATAAAAATAAAATAATTATAGAGTGATTTCACAATGGTCAGTTTCTCTAAGGCATTAAGTTTTACCCCTACAAGGGTAATTGTCCAGGGATGTAGGTCCTAGATGCTTCTTATATACCTCATTATTCATTACTAATATATATAGTACATACTGTGCTGCCTCATTGGTCTAGTGGTTAGCATAGGTCCTGGGTTCGAGTCCCGGGTCGGGCCAATTCGATATCAATATTGAGTTTTCTATTAAGATTTTCTCAATATTTGCCCGAATTTGGGAAGTTGGCGGTGTGATCCACCCCCGTGCCTCGGAGAGCACGTTAAGCCGTCGGTCTTGCGCCTGATCTCTCTCCGGTTGTGTCGGATTCCCGTCACATTGGACTATGAGAGTGAAGGAATAGAGAGTGCACTTGTGTACTATATGCCTGCCAATCCTCAGTGGAGCAGCGTGGTGGGTCTATGCTCTAAAAACCCTCGCTCCTTGGAGCAAGAAGGCCTGTGCCCAGCAGTGGGACGTTAATGGGCTGTTACTTTACAAAGTTCGCTATTATATGACGAAAGGAAACTGTATTCAAGAAATTTAACCCCCACTTGTTTTTCTAAGCTACAAAGTAGTAACAACTTAAAACAAACATATCAAGTAACGGCTGAGTTACTTGTTACGTACCCTCTCAACGTAATGAGTCGCACTTTTTGATATTGGAGCTTTGTTTAAAGGAATATTCAATTGTGTGTTTATGAATGTATGTAGAATAGGGCTGCGAAAATGTTTTAATTAAATAATGCCTAAATTTAAAAAAAATCACTGCCTCAATGGACCAACTAGACCATGAGGTCCTGGCTTCGAGTCTCGGGTTGGGTGAATTCAAACATCGATATTGAAATTCCTATAAAGATTTTTCTAAATATTTACCCGGAGTTGTGTAGTTGTCGATGATCTCTCTTCTGTAAGAGTGAAGAAATAGAGAGTGCATTTGTGTACTATGCCTTCTATGAGTCAGGAGGCCTGTGCCCAGCAGTGGGACGTTAAAATTTATCCTGTATTATTAAAAATTTATCCATATATGACTCTGAAAGAACTCAACCGATTTTGATGAAATGTTCAATACTGTTTGTAATTTCGTCCAATTCAAAAGATAAAACAAGAGTAGATAGCTCCCATATATAAGTGTAGACAGACCAAGTAACGCATTTCAGCTAATTTATTTATATATTTCGTAATTGAATATGTAAAGGGGTTTGATGCACGTGTTTTACATGGGTATTGGATGAAACTAAGCCGTTACGCTTGGCTATGTAACGCTCGTAAGAGTAAGGTCATCTCTCATCATCTAAGGGAACCAAAACGTCACTTCTATATTCTAATTCGTTGATAATAATTATATATGACTAGAGCTTTCTTGACCGTTTCATTTTTTAATATTATCCCATATCATTTGTTAAATCAAAACGACTATCCCAAAACACAGCAAACGCAAACTACCTTCTGATTGGAGGAAGTAATCTTAAAGGTCGTAGTAAAGATAATTGGACAAAACTTCTGAAATATAATAAGTTTACAAAAGTTTCTTATTAATCCAACTATGATTAAAAATTTAGTTTAAAGATTCCGTTTCATACATAGATGAATACAAGCGAAGTTATTTAAACAGTGTTGAAATGACTTCAATTGATATTATAGGTTTTTTTTTAGTTACATCGTAATTCCAGACACTTTTTTACGATAAAGTAAACAAAACCCCTGCTGATGACATCAGCTATAATCCAACGTGATTCACGTCAAAATCGGTCCAGCTGTTAAATAGATTCATTAGAATAAACAGACAAGTTCATTTGAAATAGCAAACAGACACTCTAAATTTTAATTATTTGTAGTTAGATTTGTAAATGTGGCAACCCTTGTTTTTTTTTTAAATTACTGGTCACATGTTTATTAGAGTGAGGTGATTTTCATCACATCATCAACTTATGAGAACAGAGATTCTTTTACAAAGTTCCCATCGGTTACTTTTAAAAGAATGCCTTTTATGAAGTATTAATTGATATGTCATACGAAATTTGAAAAGTTTAAAGTATAACAATAAATAATTTATTGAAATCTCAAATGAATAGTGGCAAATTAAATTGCCACATGTTATTTGTAAATTTTAAAACTACCTAACCTTCAAACGAATTAGCATATAAACGCTGCGAATCTCCGTAACGCTAATCACGCGTTTCGTCTGTAAAACTGTTAACCTCATGCGCCTAAAGAAGTTTCACTTCAAAAACAGTGAGGCAGTTTAGTAGTCTAAGATAATCTTTGTATTGTCTTTCCATAAATCCAGTTTTGGGTTTGGTTGGATGGTTACAAAATACAGGATATAGATAGAAACAATTTGTGTTTTATATATGGATGTTAAACCCCAAATGCATTGATAAACTGGAATAGAGAACTTATTGACAATAAAAACCAATAAATTAGAACAGTGAAAATAATGGCGACTTATTATATATGTCGGAGAATAAGAGAGAAAACGGAGAAGCATAATTTAATTTCTTATTCTGTGGGCGTTCGTGGGTAATGTTGGTGCAATCAAACACTTTGTTAATTAACTCTGATTATAATGTTCAATTACTTAATATTCCCGATATCAATTTACACAAACTCATTAACAATAATAGTTAGGAACGCGACAGTTTCAATAGTCGACCACTCCGGCCGACCGCCACTCGAGGACTGCCGAGAGACGGGCCGGACTGCCATCGTTCCTGGGTTCTTCTCAACTTTAGTTAAGGGCTGCGGGCCTCGAGGCAGTGCCTCCTTGCCCGGGCATCTTCTTCAGACATCAATTTGATGCCTGGTATTTTGTTTTGCCCGCAATCATACGGGCTGGTTCCCGCTGGCTACGCTAGCGGGTCCATCCAAGTCAAGTCCGGGTATTGTCAGTGATATTGCGTCGTCTTCGCCGTCATCATCGCCTACATCAGGAGGCGGTGCAGCCGGACTGCCCCTTATTGACTCTGCCCCCACGCCGA
>JACTOM010000096.1:453558-475240 GCA_015832385.1 Elymnias hypermnestra
ATATTGAGTTTTCTATTAAGATTTTCTCAATATTTGCCCGAAGTTGGGAAGTTGGCGGTGTGATCCACACCCGTGCCTCATAGAGCATGTTAAGCCGTCGGTCCTGCGCCCGATCACACTCCGGTCGTGTCGGATTACCGTCACATCGGACTTTGAGAGTGAAGGAATAGAGAGTGCACTTGTGTACTATGCCTGCCAATCCGCAGTGGAACAGCGTGGTGGGTCTATGCTCTAAAAACCCTCTCCCATATGAGTGAGGAGGCCTTTCCTTACCTTACTTGTTTTATATATTGTGACATTGAAAACATCAACGTGACATTTTTATCAAAATTATAACTTTCAGACTCAACTGTAGTAAACAGATTATAAACTATTTATGACAGTTAGTTTATTATTTTGGACTATTTGGCCTTTGCCTTGGATTGAGTGAACGAATGATGGATGTATTCGATTTGACAAGCAACAAAAACTACAGCGTGGATTTATGGTTAAAATTTCGAAGATACTAATATTATTTTGCATTTTTTTATGCAATCAAGAGTGTATTTCAATAAGAAATTAAATAATCGCGCTAACAGTTGTGCTATCCAATAATAACGACTGATAATTTAAAGGTTCCGAAACAAAGTTTATTCTTATCATTGTTTGAAAAGATTTTTATCTTGTTACGCCAAAGAAGTGTAACTTCTAAGGCATATACATAAGTACACACACTTTTTCTAGCAGTAAAATAGTCACAGGCAGGTTTTTAGAGCATAGACCCACCACGCTGTGTCTAGTCTAGTAAAAATTTACAACTCATTTAAAGGCGTGTACTTTTTAGAGATATACCTTAACATATTCAAATCCTTTATTAAAGAAAAATTAATTTAATAACCTTTTTGAAATACTTATTCATAGGACCTACAGAACCTATCTTGGATACTGACTACTCCATTGATGAACTGGTCCAAAAAAACTTAAAACTTGATGCTTTCAACAAAATGTGTTACTTTAATATCCCTTAGTATAATGTATGTTCTATTTGTAGTTTTGACAGGTATTTATGTTGCTAGTTATAAGTAAATAATTAGAGTATTTTAACTCTTGGATAACACGAGCAGTGCAGGGAGACGTCGCTAGTCCACCGCACGTGGGCTGGATAACGGTTGGCCCGGATGCGACCGGTCTTGGCGCATACCGCTTCATAGTGGATACATCGCTACACTTCGTTCGAAAACTTTAGCCTTATATCTACACTATAGTCTTATATATAAAAACGAGTTCCTATTTCCCTATATCACGGCAGGACGCGTACACGGCTGGACGAATTTTGATAATCCTTCTTTTATTGTGTTTGTTATAGACAGGAGAACGTGATTATGAAAGAATATATTAATAAAGTTGCCTAAAACGTCAGATAATTTACGAATACTGAACCAGCATAGTAACTTTTCTAATGTAACCTTCTTAGTGCTTTTGACAATATAAACTTTTTAAAGCAACCTTCTTAGTGCTTTTGACTAATATAAACTTTTCTAATATAACCTTCTTGTTGCTTTTGACAATAAAAACTTTTCTAATATAACCTTCTTGATGCTTTTGACAAATATAACCTTTTCTTGTACCCTTCTTGGTGCTTTTAACAAATATAAACTTTTTAATGTAACTTTCTTGGTGCTTTTGATAAATATAAACTTTTTAACGTAACCTCCTTGGTGCTTTTAACAATATATACTTTTCAAAGAAATCTCCTCAGTGCTTTTGACAATATAAACTTTTTTAATGTAACCTTCGTAGTACTTCAACATTATAAATATATCTAATGTAACCTTCTTGGTGCTTTTGACAATATAAACTTTTCTAATGTAACCTTCTTAGTAGTTTTGGAAATATAAACTTTTCTAATGTAACGTCCATAGTGCTTTGGACAATATAACCTTTTTCAATGTAACCTTATGGCGTTTGACATAATTGTCAGCGATTTACAGATTGTAAATGTGCAGCTGACATACAATTAACATATTATTATATGAATTACAAAATATATGTCAACAAATAAGTCGCGCAATGTTTGTGAAACTTCGGAATACCTACAAAATTGTTCATATAGTAACCATGATAATAGTGTGATTTAATTAGAATAATATATTTAACGCTATGTTTATCAATATTATTTTATTTATTAAAAAACATCGCATTTAATATTCATAATTATGTTAGAACAAAGTTAGCTGTCGAGTTAGCTTGTGTTATACGTATAAAGAATATAATAAGAATAATCGATTGTTTGTCTAATCCGGATATATACGAAGACAGTAATATATCATTTAACTAACAGATGGACAATCGCGGAACTGTATATAAATTATCATCAACATCGGTCAAGCTGCTTTTGAGTTTTACAAAAATAAGACTAAGACGATAAGATTAATAACTGGTGCACAACCCGTTATTAATCATATAAATCCTATAATTTTACACTCGCTTATTCTTCCTATAGTAAATTATAACAGCAAAGACGTAGATGTTTTTATTCCTGACAGTATAGCGCTTGACTGTGATCTCACCTGATAATAAGTGCTGGTGCAGTCTAAGATGTAGTGGAATTAACGTGTTATGGTTTCTACACAGCATCGTATCGGAACATCACATCTTTGCTGGTAACCCTCGACAACCAAAGCTTTCTGGCTTGTCTAAACAATCCAGAGACCTTCGATAGAATCACAATACACAAATGCATACGCTAATAAAAGTACACTCTTTATACTTTTACTCTCATATTAGGATGTGACGAAATCCCAGATCACCGGAGAGAGATCAGGCGCAGGACCGACGGTTTAACGTGCTCTCCAGGGTACGAGGATGGAGGACACCGACAGCTACTCAACACAGGGCAAATACTGAGAGTTCCTTAACAGTTCTTAACTTAATACTCACATTCAGGTTACTCAAGTCACTGTGTTACGTTAGTAGCAAACCATTAACGTCCCACTGCTGGACACTGGCCTCCTCGCTCACATGAGACAGGGTTTTTAGAGCATAGACCCAGTACCCTGCTCCACTGCGGGCATAGTACACAAATGCAATCTCCATTCCTTCACTCTCATAGCGGGATGTAACGGGAATCCATCACGACTGGGGAGAGATTAGGCACAGGACCGACGGCTTAACGTGCTCTCCGATGCACAGTGGTGGAACACACCGCCAACTTCCCAACATCGGCCAAATATTGAGACAATCTTAATAGAAACGTCAATATCGATTTTTGAATTGGACAGACCCGGATCTTGAACCCAGGACCTTATGTCTGTAGTCGGACATGCTAACCGCTAGACCAATGAGGCAGTAAGTATTGTGCTTTTACTTAAATATTATACTTTCAGACGATATTTCTGATATAGCTATGGAATGTAAAGCCCGCACAATTTCACCCGGCTCCGGCTGTACTGAATGCAAAGAATATTCAACGCGGTATCGGATAATATGCACTGACGACAAAAAAGTTAAAAAGGGTAAGATATTTTTTTATTGCTGACAGATTAGCGCTTGACTGTGATCACACCTAATGGTAAGCGATGAAACAGTCTAAGACGGAAGCGCGCTAACCTGACAAGAGATTATTTAGCTGTTATGGTTTCTACACAGCATCGTACCGGAACACAAATCTCTTAGCTTCAGCCGTATGTCTTTGCTGGTAGGGTGGTAATTAACCACGGTCGAAGCCTCTCATTAGTCCAGACTAAGATAAATTAGAATTTTACAACATTATACCATTTTGTTTTCACACTGGAAAATGCCTTTACGCGCCCCTTTCAGACAACAGCTAAACGGGAGTGTGAAAATCGATGGCAGTAAATCAGAATACTCACTAACACCCAGCGATACCCTCCCCATCCTTTAGTGGAGCACCAGAGCATTTGTTGACACAATCTACTCTGGTACTCCAGGATACTCCTGCTGGGAAACTTAGGAAGGCAGAAGCGCAAATCTACGACTCCTATCTTCCAACCACCTGCGCCGGAGAAGAAAAGCGGCTATAGAGTCCTCCCTCTGCCTGTCATGTGCCTTCTTCAGCGATATAACAGATTCGCAGTAAGAGGCCACTACCCTACAACCCCTTTCGCTAGTGAGCATTACGCCAACCATACCCTCCAACGAAAGGTCCCCTCAGATTCAACTCTATAGCTAACCACAGACCATTTAAACATTTAGAAATACATGTGATAGAGGGGCAGTGCAGGAGAAGGGGGAGCACCATTATGAACTAAGTAGCCGGTCGGCTCCTTTCGCAGTGGACGCAAGCGACATTGAACATTTCCAGTTTTTTTAACACATTTTTATACTTCACTTCAAAAGTTCTTTTCAGAGCTACTTAGTTTTAGTATTAGGAATCACACTTTTTCATAATATTTGTCAATTTATGATCGTTTTAATTATCAAGCTTATAACTTAAATATCTGTACCTATTTATGTCTACCCGTGCGAAGCCGGGAGACGCTAGTGATTAATATTACCGGAATTGGAAGATAATGATGTGGACGAAGTTTATTTTCAACATGACGACGTTATTTGCGCCACAGGGAAAGAAACCATCGCAATTTTGCAAGAAAAGTTTGCTGGACGTGGTGAATACAATTGGGTCCCAAGTTCTTGTCATTGAACACGTCTAGACCTTTTAATTAGGGCCACATTGAAGAAAAGGTCTATCACAATTGATTCATGAGCTTAAAGATGGAATTCGTTAAGTTATTCGGGGACATACAGCTGTGTGAATTGATGATGGAAAATTTCATGAAAATGAATATGATGCTGCTGGTGTAGTTGCGACGGTTATTTGGCTGACATTCATTGATTTCTCTTTAAATATTCTAGTTTATAATATTTTTTTTAATATTCACAAAGAAAGTTATTGAAAAGCAATAGATAATTGAAAATCATGACACAATTACTCACATGTTCGTTTTCTGCGGACGTTACTCTGATACGCCGGTGTGTAAGATGCACAGCTGTCAGCACAGCTGCTCTACACTGCGGCAGATTGCAGACGATCCAGGATTCACTATCTACATACTACTTACTTAAAACAAGTGACAGAATTTCATTCACAACTAGCTGTTCCTTGCAGTTTCCCATCCCGTGGGAATATGGGGAAATCCGTACTTAATGGCCATCCGTATACGTCAATACGATATTGTCACAAAAAAAAACAGACAGAAAAACTAAACGACATATTTATTTTTTATTTGTATTTACGTTCATTGATTTTCATTTACTGTAGACTGTAAATACATAATTCACGAACGTCACACGATATTCTGTTTTTTTTAAACGCTGGGAAATGCCTTAATGCACGCCGATCAGAGTAAAATCTTATCGGCAGTGTGGGACTCGCTGGTAAACCAGAATACCCACTAAAACCCAGCGATACCCTCCGCTTCCTTTACTGGAGCACCAGAGGATCGGTAGACGCAATCTACATTGAAGTTGAAAAATTATTTATTTAAGGAGAGTTTCGCAACACTTTTGAATGGTGAAGTATAATTTTTCTTTACAATATTTTCAATGTATGATTGATTCATCATCAACTATTAAAAAACGAATTAGAATCTAATAGTGTGAGGGTTTTTTCGCGCCCTGTTCTGAGCGCACAACAAACTCGCTGGCGAAGTGGTACGAATACTCGCCTTGCTAGCAGAGGTCAAGGGTTCGATTTCTGGTAGGGCTAATTTAGAAAAAATTGTATTTTATAATTTGTCTTAGTCGGGAGTGGTGGGAGTATCCAACCATGGCTAGTTGATATCCTACCAGCAAAGACGTGCCGCCTAGTAAGAAGTTTGAGTTGAGAAGAGAATTTCCAGTACGATGCTCTATACAAGCCATAAGAGATAGATCACCTCTTATCAAATTAGAGTGCTTCCATCTTAGACTGTATCATCACTTACCAACAGATGTGGCCACAGTCAAGTCAGCAATAAAAAAAACACATTCGGGTGCCATTTTTTTCTCCCCTCATCTTTACCACATATTTTTTATTTACATGATTTCGATTAGAGCATATATTTACATAATGCATATATGTAAAACAAATTTGTTAACAGAATAACTATTAAAGGTAAGGTGAGATGAGGTGAGGTAAGGGAAAAGGTAAAAGCTGGTAATACCAGGAGACCACTATCGTCCCACTACAGGGCTCAGGAATCCTTACAGAAGATAGGGTTTTTAGAGCATGGTCCCGCGACGATACGCCATTGCGAGTTGGCAGGGGATAAAACTTTTAAAAACCTATAAAAGTATGAAGTTTATAAGAATATAATACAAAAAAGATTCGCTACAAATTAAAAAAAAACCATCGCTGCACATTCAGACACTTTAAATTTAGACGCATTATAGTTAAGAATACAAACTTGTTATAAATTCTAGTAGGCTACATAAGATTAACAACTCATTTAAGGGTGACTGTATACGTTTCTATAATAAACTCCCACAAGACGTTCTAAAGATGTCAATTAATAAATTCAAAGTCTTTGTTAAAAGAAAGTTGATAGAAAAATCGTATTATAAGTTGCAAGAGTACTTAGACGATAGAAACGCCTGGGAGTGAACGAATTGCTCTAATTTTAATTAAAATATAGTAAACTAATATATTATTGTCATGATGATGGTAAACAAAAAATACCCGACTGAGTTTGTTGTGGGTACTTCTCGGATCAGGGCGCGAAGGAAACCCTCGTAACTTTAGATTTTAAGCCGATTTTGAGTACCATCATCAGACGTATATTAGAATCAGAGTGTGGAAAAAAATATATAATTTGACGATTCAAAACTGCTGTAATATGCCTACTTGAATAAAGATATTTTTGATTTTGGATTTGATTGAATATTAACACACCTATATATTAAATGTACAATAAATGACAAGTCTTTCAATTTAATTAGTCACTGTATACCAATATTTAATTAGTGTAATAAAACATAAACTGATGGACAAACAGCATTAAAAAAATTACACTTCGCAAGGGGCTCTGACCTGAACACCTGTCTCCAATCACGAATGCTCTCTAATTGCTTTATGGCTCCCACTTTTTCACGTCAACAAGTTCGTTTAACTTGCCAAATGACAAATGATTGTTTTGTCACTTAATAACTAATGATTAATTAAAAGAGCTTTTGTTTTGATTACTTTTATATCACTTTCTGTCTACCGTATACTGTAAATGTTATTTTTTAAATATTCACTAACCTAAATGAACCTTTTACAACTTTTATTGGATAATATTTACATATAAATACGTGCCGCTTTTTACGAAACCTTTTCTGTCAAACGCTGACAATTATGTCAAACGGCATAATTGTCAAACTCACTAATGAGGTTACATTAGAAAAGTTTGTATTGTCAAAAGCACTAAGAAGGTTATATAAGAAAGGTTACTGTGTTGATTAGGTTTACTTAATATTTCTGATGTTCTACGAAACTTTGTTATATTTTTCCTTTCAAACGAAGCTTCTCCTGACTATAACAAACAGAACAACAAAAGAATTATCGAAATTGTTGAAGCTATAATATTATATTTCTCTCAACAGAACCTTTATATTATTGGTCGAATTTTGTCAACTAGAAGACTTTGCCTCATTGGTGAGGTGATTACTTCGTTCGGCTACCGATCATAGGATTTCAGGTTCGAGACCTGGATTAAGTTAAAATTGAAAGTTTTTTTTGGTAAATAAATGGTCAGTATATACCGATGTACCTTTAGGCTTTGATAATGACATTTAGTAAATTATTTCTCATGTGCCAATTAACGTCTTTATATTGTAGTATGAAAGTTACGAGGTTAAAATTGCAAGAATGGCCCAGTAATGATAGATTTACATTTTTGTTTAGAGAATTCACTAGTTCCAATCCAGGCCACGTACGTAATAATTATTTGTTCCTTAAATTTCATTCTGTCCTTCGAATGAAATCATAAGTAAACCTGCATATTGCAGGGACAATTCTGGAATATATATATATATATATATATATATATATATATATATCCTTCCAATCCTATATAATGCAATCTGGTGGGTTTTTGTATAAAAACCCTTCTCTCTTATGAATAAGGAGGCGTTTTCCCAGCAATGGGACGTTAGTAGGCCGCTAATTCCTGGAAGCAGCCCAATTTTATCACATTAAGTCAAAGTAAAAACACATTTGTGAATGATTGAATATAAACAAACTGCATGCATTGTTAGGTATGAACAATACACATACAGAAATGGTTTCATATCAGTACCGACTGTCCGGGAATCCCCCCTACGGTGCATAATATATGAAATAGTTTATTTATCAACACTTCTACTACGTTGTGTGTAGGCTGGATGTCAAGCTAAGCTATCAAAATCACCATCGCTTGTATTTACGAATGTCCTACTATGTAGGATGACCATTTCAATCTATTTATCGAATTAATATCACCTTGATAAACCTTGCTTACTATCAAGAGCCTAAAAAGAATCGAACAGAATGTTTGCTTATTTTGGATAAAGTAGTAAATCTACAAAATCGAAGAAATAAAACTGCTATGAGTGAGTAACATAGACTTACTCTTAAGCTTGAGGTTATCAACATTTTAGGCTCCAATACGATAAGATAGATTTATTGAACACCACGAATCAAAGAGACGCACAATTACTCATGATTAGGAAAAAAAAATTCGTAATAAAAAACCCGAAATTAACGCTCAGATTCCCGCCAAATTTCGTAAAATATTACAGTTGCGATCAGAAGTTGTTGGTTGTCAGTGTCAAATGTTAAAAACAATTGCAGAAAAAACAAAAGTATTCTTTTGAATTTAATATGATTTCTGAACGACAGTACGAACACCAAATGTCAAACATTTAGGTACAGGTGGAGTTCAATTTTAAGGGAAAGAGAAATGATTGTTTTTACTATAATTCAAACATTTACACACCATAAAACCTCCCCTGGAAATTAACCATAGCAGTCCAGTCGTTGTCCAGATTTAGTAAGATTAACAACAATTGAAATTTATATATAGAAAATCTTCTTTAGAGATTTTTTTATTGCTACAGTTTAGCGCTTGACTGTAATCTTACCCGATGGTAAGTGATAATACAGCATCGTACCGGAACACAAATCTCTTTGTTTTGGCGGTACGTCTTTGCTGGTGGGGTGGTAACTAGCCCCGGCCGCAGCCTCCCACCAAACCAGACACAGACAAATTATAAAATACAACTTTCTAAATTCGCCCTACTGAAGATCGAACCCGGAGCTTTAGCTAGCAAGGCCAGTACTCGCACCATTGCACTAGAGAAGCCGTCAAATATCTTGGTGATCTTGGTTATTGCAACTAATCCGAAGCATTTTTTTATAAATACGAGAGCTAAATGAGTTCACCTCATTTTTAGGACTCGTGGTGTGAGAAGGATAAGATGGTACTCCTACCCGGTAAATTTCCGGTTTCTTCGCTCAAGCAACAAAACATAACGAAATAATGTTGCTATTTTAGTGATATTTTACTATTATACTTCAGACAAAATTACGAACTTATTCTCTGTTAAAAGTTTAAACAGAAGCTAGTCTAGAAACGTATTGTAATGCTAATAACTAGTAGTCGCATTTCCTACGCAGATGGTATTAAAGAAATTTCTGAACGAATCAATCTTTGAACAAAGAATAAAACGGCGGCAAAGGTGGACGCCATGTTGACGCGTGCGCGCGCAGCTGCACAGACATCTGCCGTTATGGCCGACCATACATCGAATATATCCAATCGTTCATTATTATGCCATTATAACCTTGGAAGAAAGCCTATTTTTTGGTTTTTTTGTTGCCCAACAGTTGTTAAATTGTCTTCCTTTATCCTTTGATTTTATAGCCTTACTGCCTTTATATCCATAGACAGATTAATAAAAGAACCAAAGCACTTTACACTAGAGGCAACCAAACATTTATTTTTAAATATGCAAATAAATAAAATTGGAGCGCATAATTTAAAATTTAGCACCTTTTCAGTAAATGACGTCGACTACAGACATGAGGTCCTGGGTTCGAGCACGTTATGCCGTCGGTACTGAGCCTGATCTTTCTCCGGTCGTGTCGGATTGCCGTCACGTCGCACGAGTGAAGGAATAGAGAGTACACTTGTATACTATGCCTGCCAATCAGTGGAGCAGTGTGGTGGGTTTATCTCCTAAAAACCCTCTTTCATATGAGTGAGGAGGCATATACCTGATGTTGTAAGGAGTAGCTTAGGTAAATTTTATCCGAGATAAAAGGCATTTACGCTGGTAAACCACGGAGAACATCTAGAGGTTACTAGAGAGCGATTACCATGCTTAACAGTATCATTAATTGCCATCAGACGAGATCCTAGTGTGAGGCTTCGGCTGTGTGTAGTAACCAGCAAAGATGTACTGATAAGTAAGAGATGTTCTGGTAGAAACTGTGTAGAAACCGAAAGAAGTAAGTTGCCTCTTACCAGATTAGCGTGCTTCCATCTTAGACTGTATCATCACTGAGTATCAGGTGTGATCACATATTCCCTACGCCAATAGAGCATCAAAACCCTACCGCCAAATAAAGAGGATATTTAATTTTAACTATTTATGTGTAAATTAACTCTTACTGGAGAGTTCCTTTTTATTGCTGACAAGTTAGTTCTTGACTGTGATAACAGCTGCTGGTAAGAGGCAATTCACATTTTATGGCACGTCTTTGCTGGTAGGGTGGTAACTAGCCATGGCCGAGGTCTCCCACCAGTTGAGACAAAGACAAAATGCAATTGCCTAAATTCCAAAGAATCGAACACGGGACATCTGCTAGAACAACTAGTACTGGCACTACTGTGACAGTGAGGGTATACCATGATAGATTGCATCATCATTTCCCATAAAATGTGCTATCTTCTATAGTCTATATTTATATTACTTCTCTACTACACCTTTATATAATTTGCATTACTTCTTAACTTAAAAATTTCTTAACAGCCGATGTCATATTTTTGTTAATCAAGGTGAGGACTTCAAGGAGTCCATCATCACTTGGTTCGAATAAGGTGATGACTGCTGGAACACATTTTATACTACTTCAGCAGTCATCGAATATTATTTGTAAAGCAAGCATCATCTATGAATCTTTACACAGTATAAATTGAAGTCGCTTCAGCTGTCTGTTCATTTAGATCTTTTAAACTAAACAACGGATTTTAATGCTACTTTCAACAATAGATAGAGTGATTCAAGAGGAAAGTTAATATTTATAATACATATATATTATATTACAGAAAAGTGGTGAAATTCTAAGATTTGTAATGTAATGTTATAACAAACGGTATTTTCCGTGGTTAAAAATGCAAACTGGTTAAACCTTACGAGATAGATGAAATTAATGTGCTGCGGAATTGTATATCATAAATAGATGATTAAAATTTCGGCAATAGTTTATATTTATCCCTAAAGAATAACCCACAATAGCCATTTTTATCTTTGTCATTACGACAAAATATGTTTATTTTACCAAGCTATTTTATACAATTAAGTATTATTTTTAATCCAATTAAATACATTACAAATGCCTCATTGGTCTAGTGGTTAGCATGTTCGACTACAGACATGAGGTCCTGGGTTCGAGTCCCGGGTCAGGCCAATTCAAAAATCAATATTGAGTTGTCTATTAAGATTTTCTCAATATTCGCCTGAAGTTGGGAAGTTGGCGGTGTGTTCCACCCCCGTGCCTCGGAAAGCGCGTTAAGCCGTCGGTCCTGGGCCTGATCTCTCTCCAGTCGTGTCGGATTCCCGTCACACCGGACTATGAGAGTGAAGGAATAGAGAGTGCACTTGTGTACTATGCCTGCCAATCCAAAGTGGAGCAGCGTGGTGGGTCTATGCTCTAACCCTCGCTCCTAGGAGTGAGGAGGCCTGTACCCAGCAGTGGGACGTTAATGGGCTGCTACTTACTTACTTTTTTACATTACAAATGTTGTATATTTCATGTTGATCAAAATTGTCTTTAACAGTGTTTGATTAAAATGGTTATCTTAGAAGGTATTAGGGATTTAAAAAGAGGCTGGTGGGCTGGTTTTTTAAGCATTAATGTCGTGGTAGGTACTTTAAGAATTAATTTATAGTGTATTCAGATGTAAATGCGAGGGTAAGCTAGTATAATCGTTATACAAACAATGAGTTCTTCTATTTTACTGTAACTAAAGCTCAGCAAATTCTTATAACTGCTTGTCTCATCTTGTATCAGCAGTTTGTTATCAACTCCACGAACTTAGAAATACGTGGGCAGAGGATGTTTGTTCGCATACAATGTTAGACCACCGTGTGCTAATAAATCAATTTTGATAAACAATTTCTTATTAGATAATTACATTTCTATCTGGACATGAAAATTTAACAGATATACGTTCATTTCTTACTTATATTCTTACAAATTAAAGTAATATCGTCTCAGTTCAATGTGATATTCATTTGATGCGTATGTTACTTGGTTTAAAACAGACCTCATATTTAACGATAACTTGCCCTTAAAAAGTTGCGATAAGATATAAGAGTCTAATTTCCAACAATCCTTACTAATATTATAATGCTAAAATACCTCTGTTTTGATGGGTTTTTACGACAAAACTACTGAACCGATTAAAATGGAATTTAGTACACTGATAGTCTTTGGAGGGTCTAGTTGGCGCAATGCTCACTAGCGAAACGGAGTGGAAGGCAGTGGCCTCCTTCTGCGAATCTGTTATTTCGCTGAAGGAGGCACATGAGAGGCAGAGGGAGGATTCTATAGACGCTCCTCTTCTCCGGCGCAGGAGTAGTATCCCGGAGTACTAAGGTAGATTGCGTCAACCGATCCTCTGGTGCTCCACTAAAGGATGGGGCGGCAATCGCTGGGTTTTAGTGGTGTATTCTGGCTTACTGCCAGCGAGTCCCACAATCCCGTTCAGATTTTGGCTGAAAGGGGTGCATAAAGGCATTTCTCAGCGTGAAAAATAAAAAGTCTACAGCCTAAGAAAAGGCATTGGCTACTTTTTAATGCGAAAAAAGGGCTGTAATGGGTGAAATTATAGTAATTTTTATGACAAGATGCTTGAAACTTATTTTTAAGGCTGTTGATTCGATATACATTAATATAAAATTCAAAAAAATGTGCATGTAGGAGTGTTGGTGCCAACACTTATGTATGGTAGTGAAAGTTGGGTATGGCAGAAGAATCACAAAAGTAAATTAAGAGATGTATGTGTGGATTGAAACTAAGTGACAGAGTAAGAAATGGTGTGATAAGAGAACGTTGTAGTATAAAAGAAGATGTAGTGGCATGTAGAGAGAATGAATGAAAGGAGACGGACAAAAAGGATTTATGAGTCAAGAGTGAATGCGAAAGTTGGAAGGGGAAGACCGAGGCGAACGTTCCTGGACCAAATCCAGGACATTTTAAATAACGGCCAGGTCAAGAGTACTCTAAACCGACGAACTTGTATGAATGGTTTAATGAGAATGAAAGAAGCGAAGGAGATATGCAAGGATCGTGACAAGTGGAAGGATGTTGTCTCTGCCTACCCCTATGGGAATAAGGCGTGATGCTATGTATGTATGTTAAATACAAAATTTGATAAAAATTTACCCTTAAGGGTGTAAAATAACAATCTATACTAATATTATAAATTTGAAAGTAATTGTCGCGCTTTCAAATCAAACTACTGAACTGATTAAAGTTAAATTTGGTACACAGATAGTTTAGAGTCAGAAAGGACAATTTGGTATTTGCAGTGATACTTTCCAAATTACTTATTAAACTATTTATATTAAGGTGACGTATTTATAAGAAATTAAGCCAAAATTATTAGAAACTAGCAGACCCGACAGACTTCGTTCTGTCAAAAAGACTTGGAAGTTGTAGATTTCAGTTTTACGAAATATTTTTGAAACTAAATCACGGCAGTACTAAATACATATAGCTTTTACATTTTTGTGACTATTCAATTTATATTGAACTTTGTTCAGAGGCAATAAAGTGCAAATTGACTCTTGCTTAGACAACAGTGAGTACTTGTAATTTATTATGAACTTTATTGAATAGCATTAAAGGTCAAATTAACTTTATATTTTAGTTAGAAAACGTTTGTATGGGAAACAGAAAAGGGCTGTGTTTCAGGTATTCCCCTGCAATTATTCAAAATTTTCTCGACTTAAAAACCATCCTTGGACTTTAACAAAAAGAATTGTCAAAATTGACCCAGGCGTTATTGATTTAAGTGCTTACCAACACATTTTGCGATTCATATTCATATTATAGATGCTAACCAAAAACACTATTCCTGTATGAATTCAGCTAGTTTAAAATAACTGTCATATTTATAACAATTTATGTAAATCTAAGACTATTATTATGGAATTTAACTTGCACCAGTTGAAGCAACTATAAATATTTACATTATACATTGGTATATGTATTTATTTTTAATAAAAAATGAAGTAGCAGCCTATTAACGTCCCACTGCTGGGCACAGGCCTCCTCACTCCGAGGAGCGAGGGTTTTTAGAGCATAGACTCACCACGCTGCTCCACTGCGGATTGGCAGGCATAGTACACAAGTGCACTCTCTATTCCTTCACTCTCATAGTCCGATGTGACGGTAAAATGTCACGTTGATATTTCCATGTCACAATATATAAAACAAGCAATATAATAAAATATTTAAGGTATTATGTAATAATTATAAAATATTAAACAAAAACTAAAATTTTTTATTAAAAAAAGCGCCAAAAAAGTGTTACTTCAATTATAACAATTTAATTTTTAATCCTGTTTTCAAAATATGTACTCTCATAGTCCGATGAGACAGGAGAGAGATCAGGCGCAAGACCGACGGCTTAACGTGCTCTCCGAGGCACGGGGGTGGATCACACCGCCTGCTTTCCAACTTCGGGCAAATATTGAGATAATCTTAATAGGAAACGAATTGTCCTGACCCGGGACTCGGACCCAGGACCTCATGTCTGTAGTCGAACATACTAACCACTAGACCAATGAGGAAGTTTTATTATTATTAATATACAGATATATTATTTTCATGTCCAAAGTTGTAAAAGATCGAGCATAATGAGGAAAATCATCAAAATCGACACGACATTTTATCTTTAAGTTATCAGAAGTTTTATAATGTTACAGTTTTTCTACTTCAAATATAATGAACGCTTTTGACGATATAAATTTTTTATGAGATAATATATAATATTTAAGTACAAAGCTGCTCTGTTTACACTAAAAAGTAATAGTATAGTTTGTTACCTATTTTTGGTAGATCAGTATCTTAATAGTTCTGGCAACATTGTGCCGGAAGCCATATGCTTTAGCAGTAGATGGTAAAGTGGCAATTAACCACGGCCGAAGCCTCCTAGCCAGACCTAAACTATAGGAAAAAACAGTATACATTTTGTCGTAATGTTTTCTAAATGTAACTGAGTAAAGACCCAACAGATATTTATACATACGTAGATAGATAGATAGTAAGTTTTATGAATATAAATTTTAACAAAAAAAGAACCGCCTTCAAAACAAACTTACAAATACATTAATATGCTCTAAAAAGTAAGAAATAATTGCGTATTCTTTTATAGTGTTCTTCCTATTGTTATATTCGGAGTCGGTGTCGGCCAAGGAAGATGTTCCCCGGGTGTCCACTTCACAGCTCTCGCGTTTCTACCTCCTAGAGCTATATATGTAGGCGCCTCGGCTGACACCGACTCCAAATGTGAACAAAATACGAAGACCACTATAAAAGAATACGCAATTATTTCTTACTTTTAGAGCATATTAATAGATTTGTAAGTTGTTTTGAAGGCGGTTCTTTTTTTGTTAAAATTTCTATTTATTTTTTAATTTTTAGTGATCGCCACACCCGGGATCGAACACGAAACCTTTATACCACCGCTTCACACATGAGTCACCTTTCAAATATTGCAATGCAGCAACAAACGTAAGGTCATTGGCATTTGATTACAGACAGTTATATATTCTACCAAAACTCGCACCCTTACTGTAAGCCGTTGAGGAGATCCATTGATCTTCATATTTAACTGCGACTAGCACTTGACCATACCGAAGTTACGGTAGGCAACTCAAATAGCCTATAGAAGATTCTGACGAGTATCGTAGTTTTGCTTCTAAGAATTGAGAGTTCCGTCACTTTGTCATGGACTCCATCATCAGAAACTTACCAAACTATAACAAAACAACCCTTGAAGTATATCCTTTCTAATAAAAAAAGAATCATCGAAATCAGTTGGCGTGATCTTGAGTTATTCGTCCATTTGTCGCGCACATGCTTACGCAGATTTAAGACTTATCCGGTTTTGTCATGGATGCCATCATCAGAACTGGTTTTAAAAAAAATGGGACCCTATGACGAGACCCACCTTTCATTTAAAAAAATTATCAAGATCGGTCCACCCAGTCGGGAGATTTGGGGTAACAAAGATATTAAAAAAGATACAGACGAATTGATAACCTCCTCCTTTTTTTCAAGTCGGTTAATTAAAAACCATAAGAGAAAGAATGATACAATGACTTCAGTAATCCGAAGTGTAAAATGTATACGTTTCTATAACAAGCTCCCAGAAGAAGTTACAAAGATGTAAGTAAATTGAAATCTTTTATTAAAAGAAATCTTACTGACAAATCATTCTTTAATTTGAAGGAATACTTAAAAGATAAAAAAGCGAAGGAGTGAATGAATTGCTCTATATATATCTTGATATAGAGTAAATTAAAAATATATATTGTAACTTGATGACAAAAAAACGTACACCCGACTGAGTTTGTTGTGGGTTCTTCACAGATCGGGCGCGAACCCTCATTTAAATAATATATGGAAAAACGATATTTGACGATTCAAAAGTGATGAAAGACTTTGAAATGGGCGGTCTTGTCGCTATTTAGCGATCACTTCCAGACAACCCAACGTATAGGGAGACTGTCAGAGAAAGTTGGTGTTTATGAATTACATTACTTGTGTATATTTCTAAATATACATATAAATAGATACTTCGTTAGGCAATATTGATCACTAACTAATTTTTTATAGCGGACAGGTTAGCGCTCGACTGTGATCACAGCTGATGGTAAGTGAGGACAGTCTAAGATGGAAGCGCGTTAATCTAGTAAAAGGCAATTCACATCTTATGGTTTCTACACAGCATCGTACCGGAACAGAAATCTCTTTATTTGGCGCTACGTCTTTGCTGATAGAGTGGTAACTAACTTTGGCCAAAGTCTCCCACGAATCCAGATTCAGATAAATTAGATCGAAGCCGGGACCTCTGCTACCAAAGCAAGTCTAAGTCAAAGTCAAAATATCTTTTTTCAAGTAGACCTATTACAGCACTTTGAATCGTCAAATATGGTTTTTTCTGTGCATTATTTAAATGAATGATGTACAGAAATGATGATAACATTAAAGAACGACTTACAATCTAAATTTACGAGGGTTCCTTCGCGCCCTGATCTGATCTGATCTGATCTGATCAAGTACTTCACTCCTGCCCCAGCAAGTATTATTAATGGACTCTACATGCTTAAAGCCGGTATTTAAAAAAATGTCATGTAAACTATTATGTCACACATTTCACTTCACGTATTTTAAAATATTCAATAATCTACCTATAGTCGTTTTTTTTTAATACGGGAAATGCTTTGGGGGTAGTCCGCAATCAAATAATGCAAAGAAGGTAAACAAGTTCGATGTTTTCTTCAGTATGACCATAATATTTGAAGTCCGAGATATCTCTTTTTAACGGAGGAGGTTATCAGTTGCTCTGTATTTTTTTTTTTGGAGTCGGCGTCAGCCAAGGTAGGTGTGTCCCACGTCTCCAGTTCCGGTGCCGCTCATATCTATAGCTTTATGTGTAGTTACAACCTAGAGCTATATACGTAGGTCCCTTAGCTGACACGAACGCCAAATATAAAAATACGCATAATTCTAAAAAAGAAAAAGGAATTATGTTTTACTCTTTCAGGACTTCAAAACAGGGGGAGGTTATCAATTCGTCTGTATTTTTTTTTATGTTTGTTACCTCATATTTCCCGATAAGGTGGACCTATCTTGATGATTTTTTTTAAATGAACGGAGGTGCTCGTCATAAGGTCCCATTTTTTTAAAACCCAGTTCTGATGATGGCATCCATGAGAAAACTGGATAAGTGTTAAATTTGCATTAAGTCTGTGCGCGACAAATGGACGAATAACTCAAGATCACGCCAACCGATTTTGATGATTCTTTTTTATTGGAAAGGATATACTTAAAGGGTTGTTTTGTGATAGTTTGGTTAGGTACTGATGATGGAATCCATGACAAAGTGACGGAACTCTTCAATTCTTAGGAGCAAATGAACGATACTCGTCAGAATCTTCTATAGGCTATCCAGATATTTGAGTTGCCTACCGTAACTTCGGTATGGACAAGTGCTAGTCGTAGTTAAACATGAAGATCAATGGATCTTCTCAACGGCTTACAGTAAGGGTGCGGTTTATGGCAGAAAATAAGTGTTTGTAATCAAATAGTAATAAGCTTACGTTTGTTGCTGCATTGCAACACGTTATTAGGTGTACACATTGAGACAAATTTGTTAGTTTACTTCAGATTCACTAAAAATCAAAAAATAAATAAAAATTTTAACAAAAAAAGAACCGCCTCCAAAACAAACTTACAAATACATTAATATGCTCTAAAAAGTAAGAAATAATTGCGTAGTCTTTTTTAGTCTTCTTCGTATTCTTATATTTGAAGTCGGTGTCAGCCGTGGCGCCTACATATATAGCTATAGGTGGGAGAGACGCGGGAGCTGCCAAGTGGACACGCGAGGAACATCCACCTTGGCTGACGCTGACTCCGAATATAAGAATACGAAGAACACTATAAAAGAATACGCAATTATTTGTTAAAATTTTTATTTATTTGTCCCTTTAATAGAAAAGGTAATTTTAAACTATACATCTACATTGTCCTATTAGAACATTAAATAAAATGATAAGTAGGTACAACTAGGTATAAAAGCTAAACAGAAAGATCGCGAAAAATGCACTTATAACATGTAAGGGTGTATTATTCTTTAGAAATATGTAGAATATCTATTAACAATGAAGAGTTTGTTTATCTTTTGTTATTTAGATTTTGTGTCGACGAAAACTTCTGGTGCAAAAATTTCATTGGAATGAGCACTTTATGCTTTCTCAGAAACGATGTCCCAACAAGGCCGACTCCCAGGTAAGCGTGTAAAAGCAATTTCAACCGTAATTCTCTTCCAAAAGGATTTAATATCTTTTGGGAATTTAAATCCCAATTTGCAAAACCATCTTGCCCTTCTTTTGTTCTAAATTGAACGAAATTCGCCGCCCGATTTAATGCAAAAAAGCTTAGCTTTAAATACACCTATTGTATATAGCTCTAGGTTGTTTAAAAACCTCGTGAATGGACAGGTAGATATTAAAAATTTACCTGAAATTTTACAACTGCAATTGTAATGTTATTGTACTAAGGAAAGAAATTGTTTTACTACAAACAATATTGGGCTTAATATAACAATGTTTGGATTTTAGTCATATATTAAGTATTAATCTGTTCAATAAATTCAAAAGTTAAAGAAACTCTATATATCCGATGTTTTATAAAATAAGTTGTCATTACTCTGTTCACCATGGCGTTTATAGGTAATAATAATGATTTACTTTTGAATTATACGATAAAAGTAAAGTTTTATTAAACTTTTTTTGTTAATTTCCTAATAACAATCTAAATATATGAGCAAAAGTTTATTTTTAATTATGTCAAAATTAAAAAATTACACAAGCACCAACTAAGTCTCGGATATTTTAAAAAGTTCTCATTACACTGTTCAATATGGCGTTTATAGGTAATAAGAACGATTTTCCTTTAAATTATACGATAAAAATTATGATTGTTTCGTAATTTTTTTAATAACATTGCAAATATATAAGTAAAGTTGTAAAGTATCTCATAAATCAAAAATTAAACAAACGCCCAACTAAGTATCTGCAGTTTTATAACACAAGATATCATTACTCTGTACAATATAGCGTTTATAGCTAATAATAATGATTTTTTTAAAATTATATGGTAAAAGTAAAGTTTTATCAGGATCTTCTTCGTAATTTTCCTAATAACATTCGAAATACATAAGTATAAGTCAAAATTCAAAAATGAGACAAACGCCAACTAAGTCTCCGATATTTTTAAAAGTTCTCATTACACTGTTCAATATGGCGTTTATAGGTAATAAGAATTATTTTCCTTTAAATTATGCGATAAAAACTAGGATTGTTTCGTAATTTTTTTAATAACATTGTAAATATATGAGTAAAGTTTTACAGTATGTCATAAATCAAAAATTAAACAAACGCCCAACTATCTTATGTTTTGTAATATAAGTTCTCATTACTCTGTACAATACAGTGTTTATAGATAATAATAATGATTTGTTTTTAAATTATATTGTAAAAGTAAAGTTTTATCAGGATCTTCTTCGTAATTTTCCTAATAACATAAGTATAAGTTTACTTTTATGTATATCAAAATTAAAAAAGGAGACAAACGCCAACTAAGTATCTGAAGTTTTGTAAAATAAATTCTCATTACTCTATATAGCGTTTATAGGTAATAATAATGATTTTTTTTCTTGAAATTATACGGTAACAGTAAAGTTTTATTAGAATTTCTTTCGTAATTTTCCTATTAACATTCTAAATACATAAGTGTAAGTTTATTTTAAGCACATATGTACAAATTTAATAATTACACAAGAGCCAACTAAGTATCCGAAGTTTTGTAAAAATAATAATATTTTTATTGCAGGCCCTCAAAGTGCGTATATTATTTACATATTTTAAAGCTCTATTAATTTACAACGCTTTTTGACAAATGTGCTGAGGAGGATGTTGGTGCTGCCATTCCCCCAACTCATTATTGACGCATAATGTTTACGGATAATCGTGTAAAAATCATTTACCCGTGCATTCGTAAACATTGCAATCTGTCGAGACTCGCTTTACGATGTAGAGACGGACCCCGCAATTCAGACCACAACCAACTGGTAAGCGTTCAGATCCCATAAAACAGCTCATCATTGAAGCTTTACAGGCCGTCGCGGAGGTGTGCTCGGCTTACTACAGTGACCTAGGCCATTAAAATCCCACACTGCCGGCACTGCGGGGACGGGGTCTCAGAAGTTCGGGAAAGAAGAGAAGCACCATGAGAATCAGAATTGTGAGGCAACACCACAAGGCCGCGTCCACTACGTGAGCGCGCCCGAGCCCTAAGGGCTAAATTTATCCGCACATTTATGATGTGCGAGAGCATCGGCCCGGGTAATGAGGCTCAGCCTCGAGGCCTGCACCCACTAGTATTCTAGTGAAGACACCCCCTCCCTCGTAAACGTTGCTGATCTTTGTAATTTGTAGAAGATAAAAATGATTACTAATCTAGATATAGAGATATATATACTTCTGGACACATCTATTGCATTTTCAGCTTCGTTTGGTCCTAGCTAAAATTTTATATTAGGTCGAGCAAAAAGTTTTTATGCAGTTTTGAACCTGGCACATTCATAATTTCATTCAATAGTCTTTTTTTGAATTTCGAACACAGAATTTAAAGAAACAAAAGACAATTTGGAGCCTG
>JACTOM010000096.1:476081-578827 GCA_015832385.1 Elymnias hypermnestra
GAGAGCTGTGATAGAAGCCTATGGAGGCAACACGCGTTATTAAATTAAACCTTTATTAAATTGAACATGTTTTTTATTCAATAACCAAGTGCCTTCATCAAGGCGAATACCCGACTTGTTAGGCGTAGCTCCATGTCGTGTGGTATGCTGAATTCAAATTTAAAACATTACGATCGGAAAAGATGGTAAAAGTACCAGGTTTAAAACTGCATCAATAGTTTTTGTTCAATCTAGCAATAAAATTTCGGTAGGGGCCATCGAAACCTAAACTCTAAGGTGGGCCAATAGATGTGTCCAGAAGAGTACATACAATTGTGGACTTTTTTAGCAGTCTTTTTCAGATGTACTATTCCGTAGCACATTTACGAGTATTTGATCTATTTCGTAATTTACCTGTTTGCAAAGTTGGAGCACTAAAATATGTTTATTACGCCTTTAAATTAGATCGCTTTCAATTTTCGGCTTATGTATTATATGGATATTTATTAAACTATATAAAAATCTATTTAATAAAATGTAATTATTTATTGTGTATTAAAACCCATAGTCGTTTTGTGTTCTCGGAGCAGGGATCTCTAAAACATCTATCCGCCACCCCGATTGTAACTTGAGAACCGCCGGATTTGCTTGATATTCATCTTTTTTTATTTTTCAATAGGTTGTTCATGGAAAAAATCTAAGCGGAATTATTATCTTCATATAAGACTGCTTTTTTAGGAGGGAATAATTAGAAATAATTCAAATAATTAAGCAGCTTATTAACTTCCAACGGGGTTAATGGGAAAGTGCATTTGAGAGAAAAGATCCATGGTGCTGTTCCATGGTAGATCGGAAAGAGGGTTCCCTTACGATGTTTTCCTTCGTCAAAATGCACATTTATGGGTCGGCAACCTTTTCTTCTAGAAGGGCTACAAATGTTATGGGGATATTGGTGTGGGCCACAAATGTTATGAGCATATTGATGTGAGCCACAATTTTATGAGGACATTGGTGCGGGACACAAACGTTATAAGGATATTGGCACGAGCCATAAATGTTATAACGATATTGGCAGTAGCCACAAATGTTATAAGGATTGTGGTGTGGGCCACAAATTTGTGCGAGCCACAAATGTTATAAGGATTGTGGTGTGGGCCACAAATGTTATGAGGATATTTGTGTGGGCCACAATTTTATGAGGACATTGGTGCGGGACACAAACGTTATAACGATATTGGCACGAGCTATAAATTTTATGACGATATTGGCAGTAGCCACAAATGTTATAAGGATTGTGGTGTGGGCCACAAATGTTATGAGAATATTGGTGCGAGCCACAAATGTTATAAGGATTGTGGTGTGTGGCCACAAATGTTATGAGGATTTTGGTACGAGCCACAAATGTTATGGGGATATTGCTGCGAGCCACAAATGTTACAAGAATTTTGATGCGGGACACGACTGTTTTGAGGACATCGGTCGAGGCACAAATGCGGTCAAGGCAAAGGAGTTTGAAACTATTTATTTTTTTATTCATACTCTTTATTGCACATTAATAAAATACAGACATAATAAAGAGAAACTTACAAGTAACATAAAAACAAATGTATAAAAGGCGGTCTTATGGCTAGATAGTAATTACTTCCAGACAACTTTTAGGTTTAAAAAGCTGTTAGTAATCTGTAGGATGGGCAATAGCATAAACATACATATAAAACACTATTATACATAAAATGCTATAAATATAAATAGATATATATGTTATACAATAATATACTACTTACTATGTAAATTAGTGACGGACAAAAGGCGGTCTTATCGCTTTAAAGAGATTTCTTCCAGACAACCTTAAGGAGACTTGATCTTAGTCTAGACTTATAAATATGCGGGCTTATTTCTTCCATTAAACACAATATTTTAAGTACAACTAATTTGTGTATTTTAATCATATTTGTCGTTACTTTTATCAGTATAGTAAGTAGCAGCCCATTAACGTCCCACTGCTGGGCACAGGCCTCCTCCAGAGAGGGTTTTTAGAGCAATCAACCCACCACGCTGCTCCACTGCGGATTGGCAGGCATAGAACACAAGCGCACTCTCTATTCCTTCACTCTCATAATCCGATGTGACTAGAATCCGACACAATCGGAGAGAGATCGGGCGCAGGACCGACGACTTAACGTGCTCTCCGGGGCACGGGGGTGGATCACACCGCCAACTTCCCAACTTCGGGCTAATATTTGAGAAAATCTTAATAGAAAACTCAGTATTGATTTTTGAATTGGCCCGACCCGGGACTCAAATCCTGAACCTCACGTCTGTAGTCGAACATGCTAACCACTAGACCAATGAGGCAGTTTATCAGTATATCTGGGGGCTACAAAATAGTTGCTTACGTACTTCTTCGGGCTCGCGGGCCATTTGTTGCCGACCCCTGAATATAATGTTGATTTTGAAAAGCAATTGAACACCGAAGTTTTAAACAGAGGACTTAGATATTTAATTTAATTATTAGACATATATAATACATTTAAATTTTACTATAATTTAGTACGAAAATAAGAGTAAATTGTTATAAATATTTGACCTACTGATATAGTTTTAAACAACATACCATGTTTGAGGGTACTTAATTGTATCTATACTTTTATTAACGTATAGTAAAATGAAGAGTAGCTATGTGACAGAAACTTTACTATTTATTACTAAATGCTTTTTAATTACAACATTTTTGCAGTTTAGAAAAAGTTTTTATATATTTAAAATCTGTTTTATAAAGTACAAATAAGAAAATGATTAAATATACCTTTGTTTAAGAATGAACTATATAACAGATTACGTCATATTTTCTAAGCCTCATTATAAAATATAAACATATCACGAAATTTTTATACAATATGTTAAAAAATGATATTTTTAATTAACAATAACAATAAAAAAATAAGATTCATGAAAGCATTTTTTTACTATATTCCAGTAATACGTAATATTAATATGATGTTGTGCAGTTAAAAAAATAAAACCTTGCACGCTATAATGAGCCTTTGATACACTAGAAAGTAATATAATATAATAAACGTTAAAAAATGTCATCAGTAATAATTAATAGACAAGTATACCTACTTATGTTTGGATGATAGGAATGCACGAGAGAAACTTAACAAGGGCATAATTTTAACAACTTTTACTTACAAACTCAACTTTCACGAGAGCTTTTAGTTATGCTTTGTTTAAATTAGTTTTCATTGACCTAACCATTATAAATTATGTTGCAACACAGTTTATTGATTAGATGTTAATTTAAGTAATTCTTTATAATTTTAAAGCGAAACACGACAGGAGAAAATTTTCGTTACTTATTTGCAAATATAAAGGTCTGTTGGGTTTTACTTCACTTGTTTTATTTAAAATAAAATTTTATTACATAACTTAACGTTATCTAAACCCAAGTTCTACTTTCATTACCTTTATACTGAAATATTATTAATTGTTTTATGTCGATGTAATACATATAAACAGTAATCTGAGGAAATATTGAAATACATAATGATAACTGGAATTAAAATACATATAAAAGTGTAAGATACAAATGGTAAAAACTGTCAAATCAATTTAGCAGTAACTGTCAAATCTATTATTCGAAATCATTCGGTATTTATGTATTTATATTTCTAAAATGATGAAATAAGATTACTCCCGGACTCGTCATTAAATCTTTAAAAGCTTTGAATTAAAATAGATATATTCTGTTTTCGAAATAGAATCATACCAATAATGGGTTTCCCTATATACCCACGCGGTTGGAGCATAAAAGCGTAAAATATCATTTACCGCGAGATCTCTAATACTATTAATCTGATGAATTTGTAATTTCGGTTATATATTTCTATTAATAAATAAGGATTTCTCTACTTCTCCGGGATCGAGAACTACGCGGGTAACATCACAGGGAATAGCTAGTTTATAATAAAGTAACAAAAAGCTACTTAAAAGTTTTTTTGGAAAAATATGAGTTATTTATTTCATCAAAAATATTTAACATGACGTAATACATTAGAGAAACAAAGCTTATTTAGAGTGTCAACTTCTACAAATTTATCACCACGTGGTGGTTGTAAAGTAATTGAAGTCCTTATTCCTTAAGCCTCTGCATTTAAGGTACTCTGTACGCCAGCAGGCAGGTAGGACGAGATGATGGCTCAACGATTCGTTTGGGGTTACTGTAAGGGAAAAAATCATTTACCCCAATTTATTAGATTTAATTGCTAAAATCTGTTTTTATTTCCGTAAAATAAATCTTTATATAACAAAATAACGCATCTCCATAATATTATTTACTTCTTGTTTAAACTTTGACTCATTTTCGAAACTCAACAATAACTGAATAAAATATGGCGATAAATAGATCACTTGACGTGAACATATCTTTTCTTTGTTGGAAGTCGTCGTTAACAACGAGAAAGTCGACTGAGAACTTTGAAAAAATGTATGGAAATATTTAAAAATATAAATAATATTTCTTCTTTATTAGTAAATACCTATTTTAATAATACTAATTAGTTTATTTCAGAACAAAAAGTTTCTGTATTCCAGGACTAAAAGTTATATTTTATAAGGATCATTTTATATAATACTGTTTACTGTCTCTCTATATCTATAATGTTGTCACGTTCAGATCACTACAAAGTTTTAAGATCATTTTTAACCGTCTTTAAAAAAGAGGAGGTTATTAATAATGTTTTAAAGTAATTTTTCCCGTCCAGTACTGATGACTTAAATTTACATTAAGCACGTGCGTGACAAATGGATGAATAACTCAAGATCACGCCAAACAATTTTGATGATTCGGTTTTTATTGGAGAGGGTGGTACTTAGCTCACCTACTTCGAGGGTTGTTTGATGACAGTTTGCTTAGGTTTTGATCATGGGATCCATGACAAAGTAACGGAACGACTGACGGAAGTGACGCCAAATTTAAACATAATAATAATTGTAACTACATTATATTATAGTAATGATTTGATAAATTTTTAAGTGTTCCAATATTTTTCATACTACACAACATCATAAGAATTTTGCTATATTTTATGGTAATTATAAGGTTGGCTACCTTTCTGGTACATACGTATTATTAAAGCTATTGATAATATTTTAACCTTGCATTATTATACACTTTCGAGGCGAAAAGCTCTAGCGACATACGTCACGACACGTCGCCGTTACGTGTCAAGGAGTACAACTTTTACGGATCACTCTGTGCACTATTTTCCCACGTACAGAGGAGGATTCGAGTGCGAACAACTCGGTCGGGAAGTTAAGGAACCATTTCCCAGAACGATAAAGGGCCGGGGGGTGCGCCGGTGGGGGGAGGGGGCGCGACAGCTGCGCGCGCGTCGCTCTCCCCGCGCCGCCGCACTCCGGCTCCGACAGCCGCACGCGCAACACGTATTCCGCGCGAGTATTACGCGCAACACCGTTCGCGAGTTCACTAACGTCGGAAGACGCAGAGGCGCGGCGCAGGAGCGGCCGCCTTTGTCCCGGGGCCCGGGTGGCTGGGCCGTGATTGGGGCTATATTCTAGTGAGCGATATTGCACCAGTCCCGGCCTATCCAAACGGGCCCGGCCTTCGGAGACCGCTACACTCAGCATCCGCGGCGCGGTCCCGTTACCCGGCCGGTCGTTCACAGCGATGGCCACGCATAGGGCGTGATTCGGTGTAACCGTTGTGTTTCCTATCAAATTGCACCAATCCCGGCCTGCATGCGGCCATCGCTGCTGTGAGTGTTGTGATAATACCTTATCCGGCACCATTTGCACGTGGCACGAGTGGCATCTCAGGTAAACCTACCATTACATCAACTTTAACACAAAACGTCGTGTGGAGTAGGACAAAACTTTGAACTGTCCTCTTTAAGCTGTCCTACTTCGAATCAAGCGAGAATGACAAAGCTCTACATAACGTTTGACACGCCTCAGACTCATATTTCTCACATGTATGTCCCACTAAACCCTATTTACACATAAGTTACCTATCGGGAAAGTTTTCCCGAGTGATTCATTTCGTGTGAAACATTTCGTATGGGGTGACTGAATCGATGTAGACATCGAACAACACCGTGCTGGCAGACCGGTTCGTAAATTGTATCACACAGCTACAACTTATATGTATTAACAGGCCGCCAAAACGAAGGACATATTCAGTAAGTGCTTATAAAGTTCGATAGTTTTAATTTGCATATAGTGAACAGCTGACTCTTTGTGATTTCATTGTTTTAAAAAGCAAGTTATGGAATTGTTTTAATTAGTTTTTTACGGAGTGTGTTATGGAGTAATAGTTATTCTACAACTGCCCGACGTTCACTATTCGCTGTAGTACAAAGGCATAGTGAATCAAGCGGAAAGATGATTCACCGTGCAAGTTAAGAAGTGTAACCGTTATGATTTAAATTACAACAGCTGTCAAGAGGCATTCACGAATTGCGGTACCTACATACCTAACTTATCCGAGCAAGATCATGCATGGCGCCAAAACGGTAAAATAAACTCGTTATATTACCAAAAGCAGTATCTCTGAATTGTAACATTATTCATGCATATTATAAGTTAAATTAAAATCATACTTTCTTAGGTTAAACTGGATAGCGTTATGATTTGGAAAATTGAAAGAGGTAACATTTGACCTAAAGTTTTAAAGGCAAACTGAGTGAAATATCTACTTCTGCGAGTCTTTTAACTATTTTATTGTTGATATGACTTTGATGTGACTGAGAACAGAAGATATGTGACTTCCCTGTAACTTTTACTGATAAAAAAATCTGTGTCGGTAATAAGGGAACAAAAATAAGAGCCGAATCACAATCGATCCAGGTTTTTTGGTTACATGTATACTTATACGTGCGTTGGCGTTTGTTCAACTCTGAGATAACGGTATTATGAGCTTATGATAGTTAGTTCAGTTCAAGAAAATTATATACATTCAAGTTTTACATGTTTATAGTAGGTATTTTAATTTCATTATAGATAATTGTAACGAATTGGCCAGAGATTCGTTACGAACGAAATCGTAGATTAAGCATACCTGGGTTCTTTCTATTTCATCAATAAACAAAGGATTTTTTTGTGTCACTGAATGAAAATAGCCTACCAGTCCTGTTAAAATTGTCCCAGCTTCGGAAATTAGGCCAAATAGATAGATAGACAAATAATTTACATGTTTTTTATGTAAACAGAATTAGTAAAAAACTTGTTTTAACATTCAATATTGTTAATTTGTTTTTAAATAGCGTCACATTCTTCGCAAATTTGACTTTACAAACGCACAGGCAAATTATTAAAATAATTATTCAGTTATATTTATAGATTTGTTAATAGCCATGGAATCTAGCGTTTTACAGCCTTGGTCAAATATTGATCTATAGTATACATACTTCAGTCATATTATGTAGATATACTTAGTGTAATTTTATTATTTTCATCAATATGTGATAACAATTTTTAATGTTAACTGCTAATCATTTTCCCGTTTCCGGACGTTAAGTAGGTATGTACGTTTCTCAATAACCTACTACTTCTTAGAAACATGTAATCTGCTGTCTAATATGGTTTATTAGTGATATAAGGTTATGTTCTCCATAATAAAGTGCACAATAATCTCTCCTTGTCGATGTTTTAGGTTTTACATTCGGCATTGCACGTACGTTTTTGTAAGACGTCACAATGGCGGGCTTTATTTTTAATTTTCCATGCGTCTGCACAAGGTAAACATAAGACAGCCTATCGATATCCTTTATTGATCTTAGATAGTAAGTCGAGGCACCAACTCACCAGTGACACACTTAAATATGCTTATAACTTTGTGTTAACGAATTATTTTAACATTCAATAAATATATCGCACGTTTTTATAATTTCTTATGGACCTGGGTTCTAACTGTTTATGACTTAGCCGTCTAGAAACATATTTTTTTAGGTTACTTTGTTAATTTAATACTTTTTAAAATATTTTATAACTAAGTTGCTAATGAATTATTCATAATCTGATAAAGTAAGTAGTGGTATCTACCAGTAAACGCTTATAATTTTGTAAACATTCATTGAATATTTATTATACTTTTTTCATCGCCTTGGGTTCAAACAGTTTTAGAACCTAGCTGTCAAGAAAAGGCATGAAATTTAAATTAATATAAACTATTTTTTATCTTCTGGGATTAATGAATAAGACAATATTTGTTTAATATCGAGTTATTAACAAATATCGTTAATGGTGTCCTTCTACACGAATTTATTTATAATTAATCGCCATTATTATTTGTATACTGTATTGCTTTGTAACGATAAATATTTTCGGCATTAAAATTGTAGTCTTTACAAAAAAATATAAAGAAAATTGAATTAAATGTATGCTAATTTTTAGAAAATAATTATGTTCCAAGATTTTTTATTTTAGTTCCGGCTAATCTCCAAAATGCTTATCCACATTTACTTGACTTTGACACCGTTTCTCTTATTTGAAAAGATACCTATAAGTATTATTTGTTTATATTGGTAATCGATAAGTAAAATATAGGTATATTTTATTAAAATAACGTATAATAGACAACTGTATTATATGTTAGATCTACCTGATGTTCATCTTTTTAGACATCCATTCGAATGAAAAATTATATCCTGTTATTTAACTAGGTTAGTAAAAGCAAGTTCTGTCTGCATTACTGTCCAATCACTTACCAGCTATGCTATTAATATTATTATAATAAAAACATTAAATCACTTTCGGTAGGAATTGTATCTGGTATTTGCGATTAAAATTACACATGTTAAAAACGTAAAATAGCGTGTACTTTTCGTGCTTATCTTTATTATTTGTATGCGATGTCCAGGTATTTCTTTTATTGATGATGATGATAAAAGAAACTTCATTACTTTATAAATGTTTTTGAAGTTAAATCTTTAGGCAGGTTTGGAGAGTAAGCTGGTGAATGCGTGATGAGAGCGTTACGAAAAGTATCTTCGGGCGAGACTAGCAGAAGATGACAGAGATAAGTTACTTACGATATAAAGAGGCAGCTTGATTTGTTATCTATACAGATTTATTCCTGTATTTTATTCGATACCATTTACGATTTACGAATATTTATAAAAATAACTTTATAATATGTCATTGAATACATACATATCCTTCCACTTGCCACGATCCTTGCATATCTCCTTGGCTTCTTTCATTCTCATTAAACCTTTTATAGAAGGAACGTTCGTCTTGGTCTTCCCCTTCACAACTTCCCCATTCACTCTTGACTCAGAAATCAGAGACTTATATAAATAAAATATTATGACTTGGTTAATCTTTACGACTGCCAATTCTTTGGTTTAGATGCAAATAAATTTAAAAGCTTTTAAATAACTGCGTAAACTTGGTGTTTATACAAAGAATCACATTCTTTTTCTGTTTAGAGTTTCCGGCTAATTTCTGTATTTGCTTGACTGATTTTCGGAATTCGTAGCATGGCAAAACTTTTTAAAACGGTTTTTAATCCTATAGTTTAAAAAGAAAATTACGTAAACATGCCATAGAAGGCAACAGATTTATAGATTTTTAAAACAAAGATTTAATCTTACGTAGTAAAGTATATTCCATTAATATTCATACAACAAATAAATAGACGCCCAAACGGATATAACGTGTTATTTACTTATAAAAAATCAGTCACCCTTAAATTTTACACGCAATAAAAATGTAATAAAATCTCTTTGGTAATCCTTAATTGAAACCACTTTCTATTTTCTCATAATAATTATATTATCATCTGTGGCCGCGTGTAAATTAAAAGTGAAAAATAGACGCTCTGTTGGTTTTGTGTCAAGGTCTATGCCTCCCCTACTCTGTGGTATATAACTGTGCCTTTTTTAAATAATGTTTGCGTGAATTAATTAGATCAGATACAAAGTTGCCTCCTCTTCCTAGCTCATTATTAGTCAATTATTAAGTTAATTTTTATAAAGTGTATTTAATTAGATCTTGACGATCTCGCTGGCGGAATAGTGTACTAATTTCTTTACTCAAACGTCATGGATTCGATTTCTGGTAATGCAAAATTTAGAATTTATTTCATTGCTTTGAGTAACTTAACTACGAAAATATTTTGGTATATTTTTTGTATGTCTTTTTCTTTGTTTTTTCCAGCTGATCTCCGCAACGGACCTGTTATGGCGGGATTTGAATTGGCAGCCGATACTGAAACTCCCATAAGTAACATAACATGGAACCATAACGATTTGTATAAATTACATACTAGCATAGTAATTTTGTAAGCCTCAAATATATGTAAGGAGGTTAAAAGTATAATTTTAACTTTCCAAGAGCCTCTTAAAAGCTTCAATAAAACAAGCATTTAATATTTAAGGAAGACGCAATTTGATTGTCGAATAATATTAAAGTTAAATGTCGTCTTCCGGACGTTTTCTCTTAAAATAAAATGTCGTAGTCAATTTTATAAAATACTAGCAATGCCCCAGTGTTTCACCTAGATAGATACTGATCTCGTGGCAGTGGAAAGTCTACTAAGTCGGACAATAGATTTATTTATTATTTTAAAAGGTTTAAATGGTCGGTAAATAGTTACGAGTATAGGAAAAACAAAAATTTCTTCTTTGCTTTCCCTGAGAAACTAATCCTACCTGTAAAATATTTGAGGTTGCTCCTGTTAATCAAAAATTTTTAGAAGAATATTATTTTTTTATTCATTTTTGACATTTGATATTGACAACCAACAATTTCTGATCGAAACTGTAATATATTTCGGAATGTGGGCGTAAAGGTCGTGTTTTTTTTAAAAAACTACGAATTCTTTTGGTTCCGGCTGAGTTTTGACCAAATTTTTTAATAAAAGTTGAAACTCTGTAATCATCATTCCTCTTTTTTAACCGACTTCAAAAAAAGGAGGAGGTTATCAATTCGTCTATATTTTTTTTATGTTTGTTACCTCATATCTCCCGACTGGGTGGACCGATCTTGATGATTTTTTTTAAAATGAAAGATGGTGCTCGTCATAGGGTCCCATTTTTTTAAAATCCAGTTCTGATGATGGCATCCATGAGAAAACCGGATAAGTGTTAAATTTGCATTAAGGATATACTTTCCATACGTTCCATGACAAAGTCACGGAACTCTTCAATTCTTAGGAGCAAATCAACGATACTCGAGATAATCTTCTATAGGCTATCCAGATATTTGAGTCGCCTACCGTAACTTCGGTATAGTCAAGTGCTAGTCGCAGTTAAATATGCAGATCAATGGAACTCCTCAACGGCTTACAGTAAGAGTGTGATTTTTGGCAAAATCTATAACTGTGTGTAATCAAATGCCAATGACCTTGCCACTAAAAATAAAAATTTTAACAAAATAAAAACCGCCTTCAAAACAGGCTTACAAATATATTAATATGCTCTAAAAAGTAAGAAATAATTGCGTATTCTTTTATAGTGTTCTTCGTATTTTTACATTTGGAGTCGGTGTCCGTAGTTTTTGTGGGAAAACGATACATACAAACACACAAGTGTTTTGTCATTATAATATTAGTTTAGATTTATATTTAATGGAATTCAATCTTGGTACTACGAAACTGTTCTGTAACTAACTGTACATCACAAAGATAATATTTGATATACCAGATAATTTACAATGAGGTTCTTTTTTATAAAGATTAATTTTAATAAGTTGGTATTGTATCGTTTTACGAAAGAAAAGACTTCACTTAACATAACAACAAGACCTTACGAACGTGCCTGAACCTGTCAAGACATGAATTAATATTGAATTGTGGAATAAAATTATGGAGTAATTAGTAAGATATTACATGTTAAGGTAACAAATAACAAATTCGAATTCATAAAGTCTAATATAGGTTTTTTTCACACATTAATTAAATCCTATGTAAAATGGGTGATGATATAGACAGCGACTTAGTCTAACGTTACGAAGGTTCCTTCCTTTTGAGAAGAACCCACAACAAGAGTTTCCTGTTTTGCCAACTTCATGACAATAAAATTGTAGTTAATTTTATTGCTCTAAATTTATTCACTCCCTCGCTTTTTTATCGGCTAAATGGTCTTTCAAATTGTACGATATTTCAATTAGATCTCTTTTAATAAAGAACATAAATTTATTGACTAGAAGTATATACAGTAGTAAAATAGTGTTGTTTTAAAGAAATTTTATTTTCTACTGCCTTTTCTACTAATGATATGTTTTTAAGGATCATGTATTTAAAAAACGATTACCTAGGTTGATTAAATGGAGTGATATTATCATTAGAAATCAGAAAAATGTCTGAAATACAAATTGACCGGTTATACGAAGGGTTGTCGATATATTTTATATGTAGGTTGGCAGGATAACTTTATCAATGTGGCAACTCTTTAAATGCAAATGTTCAAGAGTACTTAGGGAAGAAAGGGACGGCAATACAAAATCTGTTGGAGTGAGCGAGACAGGAGAGGGAATATCCGCCATATTGCTTTCAATGAACGAAGTACGAACGGAAGAGGTAAGTTCTTTTTGTTTTGTATTAAAACGAAAGTCGAGTACGTTATCAACTGCGTCGTTACAAATTGCTTCCATATTTAATGACACGTGAAAGTATTGTTTCCCGCAAGTTGCTCTATCAATGGCTTTATAATACTGTTATCACTTCCCACAAATAAAAACTTTTAACAAAAAAAGAACCGCCTTCAAAACAAACTGTTGCAAATATATTGATATGTAGTCAAAAAAGAATTGCGTATTCTTTTGAGAGTTCTTCGTATTCTTATATTCTGAGTCGGCGTCAGCCAAGGTAGGTATCCCGCAGGTTTACTTGGCAGCTCCGGCGCTGCTCATACCTATAGCTCCATATGTAGGTATCTTGGCCGACAAAGACTCCAAATATAAGAATGTTTTTATTTTTAGTGGATCTGAAGTACACTTACAAATTTGAATATGAATATAAGTTAAATTTACTATGACATCATCACACCCCGGATCGAACCCGCAACCTAATACTCGTACATTACAGGTTAGTTATTTTACCACCCCGCTATCACCAGTCTTTTATATGGTAATCACAACAACGCAAAAGTCCCCCCCCCCAGGGCTAACATCGCTTTATACATAATACACCTTACAAATATTGCACTGCAGCAACAAACGTAACCTCATTGCTATTTGATTACAGACAGTTATATATTCTGCCAAAAATCGCACCCTTACTGTAAGCCGTTGAGGAGTTCCATTTATCATCATATTTAACTACGATAATCACTTGACCATACCGAAGTTACGGTAGGCAACTCAAATATCTGGATAGCTTATAGAAGATTTTGCCGACTATTGTTGATTTCCTCCTAGGAATTGAAGAGTGCCGTTACTTTGTCATGGATCCCTTGATCAAAACCTAACCAAACTATTACCAAACAACCCTTGAAGTATATCCTTTCCAATAAAAAAAAGAATCATCGAAATCGGTTGGCGTGATCTTGAGTTATTCGTACATTTGTCGCGCAAATGCTTAATGAAAATATAACACTTATCCAGTTTTCTCAAGGCTGCCATCATCAGAACTGGATTTTAAAAATGGGACCCTACGACAAGCACCACCTTTCATATAAAAAAATCATCAAGATCGGTTCACCTAGTCGATCCATTTTCGTGACGAGCACTACAAACACACATCTACAGAACTTGACGCAGCAGGCGAACTAAACAAGCTAGAGCGATGGTACAACATATCAATGGAGAGAGGAGGGATGCCAGAAAAAGAGAAAGGGAATTTCAAGGTCACAGGTTTACCACAAGCGCGGCAATAAAATCAGTCTCATTACTTAAGTTAAGAAACAAAAAAAATACAGACGAATTGATAACCTCCTCCTTTTTTTGAAGTCTGTTAAAAAGGTCCAGAAATTGTCGGTTTAGGCTTTTGTATATATGGCAAGTCACGAGAAACTCGTAACCATCGTTATAAAAGTTTGAGCAGTATGGTTACAAATATTTCAATGACAAAATGGTTGGATTTCAAATGATGGTAATAAAATTCTTGCTGGTATCTCTTCTGTTAAATTAGTCTTAAGAACCGTTGACAGATTCGTTACTTCTTCTTTATGTGCCTCTCCGACTAACGAAGGTTGGCAGTCAGTTCTCCATATTTAACTTTGTCCCTCGCGAGGCTAAATAGTTGAGCGGCACTCGCGTTCCCGGTCCGTTTCCTGATGTTGCGCAACCAGGACTTCCTCTTGCGACCAATACGCCTCTTGCCCATGATTATTACTTGTAAGAGTCCTTACCTGTCATATCTCAGAACATGGCCCAAAACGCAACCTTCTTCTTTTGACGGTTTTCCAAAGTTCTCACTGACAATCCATTCGTCGCAAGACCTCTTCGTTGGCACCTTTTTTACTTGAATATCATATATTTTTATTTTGATCATTTGTAATGGCAAGTAGCAGCCTTATAACTTCCCATTGCTGGGCATAGGCCACTTTTTGAAGAGAGCTTTTAGAGCAAAGTCCCACCACGCTATTTCACTGCAGCTAGGTTGCAGGCTACATTTACCAGAGAATTACTCCTAGAATATGCAGGTTTCCTCACGATCTGTATACATTTCTATAATAAACTCCCAGAGGACGTTCTAGAGATGTCATTTTATAAATTAAAATTGTTAGTTAGAAGAACATTAGTTGACACATCGTATTATTATTTGATATTTTCGTCTCATATTCCTCAGTGCCTGAAGACCAGTCTTCGAACAGTGCGTGTTGCCAGTGATGACCTACAGTTCTGAGACATGGTCGCCGACTATGGGCCTCATGCGGAAGCTCAGAGTCACTCAGCGTGCGATGGAGAGGGCTATGCTCGGAGTTTCTCCACGTGATCGAATTAGAAATGAAGAGATCCGTAGTAGAACCAAAGTCACCGACATAGTTCTACGAATCGCGAACCTGAAGTGGCAATGGGCGGGGCACATAGTCCGAAGGACCGATGGTCGTTGGGGCCGAAGGTGTGTGGAGTGGCGACCCCGCACCGGACGGCGCAGTGTAGGCAGACAAGGTGGACCGATGATATAAAGAGGGTAGCCGGTAGCCGCTGGAGCCAGGCTGCGCAAGATCAGGCCTTGTGGACGTCGTTACGTGAGACCTATGTCCAGCTGTGGACGTCCATCGTTTGAAGCGACGACGACGACGACTATTATTTGCATGATTAAGTGACACCCGACTGAGCTTGTTGTGGGGTCTTCTCAGAACAAGGCGTCTAAGTTGTTCTTTGATATCATTCTAAGTCATACATTGGAAAGACATATGGAAACAAATATGGATGACGATTCAAGTACTATTTAAGCTTAAATAAACTATTTTTAAGTTTGTATTTTCCGACACCGAAAAGTACAATAATAATTTGGAAAAATCATGCATTTGGATATATTTTAAAATGAGAAACCTTTGGATACTGCCCAGGGTTTAATCTCGCTACTTCTCTGAACGAGAATCCACTTGTTTCACCACTAGCTCATCATGGCTCTCTTTATCTTGTATCTTGAATCTTGTAAACTGGTTTTGTGTTTGAATGTGATATCTTCTGATGGCAAGTGATAGCACCGTCTTAGATAGAAATGTGATAGACTGGTTTAACAAATTAAATTTTAACGCTTTCGAAGCCCCATTATACAGTTAAATATAAAATGGCGTAGCATCACGACAAGTATTGTGAAGCACTCATTGTTCCTAAATAAATACTTTGTAACTGTACCTGTAACCAGATAATGTTTGTAGGTAAAACGAATAGTTTAGTAGCGATGTGCCAGTCCAGGATATAATATAGTCTTTTTTCGCTGGTAAATTCTTTTATTTCACAAACCCCGACTCATAGATCTGGAGTGTGGGACTCCGCGAGCAGTAAGGGTCGCAATACCCATTAAAACCCAGCGGAACCCTCTTCATCCATGAATGGGGCACCAGCGACTGAACTTTCAGAGGAGCATATTTTAATTATTGTTTCTCCTATTTAAGATGTATAAATTTTGACGGCCTCGCTGGCGCAGTGGTGCTAGTATTCGCTTTGCTAGGGGAGGTCCCGGGTTCGATCCCCGGTAGGACGAGTTTAGGAAATTGTATTTTCTAATTTGTCTGAGTCTGGACTGATGGGAGGCTTCGGCCGTGGCTAGTTACCAGCAAAAACGTACGTACGTATGACTCCGACTTAAGCAAAAAGACACTGCCCTGTAACCTGCCTCTTCCGGAAATTAAGTCAATGTCTTGGAAAAGATCAACTAGGCCTTAAAGGCTTTTTATTATAATAATTGCATAATATAGTAATGACTAATTATAGTGGAGTCAATTCATATTTTAGTAATTTGAACTTTATCGCGAACTAACCTTATTTGTTAGAATCTTCGTGCTTTCTCCAATCTACATGATACTGGCGAAGTTGTGTATGTCACACATGGAAACCGTTTAAAGAAGTTTTCTCTAAACTGATTATGTAAATTTTTCAAGAAAAGGTCATAAGATTTTTTTTAATTCTAAATTAATATCTACGCATGTTAGATATGTCATAAGCCGAATGCGTAGCAAGATCGCGCCTCTCTATCACTTGTTCCGCGTTCTCGCTCTTACACTCGGCTCAGTTGGAACGTGACGGTGATTCATGTTTTGCAGTGCTCTAATTTGTTTAGATTTACACTGGTGGGAGTCTTCGGCTGTGGCTTGTTTCCACTTTACTAGGTAATGAACCCCATGAAGAGGTACCTGGTTCCTACTCTATCCAGATCAGAGCACTACTATTTTCGACTGTAACAACACTTTACAACAGGTGAGAGAACAATAGCGCTAACCTGATTACACAACACAATGACTAATACTTAGTCAGTTGGCATTTTAGTAATTTTAACTTTCTAGAGAAAATGTTATCTGACCCCGGCTTGACAAATCATTATCAGGATTTTGTCGGTAAGAACCCTTAACCCCTTCCAAGCTTCATCAGCAAGATCCTTCATGGGGTTTGTCGGAGGCACGATAAAGAGACGGGTTGCCGAGGCAACGAGGCTCGAAGGATTAGAGTCCTTTCGGATAGAGCCTTAATCCAGCGGTGGAAAGAGGATCTCGAATCCTCAATAGCGGGAACAGCCATAGTGGAGGCGATTCGTCATTAATGTAATCAAAGGTGTGAACTAAAAAATCTGTCAGCGCGTGCTCTGCGGAAACTATCAAATAGAGTCAAAGTCAAAATATCTTTATTCAAGTAGACCTATTACAGCACTTATGAATCGTCAAATATATATATATATATATATATTTTTTCATATAATATTTAAATGAGTGACTGATGATAACATTAAAGAACGACTTACAATCTAAAGTTACGAGGGTTCCTGATCTGAGAAGAGCCCACAACTCAGTCGGGTGTACGTTTTTTTATGTCATCATCATTACAATATATGTGCAATTCAGCAATTAGAACAAAAAATGTTCTACAATATTATAAGTCTAGCTACTGCAGTTATGCCACTATTACTCCTTTTTACATTTTAAAAGTTTATAAAAGTGCCGACAATAAACCATGTTATTCAAACCTCTCTATTGATCCTTATCCTATAACATTTTATTAAAGACCGTTTCAATACCTGCGAACCACTTTTTACATTCAATTCAGATTTACAACAAATGAGACATTCCATTCACAAGATATAACGAATTAAAAAATGTGAATCTAATGAAAATTTTAGCGACCCTTATAACTGGGCCTGCGACTGATGAGTTAGCTTATATTCCAAGGATACCAAAGATACCCACCGATATACCTATTATGTTTTTATTTCTATCAAGCTAAAAATTACTGAAGCGATTTAAAAAATTCTTTACCTCCTTGAAATCAAGAATTATTCAATACCTGCAGAATTAGAATAGCATCACGCCTCATTCCCGTAGGGGTAGACAAGGTCCTTCCACTTGCCACGATCCCTGCATATTTCCTTCGCTTCTTTCATTCTCACTACACCTTTCATACAAGTTCGTCGGTTTAGAATGCTCTTGACCTGGCCGTTATTTAAAATGTCCTGGATTTGGTCCAGGAACGTTCGCCTTGGTCTTTCCCTTCCAACTTTCGCATTCACTCTTGACTCATAAATCCTTTTTGTCAGTCTCCTTTCATTCATTCTTTCTACATGCCCAAACTATCTAAGTATACCTTTCTCAGCATACCACAGTCTTCCAATAAAAAAAACTTTTATGATAACTAAAATAGGTCTATAGTCTGACTTAGCAGATTGCTTGCTAGTTATCTATAAGAAGTGGTAAATCCTTTGCTACAAAACCTTTTGTAACAGGCTATTTACCCAAAAGTTCCTTCATATGTTAGAAGTCATTGACCGAATCAACTAGCAACAAAGACAGCTTGAATCAACATTCCATATAATATGGCTGTTAATGCGTTAACTAGCATCGATAATTACATCATATATTTAATAACTAAAACCAGAACACGCTGTTATGTGCTTCTGTGTGATCTCCATTTTATGCAAGAGCTTAAAATATTGCTAACACTTTTTTGTTTTAGCTCTTATAACAATTATAACATGATGTTAACCAGCTTGGATTTATTTAACTGCACTTAAACATTATTGAGAAGAAAATCACAACCATTGTAGCAGGTAGAATTGTCCTTTTTGGAGATCATTGTGTTGTTTTTGTACTCTTTGTGTGTTTTTACGTGACAACCTAATGTTTTTCTATTTTGTTATAGTAGTATGTAGGGGAGAATGGGGTAATCAGAGTCAGTGGGCAAGAGTCACACTCATATCCACGAAACAGCACTAGCGAGCGATGCGTAAATTACATCCCCTTCCCCAATAAAGAAAATGCAATTTCCTGTATTTTCCCAACGTGAATCGAACCCGGGACCTCTCCTAGCGAAGTAAATACTCGCACCATTGCGCCAGCGACACCGTCGAACCATTTTTTAATCCAGTAAATAGTTATGGATGATGTTATTTATTATTAAAGATGATCAGGTTAATAATTTGATACAAATTATTGCAAATTAAATAGAATCTAAAATCAATAACTTAAAGTACATTTAAAAAAACCAAAGTTACAAAGTAACAGTTACTGTAATCGCTATTTTGATACCTATGTTATTTTATAAGGTACTTTAAAACAATGAGTTATAGTTCGATTTAATTTACAATAATTTGTAAAGAATTATTAACCTTCCCATCTTTTCATGTCATAAGACACATATAACATACTATAGAAACTATTACATGCGATTTTTTGTTAATAGTAAATCCATTTTGATTATTTTTTTAATGAAAAAAAAAATATACTCACTGGCAAGCCAACATTATTATCTTTGGATTCTATGGTGTATGTCTATCTAGTGGCTCATCTCCACTGATATAGTTGATCTGGAAGAGCACTAATGCTACTGATGGATCCCCCATAAAGTCAAACCATCGTTGGGGTGTGCAGAAATCCGCACTGTATTCACCGATCATATCCAACGCCAACTGGTTATAAGAAGGTACTTGGACCTGGAAAAGGGTTTCTGGAGTGTAATTCATTAAATTAACAATTTTTATAGTACCAGTATGGTAACAGTATATATAAAACAGTATAATGGGGGGATAGCTCTCGCCAGTCAGCCCCCGTGTCACTAAGTTACGTCGGTTATTTGTTTTGTGGTCCGCTTGTGTAATTTTATGTCAATGCTAATTAGAAGGTAATTGCCGAATATCTTGCAGTATACGATTAAAGACTTTTGTACAGATTTGGTCAGACTTTCGAAAATGTGATGTGCAGTTCTGATTACATCAGTGTTTTTAAGATTTTAAGAAATAGTGATATGAGAACGATGTGGTATAAAAGGAGATGCAGTGACTAAAATTGAGAAAGGTATGCTTAGATGGTTTGGGCATGTAGAGAGAATGAGAATGAAAGGAGACTGACAAAAAGGATTTATGAGTCAAGAGTGAATGGGAAAGTTGGAATGGGAAGACAAAGGAGAATGTGCCTGGACCAAATCCAGGACATTTTAAGTAAAGGCCAGGTCAAGAGTACTCTAAACCCACGAACTTGTATGAAAGGTTTAATGAGATTGAAAGAAGCGAAGGAGATATGCAAGGATCGTGGCAAGTGGCAGGGCGTGGTCTCTGCCTACCACGTAGGGAATGAGGCGTGATGTTATGTATATATGTTTAAAGATTTTTTAAATTTATTTATTATCTATTTATGTTGGTGCAATGAGAGTCAAAGCTGTTTTTTTTTAACTTTTATATTATCCAAAGTTGATTGCAAATTATTTCTAATGATAGTTAATTAAGTAAATTATGTTTACAGAGAGTTACAATAAAATTTTCGTTTATAATTAAAATTTTAATTTAATTTTTGCGCTTAAGTGACCCACATTACCCCCGTTTCCCCTACTCTTTTTTCAAGCGCTAAAATATTTCCAATAATTTTTTGTTTCGTTCTTGTAACAATTATAACATGATGTTAACCAGGTTAGATTTATTGAAATGCACTTTACCATTATTGTCCTTTTTTGATTTCATTCTTATGTTTCTGTACATAATTGTCTTCCTCTTTGTGTGTTATGTTTTTAATTGGAAACTTAATTCCTTTGTTTTCCTATTTTGTTTCTAGAAGTATGTACTTTTACCCTGTATGTTACTTAAATAAAATAAATAATATATGCTTGAAAAATAAATCCTGTCTGTCGCAGACAGGATTTAATACGGTTCTTTCACGATAAAACGACTGAATCGATTTAAATGAAATTTGTTACGCAGATAGTCTAGAGCCTGAGATAAGTCTAGACCACTTTTTAATGCTAAAGAAGGGTAGTGAGAGATGGTATTGCTGTCATTTTTAGAGCCAAACTCTTAGAAACTCATCTTAAGATTTTATTTCGATATAAATAAACATGACATTCAAAGTCAGTAGAAGTTTTACCCTAAAGGGGGTAAAATAACAATCCTTATTAATATTATAAACGCGAAATTTTGTGCCGCGCTTAAAAACTACTTAACCGAATTAAATGAAACGTGGTACACATATAATCTAGAAAAGACACTGTAAATATCTCATTTAAGTATGAGTCTTATTTATTAGTCTAAATTATTATATAATATATTATCCACGCGGATAAACTGAGGGCATAGCTTATAAAAAGTTCCTAATCTATTTTACAAGTTTCATTATCATTAATAATTTATACCTACGTAATACAACCATAGATTATAAATTAAAAATATGATGTAATTACAAGTAATGGATTGCGGAGAGGGCGCCACGGTTGCGGACAGTTTTGGCGGGAAAGAAAAACCCAATGACCTGTCAAAGTATAAAAATATAAACATTAATTAATAAAATTAAACTGTGATATTGTTTTATGTGAGTGTGTAGTAGTTAAGTAATTATATAATATATACGTACGTTTGTAATGTTTATTAGTTGTTGGATAATGTAAGGTGATAGGCTAACACTTAGAATATACAAAATAATAGAAATACATATATAAGTTAAGGGATATAAGTTATATTTAATCAATAAAGACTATGTAGGTGTTTTGTACTTCTATGTGGCATTGGCAGTGTACAAAATAGTGTAACATCGATATAAAGAATTTGAAGTTGTAAGATAAAGGTAAGTTGGATTTACAATTTGTTTTAACAAGGTTAATAAACTTTTTCATTACACCTGGATCGGAAGTTCATTGTCTCTAGATTAAATAAATACTGGGATTCAAATTTTCGACGCATGCTCATTCTTTTATTTGTCAGAAGAAATTTTAGTGCGCATGTCCTTTTTCAGGAGTTAGAACTACCTGTTTAGCAAATTTATTTTAACACGTTTATAATCCTGACTCCATAAGGAGTCCGAAAAGAGTCTTATGCCTATGTACCACCTTATACAGTTTATTTAGACTTTATTCATATGCCAAAAATTTTACGGTAGATGTTTATGTTCTTGTAAAAATTTCAATTTTCGAGAATTATTTATATTTTTAACTTGAAGAAAACAAAAATTATGTGATTAATTGAATAAAGATAAAATGAATACTCAATGGTGTATCTTATAACACAAACTATGTTCTTTGTTACATTTTTTACATGTAGTTAATTTGGAAGCAGAATTGGAAGCCACATTTGAAATTGTACTCTGTGAAATAAACTTATGGTAACAATCTGTGCATCATTTTTTTTATTTATTAAGATAAACTACAGCGCTTAAACGAAATTGTTGGGGGGTAGTTGAAATAGCGTTTTTCTGTTAGTTATAAATATTATCAACTATTAATATTAAAAAAAAAATTAGAATTTTTTTATACGGGGACTGTGATCGTGTTAAATCGGTACAGTTTTGGCGTGAAAGCGGGATAGACATACTTTCGAATTTATAAGTAGCGATTATTAAGAGATACATTTCCAAACTACGATGTATGGAATTAAATTACATACTAAAACAACAGTCTTAAACGTGAAATACCAGGAATTCAGCTGGAGAAATGTCACAGTCATACTGTCCAGTGCCTGAAGACTAAGCTCTTCGAACAGTGAGTGTTGCCAGTGATGGCCTACGTCTCCGAAACGTGGTCGCTAACTATGGGCCTTATATGAAAGCTCAGAGTCACTCCGCGAGCGATGAAGAGTGCTATGCTCAGAGTTTTTCTACGTGATCAAATCAGAAATGGGGAGATCCGTAGCTGAACCAAAGTCTACCAAACTACGAATCGCGAATCTGAAGTGGTAATGGGTGGGGCACATTGTCCTAAGAACCTATGGACGTTGGGGCCCGAAGGTGCTGGAGTCGCGACTTCCCGCAAAGTGGACCGTCGACAAAAAGAGGGTCGCCGGTAGCCTCTGGATCCAGACGGCGCAAGATCGGGTCTTTTGGACATCATTACGTGTAACCTATGTCCAGCAGACATCCATCGGTTGAAGCAACGAGGATGACGAAAGTCACAGTATCATATTGTTTTTTAAACTACGAGAGATTTTGACCAATCATGACATGATTCTGCGTCATATCCTACATCTGTTTCATTCAATTGATAGTCGGGACAATCGAGATTCCACAGTTCTAATATAATTAGTAAATACTTTATGCAACTGCAACTGCCTCATTGGTCTAGTGGTTAGCATGTTAGACTACAGACATGAGGTCCTGGGTTCGAGTCCCGGGTCGGGCCAATTCAAAAATCAATATTGAGTTTTCTATTAAGATTTTCTCAATATTTTCCCGAAGTTGGGAAGTTGACGGTCGATCCTGTGCCTGATCTCTCTCCAGTCGTGTCGAATTCTCGTCACTTCGGACTATGAGAGTGAAGGAATAGAGAGTGCACTTGTNACAGGGGCGTAGGGTTCTCCGCCGCCATCGTTATTAATTGGATCCATTATTTAATTTCTTATTTTGTGGGCGTTCGTGGGTAATGTTGGTGCAATCAAACACTTTATTAATTAACTCGGATTATAATGTTCAATCACTTAATGTTCCCGATATCAATTTACACAAACTCATTAACAATAATAGCTAGGAACGCGACAGTTTCAATTGTCGACCACTCCGGCCGACCGCCACTCGAGAATTGCCGAGAGACGGGCCGGATTGCCACTTATTGACTCTGCCCCCACGCCGATACAAAGATGGCGCCAGCGATCCACAGACTCTTGCACTCCGACATATATTTATTTGTTAATTTTTCATGAGTGAATGTTTTTCTTTTGAGAATAAAGATCTTTAAACCTAACCTAGCAGTGGTTCTTAATGGTTTTAGGCCCATTGCCCTTATGACCAACAATCAACTAAAATAATACGTGTTAACACAAATTTAAAGGTAGTTTCCGTTTTGCAGCATCTAATTGATGCTGCAAAACGGAAACTGCTGAACGGAAACGCTGCTGGAACGATATACCACTTCCGCTTAGAGCGTATAAATCACCAACAACATTTAAAGGTAAATGTAAACACTGGTTTCTAAATATGCAGAAATTAGAAATTTAGAAATTGGGTGAGAGTTAATTGATATGTATTAGTGATCGTCTCTGTGTATTTGATGATTGTCCAGAAAATTTTTTAAACAGTAAAGTCAAAGTCAAAATATCTTCAAGTAGACCTATTACAGCATTTATGAATCGTCAAATATCTTTTTTTTTCATATATTTAAATGAATGACTGATGATAACATTAAAGAACGACTTACAATTTAAAGTTACGAGGGTTCCTTCGCGCCCCGACCCGAGAAGAGCCTACAACAAACTCAGTCGGGTGTACTTTTTATGTCATCATCATTACAATATATGTTTTAAATTTATTCTGTATCAAGATGTTTATAGAGCAATGCATTCACTCCCACAGTTTTTTGTCTTCTAAATATTTCAAATTATAAAAGGATTTTTCATATTTTTTAAAATTTTCTTTTTTTAGCTATAACTTACTTTAAGGTATCAATGTATCTGTTTTGCATGTTTGGTAAATAAAGTCCTTTTATTATTCAATACGTAGAATTTATAAGCTAGATTTAGCTCAATAAATATATAATAACTAGAAATAAAACAACTTAAAAGTGATTTCACAATTGTTAGTTTAGGGTTACCGAGGTGTGGCTGTGCCGTTGACACGGCCCAACAGACGCTTGAGGCTTGCCCAGCCTGGACTGTTCAGCGTGCCACGCTCGTGGCGGTTATTGGTGCGGATCTCTCGCTCCCCACCGTCATTAGAATGATGGTGAGCAGCCAGAGAGCATGGTGTGCTACGCTCTCCTTCTGCGGGGATGTCATGACGCGGAAGATGGCAAAACGATTGAGGAAGGCAAACGTGATCACTTCGACCGTTCGCAGGAGAAGGCCGGGAAGGAGGCGAGAGGCCCACGATCGCCGTCTCCCTCCTTAGTGGTGACCTTTGGGTAACGGAAGCGGGGTCCGTTGCACAACAAAGAAAGGTCTCGCGAGGTGGTTGATGGCTTGCCAGATGCTCCAGGCAATCCACCAGCAGAGTATGTTTTGGTCGTTGACCGAGTTGGGCCTCAGCAGGGACATCGCTGGCGGGGTTGCGAATGTCTGTCAGTCGCGTTCTCGTGACCCCGTCTCCGAGTGATGTAAAAGGTTAAGGTAGACATACAGGTCCTCGCAAAATGCTTTCTTCATGATGTGGTTCCTTCACCAAAACGCACATTAATGAATTTTAAACGACAACTAGACTTTAATTCAAAGCTATGCCTCTTAACAACAATCCACTGGGCCATCGTAGCAATGAATAATACACTACTTAATCTGTTAACTGGGGAATTCCCTTTTTAACTACGTAACATACTATTGGTGCGACCTCTTTCACTAGAACGTAATTTCATACTAATATTTATGTTTAAATAAATGAAAAAACTATGTTTTCGTTTATGTATATATACAACATAAAGGAAAACAAATAATTACAAACAAAGATTGCCTCATTGGTCTAGTGGTTAGCATGTTCGACTACATACATGAGGTCCTGGGTTCGAGTCCCGGGTCGGGCCAGTTCAAAAATCAATAATGAGTTTTCTATTAAGATTTTCTCAATATTTGCCCGAAGTTGGGAAGTTGGTGGCGTGATCCACACACGTGCCTCGGAGAGCACGTTAAGCCGTCGGTCCTGAGCCTGATCTCTCTCCGGTCGTGTCGGACTCCCGTCACATCTGACTATGAGAGTGAAGGAATAGAGTGCACTTGTCTGCCTGCCAATCCGCAGTGAAGCAGCGTAGTGGGTGTATGTTCTAAAAACCCTTGCTTCTCGGAGTGAGGAGGCCTGTGCCCAGCACCCGTTAAAAGTACCTCTACTTACAAACAAATAGAAAGGAACAACAACAAAAATATGGAAATAAGAAAATAAATTAGTTTTTAGTAATTTCATATACCTATTATTTGGGTATATATGCATTTTTAGCTTATATGTATGTTGATATATTCTTTGCATTCTCATATTTCTGCATCTACACCATTTATAAAATTCTTTAACTTTTTGGGGTTCCTGGTAGTGATCTCTCCAAAGATATCTCTTTGGAGAGATAGCTAAGCTATGCATCTAAAGTTAGTATACATATTCTATAATTGCTTATTGTTGACGATTAATAGTGAAAATAACTTTTAGAAAAGAACGTATATAATGAGCTATACTTAAAAGATAGACATATGCCATTGCTGACTTTTCGTAGATCTGTAAAAGAGAAATATCCAACGTGCATTGTTTTGTCGTATCTCTAAAGGATTCGATAACAACCCAAAGTGATATTGATTTCCTCTGAATCAATTTACAGAAAATATTGACCAAAGATATACCTAAAGCTTAATTTTAAATCACACTAGCTATTAATGAAAATGAATGAAAATACGTTCAATGTTTTTTTAGTTTATCGCAAACAGATAGACAAACACGGCGAAAGACTTATAGACTAGCAATGCCTCGTAGTTTCACCCCCTTATTATCTTTAAATTCGTTACGGGTATTGAAACGGTCTTTAATAATACAGAGGTATGAATAATATGGTTTGACTATAGTCGGTACTTTTATTAATATTTAAAATGGTGAAAACTATTTTTGAAATTGGTCCAGTAGTTTTTGTATGAAACCTTTGGAACATACACACATACATACTATTTATAATATTAGTTTAGAATAGTAAGTAGTTGATTTAAAAAAAAGCCAACCAAAATTAGAGATGTTTTCTGTACAAATAAATAACTAGTTAAATTAATCAGTCAGTTAACATAATGACAGTTCACTGCGTATACATATTAGAAAACATGTTGTACGTACACAAAAACATTGACTCTTTTAATAAAAAGAGTGAATGTACATCATATTACTTACGAAACCAAAACAAACTTGTTATAAATTCTAGTAGGCTGCATAAGATTAACAACTCATTTAAGGGTAACTGTATACGTTTCTATAATAAACTCCCACAAGACGTTCTAAAGATGTCAATTAATAAATTCAAAGTCTTTGTTAAAAGAAAGTTGATAGAAAAATCGTATTATAAGTTGCAAGAGTACTTAGACGATGGAAACGCAAAAGGAAACAAAATACCCGACTGAGTTTGTTGTGCGCTCTTCTCGGATCACAGCGCGAAGGAACCCTCGTAACTTTAGATTTTAAGTCGTTCTGGAGTACCATCATCAGACGTATGTTAGAATTAGAGTGTGGAAAAAAAATATTATTTGACGATTCAAAAGTGCTGTAATATGCCTACTTGAATAAAGATAATTTGATTTAAATCTTATATGTAATAAATCAGATATGATATAAAAACAGTCCTAATTCATTATTAATCAAATAAGAAATCCTATTTTATTATTTGCTATCTATCCTATTTTATAATATCCTATTGTGAAAGTAAAGCAGCTTCCACTATTGATTAGCATTAACAAATTAAAAAATATGTTAGTTGCTGACCATAATAAATAATTTTGCGAGTTAATATGCTATAAATTAGGATAAACCGCCAACATTGATCATCATAATAAAAAGTATATTAATTGGTATATAAATATACTGTTAGTGGTCAAACTTTTCAAAAGTAATCGGTGTTCAATATTAAATCAGGTATTTCAAAGGCAAAATATATGTTAATTTTATTAACTGTAAATCTCTACGGTATGTATTCATTTATAAAATTATTAGAGAGTCACCGTGAGCTTAAGGGTAAATAACAAATTTTTCTGAGCGAATTGTCTATCTAAACCAGGGGTCGGCAACCTTTTGAGCAAGCAAAGTTTGTTTAAAAAGCCACAAACAATTTTCTTGCCAACAATAAATAGTACTTTGATAAAATATAATTTTTCATAAACAAGTAAACTAGTATATTTGACGGCGGCAACGATTTTTATTGTTGGTAACAAGGTGTGCAGCGAGCTAGCGACAAACGTCTACCAACATTCGAACTACCCCCACTCGCAGAAGCTAGTATAAAAGGGCTTGCATTAGACTGGCGGGCATACGGACGACCAGATTACTATTGACAACGCCCCGTATACCAACACACACACAGCGTCTTCGCCGGCGAAGACGAGGTCCCCGCTATCTGACGCACCCCGGCCGCGGACCCATGGGCGTCAAGATTAAGCACCTGTCCGATTGTCTTTTTCAGCAGCAGCAAACGTTGCTCTAAGCCTAGGTCCGAGCCTCGCAGGAGGCGCCCTTAGAGCAACGTTTTCCCCCGACGTAGCAGGGCCCTTGATCGGAAGAGCACACNCACACTAAAAAAAAAAAAAAAAAAAAACTGGTGGGCATTCTTACTCGAGGTTGTGTCCGGTGCACACCTTGCACCCATAAATTATAGTTTATTGTCATTTGACTAAAAAATTATTAACAATTTAGTTTAATCTGTGAAAATTAACTGCGATTGTCTTCATGTAAATGATGGAAGACCAGAACCAGATATATTCATTCATATTATATAGTAGTGTTTTCCAAGGAAATTTTTATAATATATACATGGTATTATTAGATAATCACTGAGATATATAAAATAAAATTGAACATATTTGCGTCTGTATCTAGAGCCATAGCTTTACATTTAAAGAGCTTTAGGTTGGCGACTCCTGACCTAAACCATTCTTGAATCCACCTGAAGGCACAACAAAATTTAAATTGCGTGCGTACAAAGTACACATGCCAAAAGTGAAACTTTGGCGGACTAATTTTTAAATCTATTTTATATTTATATAAATCTAACACTTTAGATTTCCGAGACTTAGAGGGAGAGGAAAGTATGATATGTTAGGAATTTAATTGTCATTAAATTGTTAGGTGTCGAAAATTGTGATTAAAATGCCACTTGTCGTTTTTGTCAATATTAGAATTTAATTATTAATTAAATTTTATTTTTGAATTTAAAATTTAGAAAAGAGAATTTATGAAATAACATTTAAAATGCTGCACATATTCGTGACGCCTTTCCTTCCTTAAAAATTTTACCCTCATATCCCTAAAGAAGTTTCACTTTAAAAATTTCAACAAAATCTGTTAAGGCGTTTAGGAGTTCAATGATATACACACGGACAATAAGATTTATGTACTTATTTAGGTTATTATGGTCTATAAATATTGGTTTCTGTTACATTTTCGTCATTGTTAAATAAATTGTATAAGCAAAGCCATACTCGTCTCGATACAATTATTTGTTCCTTCTTTATCAGATTTTCCTTAGTAACGGTTTTTCAGCCATTCAATCCTCTATACGAAGTCGTAATTCAAACATAAATCACTTTTTTCTAATTTTCAATACGGAACATAATTCCAGCCTCGCTTGCCAGTTGCCAGGACCAACGCGCCGACCACTGAACTAAGCATAAATCCTATATATATAATATAATAGCTATCGCACTTCACTGCTTAAGCTGGATCCAAGGTCGTGTAACAAAATTATTATTTTATTGTATAACCCTGATCTATGACGTCGCTTGGTGGTGGATGGCATCCTTTGCCCTTGATCTATCCAAGATTCATTCGCACTGTCCGATATGAGTCTAAGGTTCGCTGTTCCAAGTCCAAGTTCCACTTTTCAGAAGCCGCCTTTGGAGCAGCGTTTCCAGTAGGGTTAATCTTTTAAGGGCTCACCTAAAATAAGTAAGTTGCAATGCTCCTAAAGAGGTCGCCCCCATCTCCCAATTACGCTTTAAAAGCTAATAGGGCTAACAATTAAAAACAAGAAATAAAAATTATAACTTGTTCTCAAACATCAAATAAAAAGAATTCCCTATTCAAGTAGATTTATGTCGGATTTCATCAACTAACGTATCATATAGTTGGTGGATTATAACTGTAGAACCCCTAAATGTACTTAGGGGTCACATAAATCTGAGGAGAGGTTGATGAAATGTATTTAGGGGGCATATAAATCTTAATAGGAATGAGTATATTAGAGGAAGTGTGAAAGTAGTACCAGTGACCGAGAAGTTAAGGAGTGGAGCTATCTTGGTATGGGCATGTTATGAGAAGAGAGGATAGCCATGTATGCAAGAGGGCCCTAAATATGATGGTAAGCGGCAGGGCCGGGAGAGGGTGACCAAAAAAGTGTGGATAAACTGTGTGAAAGAGGATGTGAATGTAGAAATGACAGCGGATAGAGTGAAGTGGCGAAAGGAAACATGCTGTGCCGACCCCGCCTAGTGAGATAGGGATCAGTAAATGATGATAAGGTTGATGAAAGTTAGAGAATCGAATATAAGGCATATTTACATACTAGTAGTTCGATGAAATATCGTTTGCCTGAAAGGAAATTGATTACCAAAAAAACGGTTATAATAAGCCACTCTTAAAGATAGACATATATTATTTACTTTTATTTAGAGCTTTTGAAGAGATATAATTCTTTCATACATGATGTTAGGTTTGCTACCATTAACTGTCTAATCAGCGCAGTAGAATAGAGATTCTACAATATATAGAGCAAAATCTCTTTGCTCTCAAAGAGATTTTGCAACATTCTTCATTGAACTGCTCCTATTGGTCTCCCCACATATATATATAAACACACACCCATACCATTGCACACACACACGTCAATTAGTTAGGTAAGTTTATTATTACTCTGTGAAACCAAAAGTAAAAAAGTGAGTCATATGTATTATTGTTTCATACTTTTTGACTTAAGTATTAACTCATACTAAGAGACGTAAATATGTTAACAATAATTACTGAAATGACGTATATAAGACCACCATTGTGTCATGTGGATGTAAAATGGGATGATATTTGAATGACCTATATAAGGTCAATTGAAGGTCATGTATTCATTGGGATAAAGTCACCACGCCCTATTGTTGGCTGGAGGTAAAGAATACTTCTATTAGGTATTAAAACATTATGAAAACCGGTTCAGAAATATCAGCTTAGAGATTTAACTAGACATTTACTTTAACTCTTTAAATATTAATATAGACTTATAAACTGTAATAATTTGGAGCACATATAAATAAAACAATAAAGAAAACCAAAATTATTATATAAATAGTAAGATTACATTGAAACATCACATTTTTATCTTTAAAAATAATAAATAACAAACACAATGACCCTTCTAAATAGATGTCAAATTCATTACATGCATATAAATTTGTCTAGTTTCGTTTTAAGTTTTACGATGACAAAATTCATGCGAATAAATTGTTACTAAAATAAAATAAGTTCATCAAATTTGATAAATAAATACACTGAACTAAAAAGTATACTGTTTCCTATTGTATTAAAAAATTCTAATTTGTTTTCGTAGTATTCGGTTTACCGATATTAAAATCATTTAATTTTTACAAAAGCTGTAAAATAATTGCTATAATAGTTTTGAATAAATAATAATTATATATATTCTGGCGGTGGCAACCGCGTACTTCCGGATTCGTTATATATCGGAACTAATTGTTAACAACATTAGATCCACCTAGTTACATTAAACTGAATAATTTAACTTTGCATAAGAAAGAAAGACATTTGTGAAGTTCTGAAAGCCAGATTTGCTGGGAAGCTTAAACTACATCGATAAGTGAAACAGCTCAAAAAATAACACATGATCCTAACGGGGGTACCAAAAGACCCCAGTTCTTCTGTAAGGAAATCTAAAACATGAGGCGACTGAACGACATACGGGGCCGTGACGAAAATAATGTCGTACTTTTGTTTCTTTCTAAAAAAACAAAATGAGGAAAGGTTTCTTTATAACGCTTTTTGGGGTTACAAAAAATATTAAAGAAAGTCACTCTTTCAATACTCGAGTTATTGAATTAAGACTCATACGTAATAAGTTACCACTAATAACGTTCGAATCGAATCGAATATCAATATTCGAATCGAAAAATTCGCTGGATTTTCAATGGTTTCTATTTACATCTTATATGCAAATATTCGACGTACAAATAATATAGTAAATTTATATTTTAATGTTGAACATAAACTATTGAATTGAAAATACTCAAAAATTCACTAATAATTTAATAGTTTACGAATAATTCGAACTATTTGATTCGAGTTTCGAATCGAATATTAACATTCGATTCGGAAAGAAAAATTCGTAATTTCGAATTATTCGCACACCCCTAGTTATCAGGATATGATGACTTCAACATAGAGCATATACAATATGCAAGTTGTAAAATATAATATGATCATTTGTGAATACTTTTTGTACTTAAGATTTAATGAATACAACAGTGGTTTTAATTATATAGCATTGGTCTGTAAATTACGAACACGATTTCCTTAGTAATTAATGTATCGTTTTCATTTTCGCGGCTGCTTATCTGAATAAAAAATTAATTTCGAATAAACTTTGCTTAGGCTGATGCCTACAGTAATGTCAACTTTGACAGATTTGGTTGCACCGCCATCTTGGATTGGCCCGCCATCTTGAGTTCGTCTGTCATTTTGTGTTTTCGCGCCAAAACGACGTCTATTTCGTGTTTCTTTGTCACTTATCCAGACATTTTGTCTTTATAAATTAATGTATCGGCGTGTCGTCCTCATTCTTGCGGCTGCTACACTATCGAAAACCCATTTCGAACAAACTTCGCCACTGCCTCTGCCTACTGTAATGTCAACATTAGCAGTTGTGGCAACAGCGCCATCTTGACTTTGTCCGCCATCTTGTGTTCGTCCACCATTTCGTGTTTTCGTATCAAAACGATGCCTTTTTGGTGTCAACTTAACATTTATTCGACCATTTGTTTTGCCTTCACACTTACGGGTGTGTTTTGTTGTATTGTTATTAGAAGCTTTATTTTTTTGGGTGGATTTAGGAATTCGTGTATCGATTTGATTATTTTCCTGTTCGCCTTCTACTTCCGCTCCACAAAGCGTCAATAGTTTTGTTATAGCGTCCTTTTGTTCTGCATCCTCAGATATTCTAACACGCATGCCATTAAATACATTGTATGCGTATTCTCTATGCATTTTGTTAAGAGTTGTACGTTCAAAGCTCGCTTTCTGAAAAATAATATATAACGTCAATAATAACATTACATGATTTGTAATTAATAAGACAAATATTATTTGCGTTTTTTGAAGGATACAAGCGGAACAACATATTCTAAGAACTGAAAAAAAGGTAAGGTAAGAAAAGGTTAGGTATTAATAAAATCTTTGATTAAATTTTAGATTGTGTGATCACTGTCAATGGTACATGTCTATCGCACACTAGACACTAAGTAGAGAGAAAGGGGTGAAGGGGCAGGGGCAGTGTCTGTCTGTAATACAGTTACCGCTGCCATATGCATGAGTGAAAGCCAGACCAAGAAAGGCACCGTAACGCGTTACGTAATGAAGTTTATCCTTCCAAAAAAAGTTATCACTCCAAAAATAATTCAGATGTCAAAAGTACATGATATGCACCTGGGGCTACAGCCAACACTATTTATTTTTAGTTATTACTATATTTTGTTAGTTTTTATGTAGTTACGACATTGAAATAATTAAAAATGGTGGTATTTTTTTTTCATAAAAGTACACTTTGGATGCAAGGTCATATTGCATTTCAGAGGAATGTTAAAAAAACCAAAAATGGAGGGTATTTATAATAATTCGGTACCTGAGATATTTTCTTCAAATGCTTGACTTCATAACCCATGTAGTGCAACCATCGATTCTCTTGCAATGAGTCTTTAACCCATTCATAGCGTAATACCTTACAACCTCTTACTGCACCCAATAGAGCATTCACAGTCCTGGGTTTATTAATTTTAACATTACTAAAATACCCATCATTATTTCTGTTTTCTGTGACAAGACACACATCATTACTCTGTGGACCTCCTCTGATTGAATTTAATGCTTTATTAGTCTCTGCTATTTGTATATCGGTATGTAATTCATAAGGTTTTCTGTTTACTCTGTGAGGATTTGAATTCAAGTCAATATTTTGTGCATATTCATTATCACTCTGTATCACCTCATTGCTCTGTGTTCCATTGATAATTTGTGGGGAATTTTCAACTCTCAACTCTACGGGGAACAATATACTATCAACAGGTGATATATTAGTTAATACATTAACACCGGATATGTCTGTACTACAAGAACATATAACATTTGGATTTTTGTCATTGCTTTTCTGTGAATAATCATCCACTGTGATCATTTTATCAAATAATTGTGATAACAGTTTCCCCGGACTGTTGCATTTGTTACACATTTGACTATTTGTATTTATTGGAGCATTTGCTTGTCCTGAATTCGTAGTTGATTTGTTGTGGTTTATGTGTCTAGAACCCATAACAATATGGGTTGTTTTTTTATCGACATTTCGTTGAATTTTACCATTGAGTTGAATTATTGCCTTTACTGATTCCTTACGTTCATCATCAGTCATGTTTGTTAATACCTATAAAATTGATGGTTCCCATTAGATACTAGCTTCATTATCATGTAGGTTTCAATTCCCGGTGGGAGATTTGTCTGGATCTCGACTGGTGGGTAAATTACCTTTTACTAGGTTATCACATTTAAAACTATCATCAGGTGAGACTGTATGAGATCACAGTCAATCGCATTTCTGGCAGCGATTAAAGAAGTTATTTATATATGATCGTAATAAGCATGGCCATGATAACAGGTGCTCGTAAAGAGTATCAAAAGTCTCTTTCCATCGAAATTATTTAGCCTTAGACTGTAATATAATCCAATGGAACGTAATGGTACTCTTTAAGATGGTATAGAACTAAATTGATAAGAGGTACTAGTAACTAATAATAATTTCTATAGGGCATCAAAAGTCTAATCTGATGATACAGTCTAAGATAATAGTGGGCTATATAGATAATAGGTCCTCTATATTATGATAATTTCTATAGAGCATCATAAGTATTTTTCTATCGAAATTATGTAGCCTTAGAGTGATATACGCTGATGAAAAGTGATGATACAGTCTAAGACGGTAGCGAGCTAAATTGATTAGAGCTACTCTACTTCATAAATCTTATATTGTGATCTAATCTGTTGGCAAGTGATGATACAATCTAAGATGATAGCGGGCTATATAGATAAGACGTCCTCCTAAATTATAATAATTTCTATAGAGCATCATGAGTAATTTTACATCAGAGTTATTTAATCGTAGATTATGATCTAATCCGATGGTAAGTGATGATACAGTCTAAAATGGTAGCCAGGTAAATTATCTCCTAATTGTTTCTATAGGGCTTTTCTTTCATAGAAAATTTCAAAAACTACATTTATTATTGGCTGGGCTGAGGTTTTGGTTGTTGCTAGTTACCGCTTTACAGACATCACTTCAAGTGAAATAGTTAACTTAAAAAAAATACTTGCAATTCTCGGTGCCCTTTTGGAGTATGTCCCCAGAGTGTGTCTGCTTGTCTGTGTTTGTGTCTTCGATGTTGCGGTGCCCATTATCATCCTGGCCATCTTCTCCGCTGTGGCCAAGTCTTTCCTCAAACGCTGTGTCATTTTGAAAGGTTGCCTCTTCTTCGGTCCAGCCGACAATTGCTCGAATTCTGAAATGTATTCTGAATATCAATAATTTTATTAAAATATAATTACAATTTCATAATACTAAAATCTGATTAATAGTCGGATGTCATGATTCTTTGTCATCATACCAAATATATACGACATCTAGCGAACTGTTTGCCTCACAGTGAAGTACATACATACGCATCACGCCTCATTCCCATAGGGGTAGGCAGAGACAACATCCTTCCACTTGCCACGATCCTTGCATATCTCCTTCGCTTCTTTCATTCTCATTAAACCTTTCATACAAGTTCGTCGGTTTAGAGTACTCTTGACCTGGCCGTTATTTAAAATGTCCTGGATTTGGTCCAGGAACGTTCGCCTTGGTCTTCCCCTTCCAACTTTCGCATTCACTCTTGACTCATAAATCCTTTTTGTCAGTCTCCTTTCATTCATTCTCTCTACATGCCCAAACCATCTAAGCATACCTTTCTCAATTTTAGTCACTACGTCTTCTTTTATACCACAACGTTCTCTTATCACACTATTTCTTACTCTGTCACTCAGTTTTAATCCACTCATGCTTCTCAACGCTCTCATCTCTACCGCATTTATTTTACTTTTGTGATTCTTCTGCCATACCCAACTTTCACTACCATACATAAGTGTTGGCACCAACACTCCAGCATGCACTGCCAGTCTAGCCCTTTGAGACACCATCTGGCTATTCATAAAAGCATGCAGAGCACCATTTACCATATTCCCTGCATTCACTCTCCTTTCGATATCACTTTCACATGTTCCATCTTTTGTAAATTTAGATCCCAAGTATACAAATTCTTTCACCTCTTCCACTTGTTCCCCATCTATCAAAATATTGCCATTCATCATAGATTCATCTCGTTCAAAAAGCATAACTTTCGTTTTGTTTACATTCACTTTCATTCCTTTCCCTTTCAAAGCTTCATTCATAATATTTAGCATCTCCTGTAGCTCGTTAGCGGATGACGCAAGTATTACTTGATCATCAGCGTAGAGTAAACATTTGATGAGTAATTCATTCATTCTTAACCCATACATACTTTCTTTTAAATCTGTCAAACATTTATCCATGAATAGGTTGAACAGCCATGGTGACGCAACACATCCCTGTCGAACACCTCTTTCGACAGGAAACCACTCCGTGTACGCTCCGTTTATTCTGACACAGGCACTAGAACCCTCATAGAGAGACTTCAATGCTTGGATCAGACAACCGCTCACCCCATACGTAGATAACGTTGACCACAGCTCATTCCTCACCACTCGATCATAGGCCTTTTCTAAATCTACGAACGCGCAATAAACTTTTTGGTGTTTAGCCAAACATTTTTCAGTTATGCACCGTAAAGAAAAGACCTGATCCGTACATCCCATTCCTCTTCTAAATCCCGCTTGCACGTCCCATATTTTCCCATCAGTTTCATTAATCACCCTTTCAATTAATATCTTTGCATACAATTTGCCGACGACACTAAGAAGGCTGATACCGCGGTAATTTTTGCACTCCTGCTGTGACCCTTTTCCTTTATATAGAGGGACAATTACGGCCTTGCTCCAATCTCTTGGGACTTGACCTTTCTCCCAGCATATATTGAAAAGGCAGTACAGCTGAGCTACCACAATCCCGCGGCCAGCCTTCAGCATCTCGACTGACACTCTGTCATACCCAGCAGCCTTACCTGATTTCATACCTTTTATCGCTTTCATGATGTCATCCATACTAATCTCGCTATCACTTGTCTTACATTCATTGCTATCCGCAGAGGCCATATTTACCTCTGCTTCATTTCTTTCAAACAAACTTTCAAAATGATCCTTCCATCTCTTCAATATCCATTCTTCTCCTTTTATTAAACTTCCATCTAAACTTCTGATTTTACAAAGCTCCGAGGAAGTAGATCTCCCTCGGGCAAATTGTATTGATTTCCAGAAAAACTTTTTGTTTGACTGAAAATCATCAGAAAGTCTCCTATCATACATATCACTGTATTCTTCTTTTTTCTTTCTTACAGCTTCTTTCACGATTACTTTCACCCTTTTGTATTCCATTCTTGCCTTTTTTACGTCATCATTCGTTGCCTTTTGCATTCGTTGGTTCGCTTTTGTAGCCAACCAATCGGACCAAGCTTTCTTCTTTTCACACACAGCTGCTTGAACATTTTTGTCCATCCACAAATTCTTCTCTTTCTTACCTTTCCTCCTTTTAGACACGCCACATACATCAATAGCAGCACCAACCACTCCATCTTTAAATTTATTCCATAAACTTTCAATCTCATTTCCTTCGTCTTCACTCTTGAATCGCCCACTCAAATTTTTCAGATATTCTTCTCTAACATCCTCTTCTTGCAATCTCTCCACTTTTATTCGTTCAAGAATGCTCGAGGTTTCCTTCTTTCTATGGCGCCACCGATTAAAAAGACCACCGATTCGGGCAACGACCAGGTAGTGGTCAGTATCGATGTCGACCCCGCGGTATACTCGAGCATCTAGAACTTTCTTCTTCAGTTTTTCGTCCACAATTACAAAATCAATCATACTTCTAGCATTCCCTTCTTCCCTTGTATACACATGAATCCCCTTGTGCTCAAACATAGTGTTTGCCACAAAAAGACTATGTTCCACACATATTCCAAGCAAACTTCGTCCATTTTCATTCACCCGTTTGTCACCAAACATACCAAGAGTCCTTTCATATCCATCACGTTTCACACCTACCCATCCATTAAAATCTCCTAACATAATTATTCGCTCATTCGGTTCACTTTCATTCAACGTATCACTCACACTTTCCCAATACTCATCTATTTCTTTTTGGGCTTTATTGGACTTTCTCGTGCCCAGCAATAGTACTTACATAAAAGTGTACTGGAATGGCTGATGTACAGGGTTATTGGTAAATATATGTATTCTGTTAGAAGTTTGCGATCTTGTTAATCACCATATTAAGCGAAAGTGATGAGCCATTTTTGATGGAGAACAATATTATTCCAATATTATTTCATGAATACTTTCCACTGATATGCCTTAAAAAAACAACCATTTTTGTAGCACTCCAACAACTCCAATATTGTGGGTGAGATGCTGGGCGGGAGTGGCTCTCTTCTGTGAGACTCATCCGAAGCATCAGAGAGCGATGTGCGAGCGCTCCTCTGATGTCCCATTAATTGATGAAGGGTTTCGCTGGGTTTGAGGGGGTATTGCGTGTTCTCCTCCTCGCCGAGACCCACAACGCATGCATTTCCCAGCGTAAAAACATGCACTCCAACTATGCATGCAACTAGTAGCTTATTGCCAAGAAGCTAGGAAAAAATTATCTCAAAGGAAGGAGGCGGAAACCGTATTCAAACTAAATTTAAGGTCGTTCTTTAAAAAATCGATAAAATTACTTTGAAACAATACCCAATGTAAATATAATTAAAATGAAAATGCAAATCTGGAACACCCTGACAGCCTGAACTAGCAGCCTGACTCTTATCACCTCCGAACAGATAAAATGCTTTTAGACAGGTGTTATTACGAAGTGAAAGAATATTTAATATAACAATTAATGTATATTGATGATATTTAATGACTTCTATATATATATACACACACAAAGTGTTAAGAGACCGCTTCCGAAAACGTAGACAGACGATGGTGCTTTAAAATTAGATATGAAAACAAATTCATTATTATTTAAAATGACTCACCGTCCTCCTCATCAGTGCTTGGTATTTCTTTCTGCGTGAACAGTTTCCTTTTGGACTTGCTAGGTTTTGATGAGGATAAAGGTCTCGTTTGAGGACGTCGTGGTGCTGTGTTGACACGTGTGTCTGTGTCTGGAAATAATCAAATAAAAAAAATGAAATAAAGCGGTAGAAGTAAACCTTAGACAAGTGGATAATTGTAGGTTTTAGTAATGACTTTATTTTAACTCCCACCATTCCTTGGTGGACAAGAGTGGAGGGGGCACGATTCAGTATTATATTTCAGTCACCCAAATAATAACTTGCTCGAGATATCAATCGTTACATTTTTTTTTAAATATCAATAATCACCGCACGGATTATTCGTTGCACGATCGAAGTACGTAAGAAAATTTATATTTCTTTACATAATGTAAAATGAGGTCGCTTTCGGTGTCTGTTCTCTTTTAAATTATTCAAAGCATTTTAATGCAGTTTCGAAAGATTTTGTGCCCTTAAACAACAAACGCGATATACCAAATTAATGTGCTACGGAATTTTATAAAATGGCCGATAAAAAAGTCTGCGATGTTATATATGTCGCAGAACAAGAGAAAAAGAAGAATCATAGGCATAGGGTTCCCCTCAGACGTGGTCATTAGTGGTGTCCATAATTTGATCTCCAAACTGTGGGCGTTGGTGGGTAATGTTGGTGCAATATAACACTTTATTAAATTAGATTATAATGTCCAATCACTTAATGTTTCCGATATCAAATTACACAAATACATTAATTTCATACAGTCGACCGCTTGAATGGACCCGAGAACTCAGGGAACCCTATGTCTATGCTTTCTTCCTTTTTTTCTTCGACATATATTTATCTCTAAATGACAACCCACAGTAACCATTTTTACTTTTACATATTACAAAAAAATACGTGTCATTTACCACTTTATACGATATAATATTATTCGTTAATCATTTCAATAAGTAACATATTTCATGTAGAGATATCAGAGTTATCAGAGAATACAAATGGTCTGGTGACCTATATAGTACAATACATACCGGGAGATTCTCGGGATGTGTCTTTCGATTTGTCCCGCGACGTGTCGAGGGACGTGTCTGTAGTTTTAGTGGTGTCAGGGTCTGTCTCGCTGGACAGCCGCAGACGGGTCGATGTAATTATGTCACCATCTTGACTGTCGGATAACAGATTTTGCAGCGGTATGTTCTCTTTCTGGGCCCTTTTCTGTAACATTATTTTACACATAAAGAGTAAGTAAATCCTAATTTTGGAACGCATCATTTTAATAACTGCATGACTTAAAAAAATAAATGTGCATGCGTACAAAGTATACACATCAGAATTTTTAGGTCATACAAATCTAAAACTTTACCTTTCCAAAACTCAGAGGGAGAGAAAAAGGGAGATATAATAATTTGTAACAAATTTAATTGTCATTAAAATATTAAAAGTGGTGAAAATTAACACAAATAAATTATGAATTTAAAATTTATACCAGAGAATTTATTATAAATGAATTTTGAATTTCATGAAAAATAGTATATTAAATTATTGTAAATATTAAACTACCTAATCTTCAGGCGAATTAGCATAAAAACGCTGCACATTTTCGTGACGCTAATCACGCGTTTCATTAGGATTTTCACTTCAAAAATAAAGATGACCAAGTATATATAATGGAGAGATAAAATTACAAAAACGTCAAATTGTCTAAAATACGAGTTGATTCTTTTTTAATAATAAGCCGTGGGGTGCTTGACATATTAAAGATTACAATCATTCTATTGGAAATTGTGGATGAAAGGAGAGTTATGGGAATGTTGTGAAATGCACCCCACGCTTTTCACATTGACTTAAATGATTCTGTTTATAACTTATTATTAAAAGTTATTTCCTAATTTTTAGTTCAGTTTACTGCAAAAGCGTGTTTTTTGAGTAAGTTTTAGTATTTTTCCACACATCTAGTTAATCAGAGCTCCAGTCTTGTTTATATAATTAAACCACCTTCAAAGTGACTGTCGATAAAGTTTGCCGGCTATCCAAGACGGCATATCGCCAACTAGCTCTGTCCCTTTCACTCCCTCATAGAGGATCTATCAAAAGAATATGTTAATCCTGGCCCTAACAAGGATACTGGGAAATTGTTAACGAATCATTGCATTGTCATTGGCACTTAATACGTATGCAAAGTTTCCAATTAATTACACTTCTGAAGATTGATAGCAAAGATTCCGTTACATAGTTACATACATACAGCCCAAGTTAATAAAAGCGTTTTAAAAAAGATGATCTCTTTCAGTCAACCTTTGGGTTGAAGAGATCGAAGAGAGAAGTGAAAGGGTCGAGTGTAATGATATATAACGCAGTGAAAAGATGTATTGATAATTGAATATTTATTTACTTCATAAAAATAGCAACAGTAACAACTTGTGTCATTCTTTCTTTAAATACCAGCTTCAAAAGATCTTGCTCTTCCATGTTATATTATTTTTTACACTTGCACAAAAACATGTAGTAAAACAAATAATAATGTTAAATTTATACTTTCATATATACTATATACATAGTAAGTAGCAGCCCATTAACGTCCCACTACTGGGCACAGGCCTCCTCACTACGAGGAGCGAGGGTTATTAGAGCATAGACCCGCCACGCTGCTCCACTGCGGATTGGCAGGCATAGTACACAAATGTGCACTCTCTATTCCTTCACTCTCATAGTCCGATATGACGGGAATCCGACATGACCGGAGAGAGATCAGACGCAGGACCGACGGCTTAACGTGCTCTCCGAGGCACGGGGGTGGATTACACCGCCAACTTCCCAACCTCGGGCATATATTGAGAAAATCTTAATAGAAAACTCAATATTGATTTTTGAATTGGCCCGACCCGGGACTCGAACCCAGGACCTCATGCTATAGTCGAACATGCTAACCACTAGACCAATGAGGCAGATTACTATATACATATAAAAGTATAAATTTATACATATGTAGCTTTATAAGGCAGTTTTACAAAATAAAAAGTATACATGTCGGAGTGCAACAGTTTGTGGAACGCTGGCGCCATCTGTCTATCGGCGTGGGGTAGAGTCAATAGTGACAATCCGGCGCAAGTCTGTCGGGTGACGGTCCGCCAAAGCGGTCGACTATTGAAACTGTGGCGTACCTAGCTATTATTATTAATGAGTTTGTCTAAATTGATATCGTGAACATTAAGTGATTGAACATTATAATCTGAGTCAATTAATAAAGTGTTTGATTGCATCAACATTACCCATCAACGCCCACAGTATGGAAATTGAATTATTGATGCCATTAATGACGATGTCGGCAAGGAACCCTAGGCCCCTATGCTTTGTGCTGCTCCTTCTCTCTTATTCTCCGACATATATAATAGTCATCCTATTCGGATAGAGACAGGTGATATATTTTTAAGTTACGATATTACATTAGATCTGAGATTTGTAACATAGGGGATTAAAAATTAGGACCATTATGATAACGAATTGGAGTAATTCTAGTGAGTAATAAAACGTAACTTACTAAGAAACTCCGTAAGGTTGCCGGTGAGGGTAGATCGGAAGCTCGTGACGGCGCTGGGAAGATTTTTTCAGAAAGTTTCCTCCCCTCCGCCGCGCAAGCCTCCACCCAAAGCGGAGAGACAACCCGACAACCTAACACCCTAGCTTTTGCTCGAATACTTCTACATCCACCTTAAAATAATAAAACAGTAGGTATATTCCACGAATCTATACATTTCTTTTCGAATTATATTAATATTTGTCCTAAAATTTATTTTTATTGCTGATTAACTGCTCCAGTTTCCGGTAACCTAGCAACGACTTTTTCACCGAAGTGTTATAATAATTAAAAATAAGAGACGACAGTTAAGTTTTTAATTATTCATTGAAAAGTAAACTCGCAGAGGTCGAATTATATACGCATCAAGAAAGAATAATAGGGCAGAATGCTCTATTTTTTTCCCTGCATAAAATATATATTTTTTTGTTTGACATAAAAAAGTCAACCTACTTCAGAATCTAAAATAATATTATAAAGAGGCAACATTTGTGTTTTATAAATATATATATTTATAACGTTTTCACACAAAAAAGTACTAGACCGATTTCAAAACTTTTTCACTTTCTGAAAAAACAAAAATAGGGATCCCTAATAAAAATGCAACAATGTAACCCAAGGTACAAAACAAAAAATATGTGATACTATATGTCCAACTACTGTATTATGCCACTATAACTACTTTTTTAGTTAATAAAAGTGTCGACAAAAATCAAACATATTATTCATACCTCTGTATTAATCCTTATATTATAAAAAGATATTTTATGAAGGACCTTTCCAATACTTATAAAATAGTTTTTAAGTTATTAAAATCGGACATTCCATTCAAGAGATATAACAAATATAAAAATCTCAATTTAAAGAAAATAATGTATCAGGAGTCGAACTCCAGAGTGTCAAATGTCGTGTTTCGGGTTCTGTGACAATAAAGTATTAGGAATAAATATCTTCTCTCTAATATTATCGTAGAAAATTTTGCATTTTCTATTATTATAATAATCAAGCTAAAAATTACTGGACTGATTAAAAAAAACCTTTCAATACCTGTAGTGTGTTTTTAAATTGACTAATGATGGATATTCTAAGTAATTTATTATTAAAATGTATTATTTATACTTATATTCTTTGTAAAGTAAAATCTGTATGTTGATAAGATTGTGAATGTAAGTGTGTACCTAATAATCTGAAAGGAATTAATAATAATAAACTCTTTTGTCTCACCTAGTAGACTTTCTCTAGTAAGTAAATAAAAAAATGGAATGATGATTACAGAAAGTTTCGACTTTTATTAAAAATGTGGGTAAAAGGAAGGGACTAAAAGAACTCCTAATTAAAAAAACACTACCTTAAAGCCCAGATTCCTGCCACGGTCCATAAAATATAGTTTCTATCAAAAATTCTTGGTTGTCAATGTCAAATGTCAAAAATTTAATTTAATTTCTGAACAATTGGAACAATGTCAAATATTTGAAAGATAGGATTAAAAAGTAGATTACTAAGAGAAAGCGAAGTAGAAAATTTTGTTTTTAATATATCCTAAGCATTTTTTTCACATTGACCCACCTTTTAAACCTCTGCTGGACTTCCTCAAATACTTGAAAACCAAAATTAGCCAAACCTGACAACTGACAAACTGAACAGCAATTGACTATTATAAATAGACATTATATATCTTAGCTACTATTTGTACAATGTTTGATAACAATACATAACTGCACTTATATGTTCACCTTATTATAAACATGTATATTTTACAAATAAATGATTATGATTACATTACCTTGTGACCAAACAAGGTGAGTAACGAAGGGGCTCCATACTGGTACGACATTTGCACCAAGAGCTGATAGCGCAGCCCTAAGTGCTAATGCCCGAGGCTCTGAACCAATGTCAACCAATACCACTAAGCCTCGTAAAGCCTCATTAACTTGCTAAAACACATAAAAATACTAAATTATACCTGTTTAATGTGCTATAACCGACTTAGTTCTTGATGCCATAGGAAGAAATATGTTAATTTAAATTATTCTATATTGTAAAATATGTCACATTGAGTACTGCCACTAGTGCACATTGGTCTTTTCTAGGCTGGGAGAAATTTTTTAACTTACAAACCATATAAAAGAGCATCTGCTGAGTTTTGGGCTGGTCCCTCTCAGCTGAATCAACCTTCTAAACAAGGTATAAATTTGTTACTGACAGACTACTGGCAATTCAAAAAAGCTTTTCGAGCCTACTTGTATATAGACTATTTTGATTATAATAATTTTAAAAGCTGAATAAATTTAATTTAGGTAACCAATTAATAAGGTAAAAATTTAATCTTTTTTTTTTTTGTTTTTTTCTTCTCTCTTTTATTACTATTTGTTTTAACATTAGTATTAGTCTGCTTATATTGAAGCGGTAAATTTATAAGTTATAAACATATATAAATTGTTACTAGTTCTACAAATATGGTTTTTGTTTGCGAAAAATGTCATGTTAGCATAGGCGTAACACAAAAACGAGTGAAGTGTCGCAGTTGCGGAAACATGTTCCATTCAGATTGTGTCCACTTCAATAATGATTCAGCGAGTGGTAGAGCACTGTGGAAATGTCAGGTCTGTCTATCTCCTCCATCGGCGAAAGTCGGCGAAGACAAGATAACGTCCGATAATAAGAAAACAGACGTCAACGACATCTTATTGGAAATTAGGGCGTTCCGCTGTGAAATAAATGACAGACTCAATGAACAGGATTCTACTTTGAAATCATTACAATTAAGCTTTAATTCCATGAAGAGGGACTTATCTGATTTGAGGTTGAAAGTTCAAGAGCTTGAAAGTAAGACGGAGCGTGTCGATCGAATTGATGAGCAGGTAACTCGTTTAATGAAACGCAATGAATTACTTGAGTGTGAAATTAATAAATGGGATCAACGCGATCGTAGTAATAATTTAGAAATATCCGGCGTCCCACAGCAACCCAAGGAGAACGTGACTGACACAGTGGTAAACCTGGCTAAATGCTTAGGTGTAACAATACAACAACATGAATTGGACTGGGCATATAGAACTAAGGCATCTAATCCACCTAAAGGGTCTGACTCAACAATTTCAGAAGATGCACTAATTTCTGACCCAACGTTTGCAAGCGTTACAAAGGATCCTCCTCAGACCAAGATCATTGTCCGATTTAACAACCGTTATATAAAAGCAAAACTACAAAACGCAGCAAAAAATTTCCACAGCTCTAATGGCACCAAGGGTCTCACGACTACCGTGGCTGGTTTTAGTGGTGAGGCACGTAAAATCTACTTTAACGACCATTTAACTGCAGTAAATAAACATATACTACATCAAACGAAACAAAAGGCTCGTGAAAAAAAATACGCCTTCGTTTGGATAAAAGACTCTAAAATTCTTGTTAGGCGTGAAAATAAATCTCCCGTGTTAGTTATTTCCAAAATAAGTGATATAGATGCTGTTATTGTATGACTATATAGAGTATTCTTGTTTTTATATTGTATTTTTTTTTATTTATATTATATTAATTTAATTCTAGTAATTACTATGTACAAAATTTTGGCCTTGTTATTTAGCTTTTATTATGCCCACACATATAAGGTTGTTCATGGGATGTGTTTGTGTTTTAGGATACTACTATTAAGCGTAAATAAATGTTTATTTATATTGCCTAAAAGATAGGACATCGTAGGCTAAATTTTAAACTTTCACTTTTAAATGCGCAATCGTTGAATACGGGTAGGGATGAACTAATACATACTATTTCAGCATTAAAACCCGATTTAGTCGCTATCACTGAAACATGGTTAACCAATCAGTCTGATTTAAAACACTATAGCGTTAGTGATTATACCCTCATACATAAACCCAGATCTGATATTCAGAGAGCAGTCCGAGGAGGCGGGGTTGGAGCATATGTTCGTAACGGATTACCAGTAAAGGAATTGTTGATACACGAACCCGTACTTGAACAATTATGGTTGGAGATAAAGCTCAAACATCACAAAGTAGCGGTTGGTATCTTCTATCGGCCGCCTAATTTTAACTACACAACCTTTTTAGATCAGTTATATGAATCACTATCCAGTATAACTCCAAACTATAATTTCGTGTTTGTTACTGGTGACATAAATGTAGATATGTTTTTAAATCATGCTCCTCAAAAAACGTTTTTATCCTTACTATCTCAATTCAGTTTGCAACAAGTTGTTAATGAACCCACTCGTGTAACTTCTAATAGTTCTTCTCTTTTAGATGTCATATGCTGTAACGAGAAAATGTATCCCTATAGTATTAGTGTGAAGCACAACGAGGATCTCAGTGATCATGCCTTTGTTCAATCATGTTTCCCCATTAAGACCAACAAGAGAGTGCCCAGAACGGTAACCTATAGACCACTAAATATATTTGATATTGATACATATCAATTCGCTTCATCTATTACACCGTGGGACTGGATATTGCAATTTGATGATATTGACGCCATGGTTAGTTGCTTTAATTATTTAATTCTGGGCCTGTTTGATCATTTTGTTCCCGAAAAAACTAGAACATTTAAAACTCCTCCCACTCCGTGGATCACAGACACGGTCAAAGCCATTATGTTAGACAGGGATAATGCTTGCAATGTCGCCAAAAAAACTAAAGACGATAAGGACATAAACACATACAAATTACTTCGCAATTCAGTATTAGCAGTATCGCGTAGCGAAAAAGAATATTACATATCTCATCGAGTCAATAATTTTTATAAAGAGCCTAAGAAAATGTGGTATGAATTTAATAAAATAATCGGAAAAAATAGCAAAACAGAAATTCCGGCACATTTACTTGATCCTAATAACATTAATAGCAACTTTGTCAGCCAAATTCCAAATTTGAATCAAGTAACTGATGAAATATTAGAACGCTATAATTCTTCTTGTGATCCTGGGAAACAATTCAAATTTGAACATGTAACGCCAAAAGAAATATTAAAAATAATTAATTCGTTTAAATCAAACGCAACTGGATGTGACGGTATATCTATTAAAATGATCCAACTAACATTGCCCTACTCCTTGGAGGCTATTACGCATATAGTGAATTATTGTATACTTTATGGGAAATTTCCTACTTCCTGGAAAACAGCTCTTATAAAACCATTGCCTAAAAAACAAAAAGTGGAATCATTAAATGATCTAAGGCCAATAGGGTTGCTACCAATACTTTCCAAAGTTGTGGAAAGAGTTGTAAATTCACAAATGACTGCTTATTTTGAACTTCATAATGTTATACCACCTCAGCAATCAGGTTTCCGTAAGCGCCATAGTACAACCACTGCATTAGCACACATTGTTGACGAAATTATTGCTGCATCAAATTGTAACTCGCCGTCGATACTTGTTTTATTAGATTATAGCCGCGCCTTCGATTGCCTGAATCATAAACTAATAATACAAAAATTGCGGTATTACGGTTGTAATGATTTAGTTGCGGCGTGGTTTACTAATTATCTAGATGGTCGTCAACAAATTGTTGAGTGTACAGATTTACAAGGTAAGACTTGCAGATCATCGCCTATTGCCGTGCCTAGTGGTGTGGTACAAGGTTCGATCCTGGGACCTCTGTTGTATTCTATTTATACGTCGGATTTGGTTGTTTATATAAAGTCATCACTAGTCCATATGTACGCTGATGACACACAAGTATTATTAAGAATAAATATATCATCCTCATTAGAATTGCAAAAATGTATCAAGGACTTGAATAGAGACTTGGAACTGATTAGTGATTGGTCTATTAATAATGAACTACTTCTCAATCCACAAAAGTGTACATACATGATATTTGGTACTAAAAAACAAATTGATACAGTTCGTCTGGATAATCCTATCATCCACATTGGAAGTCAGCGCATAGAAGAATCGTTAACAGTTAGAAATCTCGGAGTAATATTTGATAACACTTTATGTTTCAACGAGCACATTGAGCTAAAAATTAAAATTTGCTACTCCTCACTTAAGATGCTCTATAAGCTTAGACCTTTTCTAAGTCTTACAGTAAGAAGAAGACTCGTGGATGCTTTAATACTCTCTCACCTAGATTATTGCGATGTAGTATATGGCCCATGCCTAAATAAACAATACGAGCAAAAAGTGCAGAGGGTTCAAAACTCATGTATTCGATTTTGCTATAAAGTGCCTCATAGATCTCACATTACTCCATTTCTGAACACTTATAACATTTTAAACATGAAAAACCGACGTATTCTTAAAATGAACACTCTAATATACAATTTAAAAAAAACTAGTAATCCTCCCTACTTAGCTGCAAAATTGGAATGGCTTCAAAACAAAGGCACAGGTGACTACCGATCGTCAAGGATATTTAACTTGATCGTACCTCGACCGTGTTTAGTTAAATTTAAGGGCAGCTTCCGTTTTGCAGCATCTAAATGCTGGAACGACATTCCTCCTCCAATTAGAGCATCTAAATCAATAACAGCATTTAGAGCCAAATGTAAGCAATGGCTTCTAAATATACAGAAACAAAATAGTAACTGGGTAAGAGTCAAATGATATCTAATTTAAATATATATATATATTTTTTTTTTTTTTTAAAATTCAATGCATTCTTACTGTTTATTTTCTCATTTATGTATTAGTCATCACTTCTGTGTATTTTGCGATTGTCCATACAATTTTAACGGTATATAATTTTAAGTAATTCTGAAACACTAAATTACATCTCATGAACTGACTTTAGTAACGTAACTCTCACTTTATCAAAATGTATTTGTTTCCTGTGTTGGCAGCAGTGGCACTAGGCGTGGACTGAAAAGCAGCTTATAGCTGAGTCCATGACCTTTTTGCCAACATGCATAGACTTTGCGTTGTTATTTTGATATTAAGCTTTTTTTTATTTTACTTATTGTTATCTATAATTTACTTTCAGGTATTAATGTTTCTGTTGTGCATGTTTGGTAAATAAAGTTCTTTATTATTATTATTATTATTATTAATAGAATATATCTGATTGAGTTAGGTGGGTTCTTCCAAAAGTAACAGGGGAGAAGAACTCTGATAACATTAAATTTAAAGTTGTTCCTTAAGATTACCTTTTCTACTTTCTATTAATGGCAAAGGAAAGGTAAATATGTTGACCAGTGGTTATGTTGTCACTGACATTTTACTTATTACTTATATATAGTTTATTTTTATTTCTGTTTGTCCCTAGTCACCACTGAAAACGTGCTTTGCTGCCAAACAATTGACAGGTGCTCCTTTTCAGCAATATATTTTGCTGAGACAATTGTAATTGTGTCATCACATAACTTTACAGTATGATACAATACAAAAATACTTTAATGGCAGCCTTATTACTTCAAGTGATCTCTTACAGGTGTCCTTACAGACTAGAACGTAATGAAAACATATGGGTTAATGCAAAAAGTATTAATAGATAGACATTCATGTATCAAAAATTTTAAGCTGTTTTGTATATTGTTTATCGCTTGCTCAATGCAGTTCATAGTTTAGTTATATTATTTAATATAATGTCTTTACCATAAGTTTTTCTGATCTATCAGAAATTTTATTGTTTAAATTCTTTAGTATTAGTTTATCCTTTTCATTGTCTGTGCCTTTCAAAGCTGACCATTCCTCTCTAAGGCGTAATCTCTCAGCAATAGCTGAACGTCTCTGAAATATGTATATAAATTGAATTTAATATGTTTCTCTTACATATACATTAGAACTTTTATAACAATCTTAAAAACAAGACAAATAAAGCGGTCCTGTTATATTAACCAGTATTATAGAAAAATAATGGTATATTTACAATAATGAACAATTCACTTACCAAACCAGCAGCACTTCGGATATTGTCTTTATTCATAATTATAATATATATTTATGATTTTACTTAATCCAATTTTTTTGGAAAAAAATGTAAAATATTTTACACTTCCTAACGATGCAGCAAAGAAACTGGTTTTGTTTAGAAACATAAAATTTGTTTTAAAATATTTCGTATCATTTTGTTTAACAATGTCCAATACTAACTATAGATCTACATATAAAGTATTCTCACTGTATTGTAAAACGTAAATACTGTATATTTTTTTATATACGATCGCATTGAATTGGAAAGTTGAAAAGAAACTAATAATTAATTAAATACAGTAAAAAATAAACGTAAAACGTAAACAAGCATAGACATGTTTGACATTCGAGTTTTGACATTACAATTTTTTTAATAGAACAAGCGCAGGTTTTGGACCATACAGCCCTCATCATTTTAAATATTGCACTCTGTGGTAAGTGGTATATGTATATATTTCCTTAATGGATAAGACATTTATAGGTTTTTGATAATACAACAATGTAATTTAATTGTATCAGTTTTAATTATCTTTCACGAATTAATGTTAACAAGGAAAACAACAATGATACCGATAATAATATATAATATATAAGAATGTATGGATTTAACCAAGATAGTATATATTTTAGTATAATAAATATTTTTCTACATAAATTGCTTTCATGCAGAAAATCTTTAATAAGTAAAAGCCAGTTCAAATGCGCCTCACCCTGTCTTAGAATATAAATAATATATAAATATTTATATTACATATAATATGATAAAAATATAAATCTTTATACATACATAGCATCACGCCTCATTCCCATTGGGGTAGGCAGAGACAACATCCTTCCACTTGCCACGACCCTAGCAAATCTCCTTCGCTTCTTTCATTCTCATTAACCCTTTCATACAAGTTCGTCGGTTTAGAGTACTCTTGACTTAGCCCTCAATTAAAATGTCCTGGATTTGGTCCAGGGATGTTAGCCTTGGTCTTCCCCTTCCAACTTTCGCATTCACTTTTGACTCATAAATCCTTTGTGTCAGTCTCCTTTCATTAATTATTTCTACATGCCCAAACCACCACCAACACTCTAGCCCTTTGAGACACAATCTGGTTATTCATAAAGGCGCACAGGGCACCTTTTACCATATTCCATGCATTCACTTTCCTTTCAATATCACTTTCACATATTCCATCTTTTGTAAATTTAGATCCCAAGTTTACAAATTCTTTCACCTCTTCCACTTGTCCCCTATCTATCAAAATATTGCCATTCATCATATATTCATCTCTTTCAAAAAGCATAACTTTCGCTTTGCGTACATTCACTTTCAAAACTTTATTCATAATATTTACCATCTCCTGTAGCTCATTAGCGGATGACGCAAGTATGATAATAGAATGAATAGGTTGAACAGCCATGGTGACGCAACACATCCCTGTTGAACACTTCTTTCGACTGGAAACCACTCCGTGTACGCACCATTTATTCTGCCACAAGCACTAGAACTCTCATAGAGAGATTTAAATGCTTGAATCAGATTACCGTTCACCCCATTCGTAGATAACGTTGACCACAGCTCATTTCTCACCACTCGATCATAGGCCTTTTCTTAATCTACGATAGTGCAATAAATAAATCTTTACTACAAATATAAAACACGAAAGCTAGATATTATCTCGTCGAGTTTATTGTGTCTTCTTAAAGTTCTACAGTAGTAAGATAAAATTAAAATAAATTAGGATTTTAAATGTGACTTTTGTGTTCAAGAATTGTATACTTGTAATAACTTAATGTGTAGGATTTCAAAATGTCTTCTAAAGTATATATGTAAATACTTCTGTGATTAATAACTATTACAATTCATTATTTAAGAGGAAGTTTGTACTTCAAACAAACTTTTCAGAGTAAATCCTTCTTTTAAAGGTTGGATAGCCAGTCCTAAATAAGAGCTATACACTGGTTGTTCATCCTTTTCGTCATTGTTATGGGCCTGTTGCGATGCTAGATACAAATTTGGTCCCATTTCCCCTCTTGGCTCACCGATTTCTTCTAGATCTTCCAATTCATCATGTGCGGGTTTTGATATCTAAAAAATAAGTACCCGATGGTGGTTTAATATTGATTATTAATTGTTTTGTGACAAATCTTTAAGCACATGAGTAGACTAGCTGACACAGCTTCGTATATATTACATTAGAGAGCAAGATTGTATGATTACCATAGAAAAAGTTATTACAAGGCAGATTTATGCTATTACGGACATTTTTATGAACTTTATAATAGGATTTTTTTTTTAAATTAATAGATATTTATTGATTCTCGTATCACAACACCCTATTGTTAGCGGCAGTCCCTTCACCAACGCGCCTAAGCTTGAGATTAGGCGGGGATTGGCTCTATTATAGACTAACCTAATTATAGACTAACTAGAAAGTTCGCAAATACATATCATTATAAAGAATAACATAAGGCTCTCAGAAGGAATAAATTCTCCCTTTGTTTGCAAACTTTTCATATGAGCGTTATAATATTATGATAATTCTCAACAAACATATTAAATGTTATTCTCATGCTTATTGTATGAGCATGCCATTGTTGTACGCAATCCCCTCCCCCCTTCCAGCTACGAAGCTGAATTTGAGAGTATTGCCCGAATTACAGACTATACATCTTACTATAGACTAACCACAAAGTTCACAGATACATAACAATCATAGATTAGGGGATTGCTATGCCAATAATTGCTTTCATAAAAAATTACCAACAATTTATTTCCTAAGAGGTTAAATCATAAAACCAGGTCTTAAAGTATGGTAGCATTATTTTCAGGATCAGTAATATTTTAAGTTTTGACATTTGTTTAATAATAAACATCTGGGGTTTAGCTTCTTTGATATTACTTTGGTTTGAGGTTAATTCAATGAAATTGGTCTTAATTGGTGAAGCATTAATTAATTAATGTATTAACTGAACTAGATAGAATTTAAAATCAAAAAAATCTATAAAAAACGTTTTTAGTTTTGGTCTATTGATATTTTCGTATAGATTTTTTATTATTTATTGAAAGGTGAGACTTTAGAAATTACCTCACTATTCCAGTTTATTTCCACACCAAAAACTGGTTTTTCTGTGTAAGCTTGATGTAGGGTTTGTAATTCATTCAACAAAGGGCCCAATCTGTCCAAAGGATCAGCCCTAAAACCCAAAACATAACCACCAGAAGAAGCTCTTGTGACTATAACTAAAGCATCACCAAATTTCGATTCACGTATTGTTATCTGAAAAAAATATATTTAACTTTAATTAAAATTAAAATTGTTTCAAAATAAAAGCATACCGGAAATAATATATCGGTATATACCATCAAGAAGACAAACATCCGGCTCGAAGGACCTTGTCTTCTTGGTGGTCAGAGGACCATTTTGATTCAGGCACTAATTCGAAGAGTTCACGACATCATTGCGATATATTCAAACAGGTGTATTTGTCCAAGGTGTTAGTTCGTTACAAGTTATACGTTACGAAGATTTTGAATGACTATGTTTACATATTGTGTACACAGATTATGTTATTGTGAATTCAAACAATATTATTTGAATATGTATTTAACGTCTCTATTTTTGACAGCCTCATTGGCTTAATGCTGTGAGTTTTGTATTTGTATTTTCTAATTTGTCGTAAGTCAGGACTGGCGATTTCGGTCATGGCTTACTATTTTTAAATAAGACGCTCTGTCAAGCAAAAAACGAGGTGTGGCTGTGTTTATACTCGTACACGGCCGTTTCTTGTACGTAAATACGTCTCGTAACCGGTAGTAGTTTCTATATAAAAAAAAACGTGGGCTACCCCCGTCTTTACTTAATGTAATAAATACTTTGATCCATTAGCTCTCCAGTCGTGAAATTCAATTTCGAATATAGGTAATAGATATGTAGTTACACCAAACTGTATTGCCCGATTTTGTTATCATTCGTTTTTTTGAATTGCCTCTCTATGGATGTGATTTTAAAGACGTATCCACATCAAAATATGCGTCCCCGTTTGCAGGCGTAATTTCATTAATAACTTAGATATGTTTTTGGTCATTTATACCTCACTCTCTCTCTCTCTCCCTAAGTTAAGGTAGTATATAGGTAGTAATGTAATGTACCGTACATCAGAGTCTAGATATAACATAAATAAGAAACGCGGACTAAAATGGCAAATTATGTAAATAAAAATGGAACTAGTTCTCTAATACTAAATATCCGTTTAAAAAATATTACAAACTACCCTTATCCCGATGGTAAAGTTATTTTATGACATCCATTCCACTGCGGGACTCTTACGTAATTAATGAATCTAAATAGGATAGGAATCTAAATAGCTTATATCTAAATAGGTTTGCAGGCGGTTTGTACCGTCACTTTCCATCAGGTGACTGCACAGTCAAGCCTAAAATGTATAAAGAAACTTACACTTTCAATAGTAATATATGGCATAGAGACATTAAAGGCATCGTTAACGTCTGCGTACCAAACAATCCTGACGTTACTGACAACCATTGTACCCAGATTTCCTGATTCACTGGATAAGTTCCAAATGCCGTGTTCTGTAAGGCAAATCTAAAAGAAAAGGTTAAATATAAAAATAGGAAAAACGTGTGGTTTCACGAAACCGCATTGCGAGTGAAACAATTGTTTTAAGACATGGGCGGTGCTGTATTGGCCTTGCTTGCTTTGCTATGAGAGCCTTTTATGTAACTTCCACTTTGCGGCCGGCTGTAATGCGACATACGATAGGTGAGCGCAAAATAAGAGGTAATCTAACATAACTCTAATTTCAATATAAATAAATACTTTTTCTTGAATTTCACAAAGATTAGTTATTTGCGTAAAGATGTTATGTTTAATGTTGTAGATATGTTTTTTTTATTGCTGACAGATTAGCGCTTGATTGTGATCTCACCTGATGGTAAGTGATGATACAGTCTAAGATGGAAGTGCGCTAATCTGTTAAGAGGCGATACGAGGTGTGTTCAAAAAGTATCGCGAATTTTGTGTTTTTTTCAAAAATTATTTATTTATTCATGAATATCTATTTTGTCCCCTTCAAAGTAATCCCCATGAGATATTATACACTTGTGCCAACGGTTTTTCCAATCTTCGAAGCACTTCAAAAAATCATTTTTTTTTATCTTGTTCAGCTCCTCCTTCGATGCCGTCTTTATCTCGTCAAGAGAAGAGTAACGTCGTCCTTTCATGGGCCTCTTCAGTTTAGGGAACAAGAAAAAGTCACAGGGGGCCAGATCTGGGGAATACGGTGGCTGCGGCATCATTAGTGTGTTGTTTTTGGCCAAAAAGTCGCGCACAAGCAACGATGTGTGAGCAGGGGCGTTATCGTGGTGCAAAAGCCAATTTTTGTTCTTCCACAAATCCGGGCGTTTCTGGCGGATTGCTTCGCGCAAATTGCGCATAACTTGCAGGTAATATTCCTTATTGACCGTTCTTCCCTGTGGCAAGAACTCATGATGCACCACGCCCCTGCAATCAAAGAAAACTGTCAGCAAAACTTTCACATTCGATCGAACTTGGCGCGCTTTTTTCGGTCTTGGTTCGTGCGGCAGCTTCCATTGAGATGATTGAGCTTTGGTTTCCACGTCATAACCATAAACCCACGATTCGTCACCAGTTATGACCCTCTGGAGCAAATTTGGGTCGTCGCGGACAGAGTTTAACATCTCATTAGCAATGTTCATGCGATGCTGTTTTTGGTCACAATTGAGCAATTTTGGTACGAATTTCGCGGCGACCCGTCTCATGCCCAAATCATTGATAAAAATCGAATGGCACGAGCCAATCGATATGTTTAGGTCCTCAGCAACTTCTCTAACGGTGATTCGACGATTGGCCAATACCATTTTCTCCACTTCATTAATTTTTTCGTCTGTTGTTGAAGTGCTCGGGCGTCCGGCACGCTCTTCGTCGTTCACATCTTCTCGGCCTTCTGAGAACATTTTGTACCACCGATAAACGTTGCTTCGGTCCAAGGTAGCTTCTCCGTATGCCACAGTCAACATTCGGAATGCATCCGCGCACTTAATTTCGTTTTTCACACAAAATTTGATACAGGTTCTTTGATCCATTTTTTTGAATAGGTAAAAATCGAAGACGATCCAAAACACGTGCAAGCAAAGCAGCTGTCAACAATTAAATGAACATTCAAAATGGCCGAGCTTGTCGGCATAAGTGAGAGACATGAGTACCAACATAACGCCACAAAAAATTCGAAATTCGAATATGCGTAACCCGCGAAAATTCAAAATTCGCGATACTTTTTGAACACACCTCGTATACCCCTTACGGTTTCTACACAACATCGTACCGGAACACAAATCTTTTTGTTTGGCGGTACGTTTTTGCTGGTAGGGTGGTAACTAGCCACGGCCGAAGCCAGTCTAGACTCAGACAAATTAGAAAATACAACTTCCTAAATTCGTCTTACCGGGGATCGAACCCGGGACCTCCGCTAGCAAAGCGAATACTCGCACCACTGCGCCAGCGAGGCCGTCGAAACATTATAGTGTTACTGTGTATTCGCGAATATAAGTGCACTCTCTATTCCTTCAGTCTTATAGTAGAATGGGGCGGAAAATCCAATACTCGATGCTCGTCAGGTGTTGAATACAGGCTAACGTGCTTTGCGAGGGCAAGTACTGAGGTTCCCTTAAAAATAACCCTATATCACTTTTAAACTTTTAAATGTCTCTTTAGCCTCAACCTAGGGCTCGTATCTAGCACGTGATGATCTGTAGCCGAACAAGTAATCCACCAGAACCATGAGTGAACAAAAAAAAAATAGAATTAATTAATAAAACCTTTTCAAGTGGCAACACTCGCAACTGCTTGTTATGTATAATAGGTCCCCTTAGCTTCAAATCGCGGTATATTCGTGACCCAGAATATGCTCTGAAAAAGGAAAAAGAAGCACACATTTTTGCCTATTTCATAGATTTCTCTTAAAAATATTAAAACAGATAATATAAAATATTCAAGCCCTGAATGTGAGGATTCATTACATACTAAGAATCTTGTGAAACCTTTTACATGAGTTTTTAGTAGATAATGTATAATCATTCGCAAAAGAAATGTTAATTAATGAATTAATATTAAAAAAAATTGTAAATATAAAGTGTCATCTACTACATGTTTCAAAAAAGTATTTTATTGACGTTTGAAGATTTGAATACATAGGGAGATTATTAAGTAAGAGTACGAATTGATTACCAAGGGAGTTTTGAGCTTTTACCGGACGTAATTTACAGATCTTTTGAAAGATAGATGGGCGGTTGCCCACCCACACCAAGAAAAGATTTTTTTTAATAGCAGGGCCACAAATGTTATAAGGAAAATGGTACGTAATAATATTTAAACAATTTATTGCACCTTAAAAGTAATACATTAAAATAATCTTTACTAAATATATAAAGAAAGTACAAGAGGTGGTAATAGCGATTTCTTGCAGACAACCTCGAATTAAAAAGCTGTGAGTATCGACGAAGGAAGGTCGACAATAACAAACGTACACACAAGTAACTAGAGCCTACTTCTTCTACTGAATGGCTTCCAGGTGTGCAAATTGAGCACAGATTACCTCGCCAGTGTCACGTGTACTGGAGAAGACACAACTAGATCCTAATACATAACATGATGCCAAATCTGTCAAAGTCAGACGTCAGGTTGACTTTTAGCTGTCAAAAGTCGGTCTAGCGTTATTGTCGATGGTTGTGAGGGCGGCCATCTTGACAGTGTTGTTCGAGACGGCGCCTGCGCACCACGCTTGTGACAAATCGCTATGCATCTCAGTGATATAATCTAGTGTTTTAATTAAGGTATCGTGTTGAATTACACTGTACATTGTTCATTGGACTGTGTATTTCGATAATTAAGCTTTGTGCTGATTAAACAACTGTGATTGTAACAAGGACTTGTAACTCTTTCGAGTGCTTTCCAATAAATACGAACTTGTCCTTTAGATATAAAGGCGTATTAGGCACACAAATGTTATGATGTTATTGATATGCGCTACATTTCATCTAATAAACACATTTTTTTAATATACATCGGATTTAAAGGCTAGGGGGGCCGGACATCAGAAGGAAATATAAGATAATAGGAATATATTAATCAATTATATAAACTAAGATTAGAAGGCAAATATATTAATTAATTAGCGTGAGATATTAATGGGAACATATTATATGTTCTCCTATATGATGAAGTGAGGTGGATTTATTATAGCAGTACTGGTTATCACAAAGACAACAGTCCGTACCCCGACGCAGTTACTTAGAACTCTCGGCTCCTTTTATAGCACCTCAAGTGCGGGACGAGTCGTTAACGAGTCATTGCAGTCTTTACTTTTGACCATTCAACTACACCAGCGACAAGTACTAACGTCACTTCGGTCATATTCTTAAAAGTATGACTGCGGGCCCGACTGCATTTGGTTGCCGACCCCTGCCTAGATAGCGCAGTGATTAGATGGTGACATAATATAGTAACTTCAGATTTTAAGTCGTAAATTAGAATTGGTGTGTGGAATAAAAAAATATTTGACGATTCAAAAGTGCTGTAATAGGTCTACTTGAATAAAGTTATTTTGAGTTTGAGTAAATTAGTCAACAAGGGCCGACGTTTATACAACAATATAAAGTAAAGCTCAAGTAACGAAGTTTTGTACTAAAAGATAAATGGATTACTTACTTGTGAACACCTACAACAGAAGTGTAGTGCCTTACGCAATTCGGGGATAAATTTGTAAACACAAATTCATATCTGTTTGTATTATACGTTGCTAATACGTTCAATGCCTGGGTAGTACCACGAAGACCAGAATTCACTACTTTGGTGCTGGTTGAAATAAAACAATTAAGGCCGATAGCTGTTAAAGGAAATTACATTAATACATGAATCAAAATACCTAGTGCAGGGTTATTATTAAGTCTATGATGGTAAAGTGGTTAGACGTTATCTTATAGGAGGACGTAATGAAGAGGGTACCTCTCCCTTTAGGCGATAGACAGTGACTGGAGGAGCAGGATACTGTCAACTCCTTTTTGCTGCCATGGACACTTGCTTTGGCTTTGGTATTATATTTTGGTGATTGAGAAAATATTATACAGGTGTCTCAAAAGAAATTTTATACATAGTGGATTGATTAAAAAAAAGTAAGCCGTATACAGAAAAAAATATTTATTAATTAGTATAATACACTTTTTGGAGATTTATTTCTTAAAAATAATATCGTCTATGTAGACCCTCGCGTTCTTGTCACTCATTTAATCGAACAGTAAAATTATTTATGACGGCTCGTCTGGTGAATTTAGGGATGTTTTCATTCAAATGCGCCAGTGAAGTCAGTTTACTGGCGTAAACGTTAGATTTTAGACACCCCTATAAGAAAAAGTCCATAGGTGTTAAATCTGGACTGCGAGGTTGCCGATTTATGTCACCTCTTCGGGAGATCATTTTGCCTAAGAAAATTTCACGAACACGTGACAGTGACATATTGGACGTGTGTGAAGTTGCTCCGTCCTGTTCGAACCCTCCTTTTTTGAAGAACATCTTCAAGGGCCTATAATTCCTCGCGCCGACATTGCAGCTCATACGGTCACTTTAAACGAATGTAGGGGTTTCTGATGTTTGCGTTTCGGATTCATTGCACTCCAGTAGCGGATGTTCTGCTTATTTACGTGGCCATTAAGATGACAATGAGCTTCCTTTAAAAGCAAAATTTTGGTAAACGTTGAAGGTCCTACAATTAAATTAAGCGTCTGACTGGCATCTTGGGGCTTTAAATGAGTTTTGTAGGGGTGCAGCTTCATAGCGACTCAATTCCCAAGAGCCAGGCTATTGACATAAGCCCCATAATCCTCATATACGTTGCGTTTACGCAATAAGCTAAATAAATATAAAATTTCTTTTGAGGTACCTGGTATTTTCCATGTATATATGAAGTAACTCACGCTCACTTCTTGGTTTGTGAGAGACTAATGCCGTGGCAACTTAGCATCATACCAAGAAAGACATTATAAAATAGTCTTACGTTCCCATCCCATGTTTTGTTCCCGTTATAAAATAAATTAGTATTTACTAGGCTTTATTGATTTACCAATTTAGACATGTACCAAGATAGATCGTTGGAAACAAAGAAAATATCGTGGAAATAAATAATAGGTCAAGCAAATTCTCTGCTATTAGGATTTAAGTTGACTTTATATAGACTCAACTGCGGCTAACATATAAAAATCCGATTTACGACACAATTGGAGTACTTAGCGGTTCCAAACGTTAGCATTCGAAATCATAATTGCTCTCTTGACCCCAAGAACGCTCCAGGAAATGAAATTGGTGACCTATATCTTTCTATTTTGTCCTGCATCCAGCTTAAAGGGACATTTTGTTATTTTTATATTGGAATAAAACATTTACATTGTGATGTTATCCACCATGAAATCCACAAAGGAAACCCCATGTGACATTATAATCAAAAATTTGCTAGGAGCGCTCTATTTAATGCGTATTTAATGAGACTGAGCCATCACGCTCGGTTATGTAATGCTTGTTTGAGTAACATCGACGAAAGATGCGAGAGAATTATTTATAATAATGTATTTCGGAGTGCAATAGTCTGTGCAACGCTGGCGCCATCTGTCTATCGGCGTGGGGCAGAGTCAATAGTGACAATTCGGAGCGCGTCCCTCGGTAGTTCACGGGTGACGGTCCGCCAGAGCGGTCGGCTATTGAAAATGTCGCGATTATTATTAATGAGTTTGTGTAAATTGATTTCGGGAACATTAAGTGATTGAACATTATAATCTGAGTTACTTAATGAAGTGTTTGGGTGCACCAACATTACCCACTAACGTCCACAGTATGGAAATTTAATTATGGATGCCATTAATGACGATAGCAGCGGAGAACTCTACGCCCCTATGCTCTATGCTCTCTTTTTCTCTTATTCTCCGACATATATAAAACTTATTGTAAATGTTATACCTAAATGAATATAGCCCAAAAAATCATCTATAGTGAGACAATTCAAAATTAATGATAACAAAATCGGGGGATACAGTTTGGTGTTGTAGTTACATATTGATGACCTCCACCCACAATGCAATTACACCACTGGATAGCTATAGAATCGAGAAATTTATACCTCTAAGTAAGGTCTAAAACACATAATTTTTATAGAAACTATTACATGTTACGAGACTTATTCACGTAGAACAAACGGCCGTGTCTTTCCAGGTAATCGCGCTACCATCTTAGACTATATTATAGACACGCGCTAAACTGAGACAACGATTTAAAAGAAAATTACATGGAGTTTAATATTGATTTATAATATTACGTGTATAAGATAAAATATCAAGCATATTTTTTACGTCTACGTTTATTACGTAACACAAGGGGAACAAGTGGGAGATGCGAAAGAATTTGTATATTTGGGATCTACATTTACAAAAGATGGAACGTGAAAGTAATATTGCAAGTAAAGTGAATGCAGGGAATATTGTAAATGGTGCTCTGCACGCCTTTATGAATAGCCAGATGGTGTCTCAAAGGGTCAGACTGGCCGTGTATGGAGGAATTTTGATGCCAACATTTAGTATGGTAGTGAAAGTTGGTATGGCGGAAGAAGCATTATTAAAGTAAAATAAATGCGGTAGAGATGAGAGCGTATGAGTGAATTGAAACTGAGTGACAAAGTGAGAAATAGTGTGATAAGAACGTAGTACTTAAAATTGAGAAAGGTTTGGGCACTTAGAGATAAGGGATGAAAGGAGACTGATAAAAATAATTTGAGTCAAGATTGAATGGGAAAGTTGGAAGGGGAAGACCAAGGCGAACGTTCCTGGACCAAATCCAGGACATTTTAGATATGGGCCAGGTCAGGAGTAGTCTAAACCGACGAACTTTTATGAAAGGATTAATGAGAATGAAACAAGCGAAGGTATATACAAGGATCATGGCAAGTGGAAGGACGTGGTCTCTGCCTACCCTGAAGGGAATGAGGTGTGATGCTATGTATGCATTGATCGAATTATGTTTAATAGTTAGTTCGCCCTTAAGTGATACTGTAACTAGTATAGCTTTTAAAAATATATTACATAAGTTAATCCGTGGTGAGCTGAGTGAGTGCCAAATAATCCTCAGATTTGTTATTACCAAACGGCCCTTCATTCCACAGTTTCCCTTCGTATCTTCTATCGGCTCAATTCTATCAAACACTTTCTCCCCTGTCCGTAGTTTGAGATAACTGTAAATGATATAAAGGTTGGACTGAATTGGTTAGTTTTGATTTTAAATTGTTTGTTCGAAATTATTCCTAAATGTCAAATGTTTCATGTTCGTCCTGTCGTTCAGAAATCAAATGAAATTTAAAAGAATGCTTTTGATTTGTTTTTGACATTAGACATTGACAAGCATCAATTTCTGATTGCAAAGTTCGTGTTTTTTGATTTCAAATTGTTTTTGTCCGTTTTAGTTTTGAACACAACTGGATTTTCCCGTTCCTGTAGAAACATTGGGTTACCTGTTATTTGTACACAAATAAAATACAAGTGAACTCTTGGATCATAAATGATGTGAAAAAGATGTCTTATCTCAATAAGTATATGTTATCTTACTTGAATGGCAAATCAAAAAGCACCTCACGGTCTTCCCACACAACATTTTTCTTAGGTTTCGGCATTATTCGTTTCTAAAACGAAATACTTATTTATTGCGAAATGTTTCTATCTGCGTTACCATAGTGATTGTAGTGTTGCGTTGGTAACGCCAATTACAACGATTTCTGTTCTGCCTGGATAAATATTCCAATATTTTTCAACGAGATATTGCTAACAAATCAAATATGTCGTCAATTAACTAAACGAAAGTGTCGATATTTAAATACTAGCATTTACTCGCGACTTTGTATCTACTTCAGTCTTATCTACTTTTTTGTCGCTGGGAAATGGTTTTTTGCACGTTGGATGGAGTATAAAGCTCCGTCGAGGATTATGGGATTCACTGTTCATCAGAATACCCACTAAAACCCAGCGGAATCCTCTTCATCCTAGTGGTTGACACCAGATATTCGGTGATGCATTCAGATCTGACGCTCCGGATGAAACTGACTCAAAAGTTTTTAAAAACAGTTGTAGGCGGGCCGTCTGATACCCCCATCTTCCATCGGGAGGGAGGAGAAATGACCGATCTCTCCCTTTGCCTCTCTAATGCCTCCTTCTGAAAAATAATTGCTTTACAGAAGGAGACAACTGCCCTCCAGTCGTCGTTGCCGCTCCAACCGATGAACGTCCACTGCTGAACATAGGTCTCACGAAATGATGCCCATATGGCCCGATCCTGTGCTGCCCTGGCTCCAGCGGCTACCGGTGACCTTCCTTATATCGTCGGTCCACCTTGTGGGTGGTCTCCCTACACTGCGTCGTCCGGTGCGGGGTCGCTACTCTAGCACCTTCGGGCTCCAACGTCCAACGGTTCGTCGGACTACGTGCCCCGCCCACTTCAGGTTCGCGATTCGTAGGGCTATGTCGGTGACTTTGGTTCTGCTAAGGATCTCCTCATTTCTGATTTGATCGCGTAGAGAAACTCCGAGCATAGCACTCTCCATTGCACGCTGAGTGACCCTGAGCCTCCGCATAAGGCCCATAGTCAGCGACCACGTTTCCGATCCATAGGTAAACAATGCAGTGTGGCTTATAAACAAGCATACCGTCCATTATCCGTCTGGGTCACTCCCAACCATCGAAACTTTGATGTGGTGCTGGTATTCCCAGAAAAATCAAGAAGATAATAGTAATAAAGTCAGCTTAATTTCATAGAAAAGGTTATGATGTATTGACTGTCTATATACCAAATGAGGTGTGGTCAACGTTATCTACATATGGGGTGAGCGGTAATCTGATTCAAGCATTGAAGTCTCTCTATGAGGGTTCTAGTGTTTGTGTCAGAATAAACGGGGCGTACACGGAGTTGTTTCCTGTCGAAAGAGGGGTTCGACAGGGATGTGTTGCGTCACCATGACTGTTCAACCTATTCAGCAATCAATATCATCAATATGTGTCATCACACTCCAACCTTTTACTTTTTTGCAATCTCTCTAATCCAAAGGTTATCTGGAAGAAGTAATAAGGTTTGTTTTCGTTGTATTTTCTTNACGTTTCCGATCCATAGGTAAGCACTGCAGTGTGGCTTATATACAAGCATACCGTCCATTATTCGTCTGGGTCCCTCCCAACCAACGAAACTTTGATGTGGTGTTGGTATTCCCAGAAAAATCAAGAAGATAATAGTAATAAAGTCAGATTATTTTCATAGAAAAGGTTATGATGTATTGATTGTCTATATACTAAATGAGGTGTGGTCAACGTTATCTAGATATGGGGTGAGCGGTAATCTGATTCAAGCATTGAAGTCTCTATGAGGGTTCTAGTGCTTATGTCAGAATAAACGGAGAATACACGGAGTGGTTTCCTGTCGAAAGAGGGGTTCGACAGGGATGTGTTGCGTCACCATGGCTGTTCAACCTATTCAGCAATCAATATCATCAATATGTGTCATCACACTCCAACCTTTTACTTTTTTGCAATCTCTCTAATCCAAAGGTTATTTGGAAGAAGTAATAAGGTTTGTTTTCGTTGTATTTTCTTTAACTATGTGCCCTTTATGGCACATAATAAAAGCGTTGTTTCTATAGAAAAGCTTTGGTTGGTTTACATTTATACCATAAACACGATGGCGACCTATTTGGCGGCAATTCTAAGTGCTATTAAGTAAGTTAAGGCGCTGATGTCGAATTAAAATCTGATACGTACAAACGACGATGAAATAATTGATGTAAACATCTTAAAAGCCCAACGTTATCGGATTTGTCATCTTTGTCATTTAAGTTCCTACTAATTTTATTTAAGTTTGACGTTTTAGCTGAGGGAAAGCTGTTTTGACAGTCACTCTTTTCACCATTTCATAGATTTTACTTAGATTTGAGGTGTTGTTCCTGGTGAATCTTTTAAGAATATTCTGAAATGTGTAACATTTCGAGACGTAGATACTTATTGCAAGAGTCACGAGATCGAATACTTTGAGATTATTATATATTATAACCTGATTCTTTTGCCCCTCAAAGAGAGACAGAAACAAATATGGCTAGCATCAAAAATGTATGTAGGCTAACCATAAAAGCCAAATATAAACTGCCGAGGACATTTTTTTAGAACTTTTAAAGACGAACAATTCTGTCACACTTGATTTATGCAAAACTGTAGCCGTTTACGTAGCGCATACAGCGGAAGCTCTCAAAAAATCGCTTCTATTAATCTTAACGTGATGATATATAGCCTATAGCCCTTCTTAATAAATGGGCTAACTAACAATAAAAGAATTTCTCAAATCGGGCCAATAGTTCCTGTTATTAAGGCGGTCAAGTAAACACATTCGTCAGCTTTAATAATAATATTAATGTATCGTGTGTGAATATTAATGTATCGTGTGTGACCGTAATGGGTATTTACCTGAGAAATAAAGATTATTATTATATATGTCGGAGTGCAGTAGTCTGTTTTACGCTGTGTCAAGTGACAATCTGGCGCGCGTCTCTCCAGTTCTCCGGTGACGGTCCGCCAGAGCGGTCGACTATTGAAACTGTCGCGTTCCTAGCTATTATTATTATTGAGTTTGTGTAAATTGATATAATTAATTAAGACTTAATGTTCTCGTTAAGCGATTGAACATTATCGTCGTCGTCGTCGCTTCATCCGATGGACATCCACTGGACATAGGTCTCACGTAATGACTTCCACAAGGCCCGTTTTCTCTTGGCCACAATCTTGCGCCGCCTGGCTCCAGCGGCTCCCGGCGACATTATAATCTGAGTTAATTAATAAAGTGTTTGATTGCACCAACATTGCCCAACGTCCACAGTATGGAAATTGAATTATGGATGCCATTAATGACGATGTCGGCGGAGAACCCTACGCCTCAATGCTTTATGCTTCCTTCTCTTTTATTCTCCGACATATAGTACTAAAGGTTGCTTAATATTCGCTGTGTTTACACTGCGATCCTAAATTTTTTTGAAGTGAAACTTCTTTATGCGCATGAGGATAACACTTTTACAGATGGAACGCGTGATTAGATGATGATGCCACAAAAATGTGCAGCGTTTTAATGTTAATTCGTTTGATGGTTAGGTGATTTTAATATTTACAACTAACATGTGGCATTGCAATTTAATTTAATATACTATTTTTCCAAATAATAAATAAAAATATTTCATATATATTCTCTTTTCTAAATTTTAACTGGAAAAACTAAATTTGTTTAATATTGACAAAAAAACGTGGCATATTTATTTAAAATTCGTCATTTGAGATTATAATAAATTATTGGTGTTAATTTTCGACACTTAATATTTTAATGACAATTCAATTCCCAACATATCTTTCTTTTCCCCTCCTTCTATGTCTTTGAAATTTTAAGTTTTAGATTTGTATAAATATAAGTAAGTAAGTAAAGTAAGTAGCAGTCCATTAACGTCCCACTGCTGGGCACAGGCCTCCTCGCTCCGAGGAGCGAGGGTTTTTAGAGCATAAACTCACCACGCTGCTCCACTGCGGATTGGCAGGCATAGTACACAAGTGCACTCTCTATTCCTTCACTCTCATAGTCCGATGTGACGAGAAGCCGACACGACCGGAGAGAGATCGAGCGCAGGATCGACGCCTTAACGTGCTCTCCGAGGCACCGGGGTGGATCACACCGCCAACTTCCCAACTTCGGGCAAATATTGAGAAAATCTTAATAGAAAACTCAATATTGATTTTTGAATCGGCCCGACCCGGGACTCGAACCCAGGACCTCACGTCTGTAGTTAAACATAATAACCACTAGACTAATGAGGCAGTTAAATATGAGGCAGTTAAATAAATATAAACGAGACATAAAAATTAGTTTGCCAAAGAAGTTTCACTTCTGACGTGTGTACTTTGTAGGCACGAACTTTTATTTTTTTAAAGAGGGTTTATTGTAATGTCTAAGCAAGGTATAGAGTCGTCTACTTATTCTATAGAATATTCTTAATCAGCAATGTCTTGACGCGGCGCTTAGAAGACATGTAGAATGCACAGATCTTTTTAAAAGTATAATTTGTGAATATTTTTTGCAACTGGCACCTTTTTATGTAAAAAAATTACTTAACGACTTGAACGGTTAAAGGTATGTCAGTATAAAACGTTTTTATGCTCGGATGTCCATAAATTTAACGGTTTAACCATTAAGGCCCATAAACTAAGCTTAACGTTTCATTTCACGTTTGAGTACGTTATTCGTATTCGACGAGTAGGTAACTCTATCTTTTTAGAAGAACTTTAAATAGTAAGGCAATAAAAGGTGTTAAGGCTACGAAGAAGAAGTTTTATTCAAGTAGGTTTGTTCTTTACTTATTAAAATGGATGAAAGCATGGTTTATTAAACGAAATAAAAAGGTGAGTAGTAGCATGGGCTACTTACCTTTTTATTACCCCAGCAGTGTGACGTTAATGGTAACGTCCCACTGCTGGGCACAGGCCTCCTCACTCATATGAGAGAGGGTTTTTAGAGCATAGACCCACCACGCTGCTCCACTGCGGATTGGTAGGCATAGTACACAAGTGCACTTTCTATTCCTTCACTCTCATAGTCCGATGTGACGGTAATCCGACACGACCGGAGAGAGATCGGGCGCAGGACCGACGGCTTGACGTGCTCTCCGAGGCACGGGGGTGGATCACACCGCCAACTTCCCAACATCGGGCAAATATTAAGAAAATCTTAATAGAAAACTTAATATCCATTATTGAATTGGCCCGACCCGGGACTCGAACCCAGGACCTCATGTCTGTAGTCGAACATGCTAGCCACTAGACCAATGAGGCAGTCGCCAAACGAAATAAACAAAACATAATTCACATAATATAGCGTAATCAATAACAACATTTATATCTTTTTGTAAAGGAAATATATCACAAGAAACCAACAGGTTATCATACGTTTATAGATCAAACGAATTCATCTTAAGAGAGAGCAAAGCATCGCTTCTATAGATTGTTTACATAAAATGATTATGTACTCATTACAATTTTGTCAATATTTGTAAAAATGACATTTTACATAAAAAAATATTTGTTATTTTACCAAATCGGGCTCGAAGGACCAATTTTGTTAGATTTGTGATGACGGTTTGCTTTTAGTTCGTTGATTAATGAGAATGTATAAGTAAAGTAAGTAAGTAGCAGCCCATTAACGTCCCACTGCTGGGCACAAACCTCCTCACTCCGAGGAGCGAGGTTTTTAGAGCATAGACCCACCACGCTGCTCTAGTGCGGATTGGCAGGCATAGTACACAAGTGCACTCTCTATTCCTTCACTCTCTTAGTCCGATGTGACGGCAATCCGACACGACCGGAGAGAGATCAGGCGCAGGACCGACGGCTTAACGTGCTCTCCGAGGCACGGGGGTGGATTACACCGCCATCTTCCCAACTTCGGGCAAATATTGAGAAGATCTTAATAGAAAACTCAATATTGATTTTTGAATTGGCCCGACCTGGGACTCGAACCCAGGACCTCATGTCTGTAATCGAACATACTAACCACTAGACCAATAAGGCAGTAATGTATAAGTATGTCTATAAAAAATATTTGAATTCATCTATTTTTGCATTAAATAATTATGGCGCTTCTATTAATTACCTACTATTAGCTCATAAACACCCTAAATAAATATTAAAAAATTTCAATCGTTAATGAAATATTTTTACACTCAAATTGTAGTGGATGATACTTAATGTCAATATAGTTTATTAAAATACAATATTAAGTCTTTAATAACATTTATTTTATGAAACCCTGTAGATTGCTATATATTGAAAATTCGTGTTATAGTTCTAAAAGTGGCTCAGTAGCTGCTGCTTTTTATCTCAAGACTCCCAGTAAAAGCCAAACTGAAGGTCTACGAAGCCTACCTTCGCTCCAAACTGACCTATGCCTGGTATCTTTTCTGCTCAAGGTGCCAGAGGAGTAGGTTGCAGATTCAGCAGTACAAGTGCTTACGTATGATAGTAGGAACTCTGAGGTACGTCAGAAATAACGTCATCCACCGTGACCCCAGGACACCCACCGCGCGAATATGTTCCGCCACTCCCCGTACACACACACACACCTCCACGGCATAGCCAGCCAGCACCCAAGAGCAGCAAATACTGGGCGTCACCTGCCTTGTGAGCTTCAGCGGTCACCGCCTCCTGACGTAGGCGTTGATGACGGCGAAGACGACGCAATGGCAATGGCGATACCCGGATTGGACAACTTACGGAATTGACCTAGATGAACCCTCTAGCGTAGAACGTACCACTGCGGGCAAAATAGATTACCAGGCATCGAACTGATGCCTGAGAAAGATGCCCGAGCAAGGAGGTAGTACCTCCAGGCCCGCACCCCTTAACTGTAGTTGAAAAGAACCCAGGTTCTCTTTTATAAGAAGAATGTGGAAAATCGCGTAGAAATCTTTAAAATTACTTTTATTATTTTATTTTTTTCCTGTAACCCTTTGTACGTTTGTTTTTAATATGTACAATAAATCTTTTTCCTCCATTTATAATCCGTTGATTTTATTCTAAAATGACACATCTCAAAAATGTAATTTTAGCTGGAGAACAGTTTTAATAAAATAAATATTGTATGCAATATGAAATAGCATATTGTATGCAATTCCGACTAACCGGATGATTCCATTTTGTAGATCTCTGTGGTCTACATCGACTGGCGGTTTGCAATGTATTCATAGCAGAATAAATGTTATTACGTATTGTGACAATAAAAGAACATTGACACATCTGGTATTGAGTCAGACTACAATTAAAGTAGCGAGGTCTGGTCCTGTAGACAAGATGACATTCTAAGTACGCTGACGCCAGTAGAACGCTAAAAAAAAGTATGGCACTGACGTATCATATCGATATGTCACGTGATCATATGAACAAATTGTATGGCTCTTCGTTAGACGTAGTGTTATCGTACTTAGAATGTCATCTTGACTAGCGGAGCTGATGTTTTGGTTATAGAGTGACGCATCACAAAATAAATCTGTGTCATTGTTTGGTTAAATACAGACATTTACATTTCTTTAACGATGGGAAATAATAAACACACTAAAACTCAGCGGCGTAATGATGCTGTCGAGAATTCCCGCAAAATTACGTGTATTCAACGTCTTTACTATCTTCGCAGCATAAAGACTTGCGACTACAGAGTCATCAACGTCATGAAGTTCAATTACGTGATCATTTGGAAGGCAAAAGAAACTCACTTCAAAAAACTTGGATTGCTGAATAGAGCTAAATATTTTACGAAAGCGCAAATTCGACCCATATGGAATACTGCTCCCTATGGGCAGGTGCACCACAATATACCTCCAACCATTAGACCGGATTCAAAGTCAAGCACAAACTGCTTGACAACCCCCAAGAGATCACAGAAGACCCATTAGTTCTCTTTGCATATTCTACAGGGTCTATCATGGGGAGTGTTCAGAGGAACTATTCGAGTTAAAACCGCCGTCACAATTCTGCGACCGATCATCTCGTCGTAGAAATAAATTACATCCACGTCTGTGGATGAAGGGGTGTAAGGGGGAAACGCGTCCCAGTCCGTTTTTCCAAACGCCAACCTCACCTGAACGCGGTGCATCCTGCTCCTACCGACGAGGCTCTGGCGATCGACAAATGGCGGTATAACCATTCTTTATAGCTGACCTAAATGCCACAGACCGATAACGGGCGGCAGCGTTATCGGTGCGAGAAGGTCAGTACTGCGATCACCAAACCGCCTGCCAAGCGTGTTGATTATTGGCAAATCCACAATATGACAAAAATAAGGCAGCAAGGGCCCCCAGTCCCCGGCAGATTGTGAGACCTATGTCCAGCAGTGGACGTCCATCGGTTGCCGCGACAACGACTCCTTTTCCCGAGTACTTGCAAATGTGAAACCATCTTCCAGAAGATATGTTCCCTAAATACTATAACTGGCAACTGTAGTACTATAACGTGCATTTGTGACAATTCACAACAGAAGCTTTCTTTCAACCACGTTGGAAGGAGAAGATCATGTGTTGCTCCTTTCCTCGCTCTCTCTCTCTCTCTCTCTCTTTCCAAAGCCTTGTTCAACAAAGACATTTAGTCAGTTACATTTAGACCAAAATGATTTAAAAATGGTCTCACAAGATTTGACTGCAGGCATAATGATGTGACTGCCTCATTGGTGTAGTGGTTAGTATGTTCGACTACAGACATGAGGTCCTGGGTTCGAGTCCCAGGTCGGGCCAATTCAAAAATCAATATTGAGTTTTCTATTAAGATTTTCTCAATATTTGCCCGAAGTTGGGAAGATGGCGGTGTAATCCACCCCCGTGCCTCGGAGAGCACGTTAAGCCGTCGGTCCTGCGCCTGATCTCTCTCCGGTCGTGTCGGATTGCCGTCACATCGGACTATGAGAGTGAAGGAATAGTGAGTGCACTTGTGTATTATGCCTGCCAATCCGCACTGGAGCAGCGTGGTAGGTCTATGCTCTAAAAACCCTCGCTCCTCGGAGTGAGGAGGCTTGTGCCCAGCAGTGGGACGTTAATGGGCTGCTACTTACTTACTTTCTAATGATGTTTCGATATGAAACGTCATTCCCATACATTTTAAAAGTGTTAGCAATCTTTGAAAGAGACGTTGTCTAAGATTCCTGGTTCTGGTATAGAAAACATAGGTGTTAAATTAGCTTTTGTTTACAAGAATGTATATCTGCTATAAGTAGATGCAATAACACTGGAGATAAATTACAAGGATTAACAAAATACTTCAACTTTATTCAAAGAACCATATATCCACGGGATCGAGAATTACCTATAATTCGTCCGCGTTAAAAATGCAGTGAGTCATCATTTTCGCCGGCCATAGAAAGTTCATGAATTTGAAAGGATTTGTTTAGTTAGGGGGCGGGGCTAGGCCGGCGAAACATTATAACTCACTCCGTTCTTAACGCGAACGAACTATAGTTAACCCCGCGGGGAACGTTTACTAGTCTTTATATTTTTATGTCAAAAGCTCATATTCAAATTGCTAAATATTACAATATATTATTGGCTTCCAGTATAATTAGCTTTTATTCAATTGTGTCACTATTCTTCTAAAGCAGAAACAGCTGTCGAGACTTAGCAACACATAGAAAAGTATATTTTTAATAGTTTTGAAGTTTCAATACATTTGTTTAGAGTACTGTAACACTTCATCACTTTCACAAAATAAAGGCGTCATATATTTATCAAAGTTTTTGACATTTATCTTCCGCACGTAAAATACCTTAAAAACTCACCGATGGAGAGTTTAACCCGAAGATATAATTAATTAATTTAATTTCACAGTTTCCCGATTTAATCCCTTTGAACTCCCCTCCAAAATATTATTCCAGATAAAAGAAATCGAGAATTAGAAATGGCCGCCTATTACCTTTCCATCTTAACGTTTTGTGACAAAATTGTATCTGCAGTTGTTTTAGCCTAAATGTATTTGGCATAGAGTTAATTTTCGGTAGATTTGGACATATTCTAATGTTGCATTCTTCATAATTGACTTGTATAATTAAGTTAGACGAGTTCAGAAGTAGGTAAGGGCGGACAGATGCGTAAAATTATCCAATTAAAAGTATTAATGAACATTTGCATTTAGCTCTTTATCCTATTGTGGGATGTTAAAATGGTTTTCTTAGATTAATTATAGATAAATTGCTATTTATAAACAATTTAAAGAACTGTAAAAGTAATACCGATCATATAGAAGCTGACTTACCAAAATAACAAAATAAAATATTAAGAGCCAAGGAAGATTGGGCTAAACGATATTCATAAAACACTAGAAATATTCACTAGCTTCCCAAATCCAAATAATAATAAGAATCGTACCTATTCTGTCTCCTTACTCTCTACAATTCTTTCTCAAAATATCATCCTTACCATGATTATTGATGACGATCAGAAATTGTCGGTTCTCAATGTCAAATGTCAAAAACAAATGGAAAAAAGTATTCTTTTAGATTTGATTTTATTGATTTCTGAACGACAGGATGATGAACATCAAGCGTTTGACATTCAAAGCAAAAAAAATATATAAAAAAGCATTAGTAAGTAAGTAGCAGCCCTTTAACGTCCCACTGCTGGGCACAGGCCTCCTCACTCCGAGGAGCGAGGGTTTTTAGACCCACCACGATCAGGCGCAGGACCGTCGGTTTATCGTTCTCTCCGAGGCACGGGGGTGGATTACACTGCCAACTTCCCAACTTCGGGCAAATATTGAGAAAATCATAGAAAACTCAATATTGATTTTTGAATTGACCCGACCCGGGACTCGAACCCAGGACCTCATGTCTGTAGTCGAACATGCTAACCACTAGACCAATGAGGAAGTTTTTTTGTTGCAAAAAGCATTAATTTTTAAATTTAATTTCATTTCTGAACGACATGATGAACAACAAAAGTTTGACAGGTAGGAATAGTTACAAATGGAATACGAAATTGCTGTTTAACTATATTTTAAGCAATTTTTTCGTATTTGCTCACTATGGACTTAAACAAATAAATCAAAACCAAATTTAGCCAATGTAATACTTTCCCGGGTCAAATCAGATCACATAGTGACTGACTGACTACATTTCGACTCTAGAACTGTTAAAATCTAATATCTGAGCTTATTCCTAAACATTTTAAATTAAAAAAAGCTCGCGCGTTGTTTTTTTCTCCTGTTTTTATTGCGACAGTAAATAACATTAGGGTTTATGAGGCGTATAAAGCGTTACGCACGCTCTTGAATTTTTAATTTCCGATACCCCGATACGATATCTGGAAATGTAACTTTTATAAGATATATAAGATTATTTGATCTATGTTAACCAAATTCGAGGTAGCAAAATTGGATTTTCCATTTTACTTCGACACGGGGGTCGTTTGAATTCTATCCGGTTTGAAGTTTGTATTGTCGCGGTCTAGCTTGTTTCGCGGCAGACAGGGGTGGGTCAATAAAAGACTCTTTGAAGGAAATCTTTTATTGGCCTTAAAATCTGGTTGCCGCCCAGCACTGGTGGTAGGAATAATGCGTCACTGGCCTGAATCCAGCACCCAGGTTCAGGGGTGCAATTGCAGTTGCTTGACTCTGGACGCTCTCAGGAAAATCCAAGCTGAGGGGCTCGTTCGAACAGGTGGAGTCACTCAGCACGCGTGGTACTCCGACCTTAGAGTCACCTTGCACGCGTGGTACTCCCTAGCACTGCCGTGAACCTGAAATGCCGGAGGACAGGCATTATAGCCATGTCCTGCTTCCTGCCAGTGACTCGCCTAGCCCAGCGACTAGACAAACACTACAGCGGCAGAAAACAGGACAGATTAGACATGATATAATAAAAGTAGGGACTCACCCCAGCGGGTTAAGCGTGGCGTTACTAGTATGTCGCACAGGTCAGAGATTTATTCAACCGCGCACTGGAACAGGCAAATGAATCCGGCGCGGCGAATAGTGACGTACGAAGGACCGTTACCGCTAATAACTATTAATTCTACCTACTTATTATATTATTTTTAAGTACAACGTTACAGTATCTATTTATTTATTTATTTTATTTTATTGTAATCAACAGATACTAATACAAATATACGTACAGTTAGAGATATTATACAAAATAAGGCCACTTCAGATTACACATAGATAATAACAAAAAGAAGAATAAGATATAAAAAGTTGACAATATGACATATGAAGATAATAAAAAATTAATAATATGTAATTATATATCTGTGAAATATGTGTTTTTCTTCTTGTCTTATATATACTAGTTGTTTCCCGCGATGTCACTTTCGCAAGACAATATGTGGAAAATCTTATTAAGCGTCTGTACCTCGAAAGAATGTGTCGAACTTCAAGTCAATCTGGAGTAATAGTTTTGAAGATCTTCCAGTGATCAATATTCGCTTATATACCTTGATTCCGTGGGAATATGGGGAAACCTGTTCTTAGTGAGTGTTTACGTTTGGAGATCTCACGGTGATCAGTATTCACTTGTATATCCCGATTTCATGGGAATATGAGGAAATTTATTGTTAGTGAACGTTTACGTTGTGACAAGAGTAATTATGCTGAATATCAAGTCAATCGAGCGGATAGGTTTGAAGATCTCATAGTGACCGATTTCCTTTTATATATCTTAAATGCGTGGGAATACGGGGAAACCTGTTCTTATTGAGCGTTTACGTTGCGACAGGAGTAATTATGCGGATTATCAAGCCTTTTTTTTTGCGCTGGGAAATGCCTTTACGCACCCCGATGAAGGCTTAATTCCAACGGGAGTGTGGGACTCACTGACAACAGAATACCCACTAAAACCCAGCGGATCCCTCCCCATCCATGAGTGAGATCACTAACTGCATTCCACTCTAGTGACCCGGATGGTACCGGCTACGAAGATCTACCACTCAATAGAGTGAGGCATGAAGTGCATAAGTGCGACTTCTGCCACCAAGCCTCCTCCGACGGCGAGGGAAAGCTCCAGCCTCTTGCTCCCGTATCCACCCATTTGCCTCCTTCAACGAGATGACGGTCTCGCAAAAGAAGGCAACCACCCTCCACCCAACTTCACTGGAGAGCATTACCCCAATTATGCTCTCCAGTGAGAGATCTCCTCTAACCAGCGACAACAATATATGCCGCTGGGGTGCCCACGCTGGAGGATTAAGTCTGTTGAGTGAATAGGTTTTAAGATCTCACAGTTATCGATTTCCTTTTATATATCCTGACTCCGTGGGGATATGGAGCAATCCGTTCTTAGTGAGCATTCACATTGCTACAGGAGTTACTATGCCGAAATTGAAGTCGATCGAGCGGATAGGTTTGAATATCTCGCAGTGATCAGTATTCTCTTGTATATCCCGATTTTATGGAAATATGTTCTTAGTGAGTGTTAACGTTGCGACAAGAATAGTTGTGCAGAATATCAAGTCAATCGAGCGTATATGTTTGAAGATCTCGCAATTATCGATTTCCTTTCATATATCTAGATTCCGTGGGAGTATGGAGCAATCCGTTCTTAGTGAGCATTCACGTTGTGACAGGAGTAATTATACAGAATATAAAGTCAATCGAGCGGATAGGTTTGAATATCTCGCAGTGATCAGTATTCTCTTGTATATCCCGATTTCATGGAAATATGTTCTTAGTGAGCGTTCACGTCGCTACTATAGGTTTTTGAAAATCTCGATAAGATCTGCCCAGGTGTCGAGTAACACAGAGTATAACATTTTATCAAATAATACATAACCTTAAAAATAGGTTTTCCCGTTCGGTGTCTCAAAGATTTTTGCTATCAAAGAAATAAACAAAGACGAACACTTCTCTCGAGTCTGTGGAACGCTGGCGCCATCTTTGTGTCGGCGTGGGGGCAGAGTCAATAAGTGGCAGTCCGGCTGCCTCGTGAGCTTCTGCTATCACCGCCTCCTGATGTAGGCGATGATGACGGCGAAGACGACGCAATATCAGTGGCAATACCCGGACTTGACCTGGATAGACCCGCTAGCGTAGCCAGCGGGAACCAGCCCGTATGATTGCGGGCAAAACAAAATACCAGGCATCAAATTGATGTCTGAGGAAGATGCCCGGGCAAGGAGGCACTGCCTCGAGGCCCGCAGCCCTCAACTAAAGTTGAGAAGAACCCAGGAACGATGGCAGTCCGGCCCGTCTCTCGGCAGTCCTTGAGTGGCGGTCGGCCGGAGTGGTTAACTATTGAAACTGTCGCGTTCCTAGCTATTATTGTTAATGAGTTTGTGTAAATTGATATCGGGAACATTAAGTGATTGAACACTATAATCCGAGTTAATTAAAAAAGTGTTTGATTGCACCAACATTACCCACGAACGCCCACAGAATAAGAAATTAAATAATGGATCCCACTAATGACGATGTCGGCGGAGAACCCTACGCCCCTGTGCTTTATGCTTCTCCGTTTTCTCTATTATTCTCCGACATATATATATTTTTGGTATATAATACCAACATGGTTATGAAATACAATTCAACGAGTCACTTAAATTAACTCAGAAGTTCTAATAACGGCAAGTGACTTCAGCTGTACACTTGAGTTCAACGACAAAAGCTTTGCTCGTAATAAAAACGTACTTTGGTGTACGTCTGAAAGCATTCGTGGGTAAAATCATTGCGAGACATTATTGGCCAATTTTCATCTCAATTAGACTAAATATAAAAGTATTATAGCTAGGGATTGCAATTCTAGATTTTAAACTTTCAAATCAATACTAATATTAGTTTCAATTTCAAAATACTCTTTATTCAAGTAATGTTAATAAGCTTTCGTTTTATTCTCTCCACTATTTAAATATACACAACTTGCACTATACTAATAATTACTTCTCTATTTATACAATTTAACACTACTTCTCTTAAAACAACTTTTTTTTTCGCTGGGAAATGCCTTTACGCACCCCGATGAAAGACTATTTCCAATACCCACTAAAACCCAGCGGATCCCTCCTCATCCATGAGTGAGATCACTAGATGTTCCCTAGTTCCATTCGACTCCAGTGACCCGGACGCAACCGACTATGAGGACCTACCACTCAACAGGGTGAAGCTTGAAGCGCATACGTGCGACTTCTGCCATCAAGCATCCTCCGAGAGCGAGGGAGGGCCTTAGCCTCTCATTTGCCTCCTTCAACGAGATGACAGTCTCGCAAAAGAAGGCAACCGCCCTCCACCCAACTTCACTGGCAAGCATTATCCCAATTATACTCTCCAGTGAAAGATCTCCTCTAACGTTGCCTACGCTAGATATTCCACCAGGGTATGGTGCATCGCATCTACAGAAGCACTACAATCATGACAGGCGGGCGTTTCCTCACGGCCAACGACCTGATGCAAGAACTTGCCTAAGCAACCATGGCCGGTTAGCATCTGCATCAGATGGTAGGAAAGAGATCCATGCCCCCTGGTAAGCCAATTGTCAGGGTGAGGACGGATCCCCTCCATCGTAACTACTTTACCCGCAGTTGGAGATCCAAGATCATACCTCCATTTTTCGATCAGAGATCGTTCGGGGAGAACCTTGATCCCTCGGACCTGATCGTTGTATGAGTAGCGCCTCTGGAAGCCCTTGTACCTACCCTGCACTGATAGACGACTGTAATGACTTCCGCTCGGAGCTCCCAAATGGGGTTACCCGCCCTCTTAAACGCACACTGTCCACAAGACAGCTCGAAACAGTCTTAACAAAATTGTTCCGTTCGTTAATGTTACTTAGCATTGCTAAACATTACATAATATTGCACAATGTTTCTGGTATTTTGAAGTGTTGCCACCATATTAGTCAATAACTCCCAACATTTCAGAGTTATCCGTGCTGTCACCCAACTATCCGTAGTCTAACAAATACTAGCTTTAATATCCTTTCTCTTTTAGTCAAGTACCCGTAACGAGCTCTTTTATTTTGTCAGGTTGTTAGTAATTACCCGTAGTGACTCCATTACCAGTTTCTAAGGATTCTCTCGAGATGATACCAGCAAGAAACTCAGTAGTTACTTTTTTACTACATCTTAAATAAATTCAATTAAAATAACATGATGTAATGATGACGAGAAGTTGATACCCGATTAAGTTTTTTGTGATTTCATCGGTTTCAGAACCGAGGGAACTCCGGTAACTTAAGGTTTGTGTGACAGGTACATCATCAGGTATTGAAAATAATGTTACGATTCAAGCTACAAAAGCCCTTTCTTTGCCGAGGGGGAATTCATCTTATGATACTCGATCTCTTCGGAGGATGCATTGGCTTATGTGGTATTTTTTTCTACTTAAGCCCTGGGAGAATCCTACAAAGCCCCCGCCACGTGGTGCTTTTTGGGCTACTCCTATAAGGCGCATACTCATGGTGGCTATAGGTATTGCCACGACAGATAAAAACCACATTAACCTGCCGTCTTGCTGGCGTCGTATGAATGCTGAATAAATGGCCACAGTCCCCTTTGTGACAGTCACGACACCGAGTTCAAACTATCAGGGATATAATTTCTGTCTTTAAACAAACCGGCCCCGGTCTTTGCTGTCTCTGGACGAGGGTGGCTCTTTCCCGTTCCCGTACAGCTCTCTCCTTCGTGACCATAACGGATTTACAGAAGGAGACCATCGCCTCTCATGAAGCCTCCTTCGCCAGCATTATCGCCAAAACGACTGGTTGAAAGATGTCCCTAATCTCATCGACCAAGCGATGACGTTCTGAGGTCCATACAAGACACTCTCCCAGGGTGTGTAGAGCGACATCCTGTTCCCATCCGCAAAGCAATGAAAGCCTACTTAAATGAAGACTTTTAAAATTACATTTCATTTTTAGTAATCACCTAAATGTTTTTTTTCCCTTAGGCTGCCACACTTATTATTTAGGAAATTATATTAATAGGAATATGTCTGTTTTGACTAGGTTTATACTGACTATTAATAAAACAACGTTAATCACAAGTTGTTCAAAATTGATTTGAAAAGTCTCTTAATTGTTGGCGAGTGAGTTCAACCGTTCAGCCTCGAGTTGAACGACAACCGCTCTGGCTGTAATAAATACATACTTGAGTGGAATCGGCTAAAAGCACTCGTGAGCCGAGAGAGGAGAGACGGGAGAAATAATTAGCCATTTTAAGCCCATTTAACCATTAGGATTTAAGTGTACTCCCGAGAATTTAAATGGAATATATTTTCGTACAGTGGTCAGCGAAATAAGCTTACATTAGAAGTAAAAATATACGAGCTCGAACTGGTGGCTTTACATTGGGGACTTCCTTAAGACAGCTAATTTTAATGACAGTTATACTCGATCTTGTGGATATTAAAATACGGCACCATGTATTTGATTGTTATGTTTGTTTGTTTGTTTACTTTATTGCACATCAATACATAACCATTTAACATATTAACTTACTAATAAATAAATGTACAAAAGGCGGTCTTATCGCTAAATAGCGATTTCTTCCAGACAACCTTTGGGTTTAAAAAGCAGTGAGTATCGAAACTGATGGGCAATGGCATAAACATACATATTAATATTTACATATTAATACACATATAACATGATAATTGTGAGCCCCTTCGTAAGCTCACTCTTGCGAAGACTTGCCGGTTCAGGATAAATGAAAATGCCACCAGATTCTTCACTCCAACGCTCCGCCGCCCACTTGTCACCAACTAACTGTTATTTGCAGAAAACCCGGAAACAGGAACAGGAATACGGTTCGCCGAAAGTGGCTATCTAATGTATGTTTTTTACGACTGACAAACGTGCACTATTGTGACAAGCAAGCGACGGGTGTTATCGATTTATTGGTTAAAATATGATTCCTATGATTGGCGTTTTATTTATTACCAATCACAGGGGCTACATTAATTACAAAAATAATTCTATTTTTAGAGATGACAGATATGTGTATACGCTATAGCTATAAACATTATATACATACTTATAAATATCGGACTCTAAGTTACAGCAAAAATATATTATATAACGAACGATGTTTAACAATATCATTTAACAATTTTAGTTTAATTAAAGGGAAAAATAAATTTACAAATTAAAAGGGAAAAAGTCGCGAACAAAAATATAAGAACATATATAGCTTATAAAATAATAAACTTACATATATTTAAAATATATCTAAATTATACATAAAATAATACATAAATTGTCTAAACTTTAGTCTTTAAAAGAAAGAAGATGCTAAATGAACATTTCATTTGGCATCTTTTTAAACGGCACCAATGATTTTGCTTCTTGGATTTTGCGTGGTAGTGCATTCCACAATTTTGCTCATAGAATGTGGTTTTATGGATCGGGATTTTTAATGTTAGATTCTCCGATGAGCGTAAAATCTTCGAATGCAAGCCAAGGAATTCAAATCTTTCCTTTAGATATAGTTATGTGACTTAGTTGACAACATAACTCATACATAATCAGTAGTACTAATAGTTCCAGAGATTAACACGTTTCACCTCATCAACTTATCCAAAACTATACAGTCAAAACCCTTATGGCGACAGCCTTTAGAATAACATACCGGTTATATTAAATCCGAGGAAAGTAACAGCTTAAAACTATATGACCGCCTTATCAAAAACATGGCTTATTACGACACACCTCATTAAACGACTACATTTACCTGATATTTTCGGAGAATTAGATCTATATAAGCTATATTGTAAATAGTTTGAATAGGTGTCTACATCTGGCACAGTTTAATGGTCAATGGCTATTAACTTCGCAAAAGTAAACAAATACACATTAAGTTTAGAGTCTTTTGAAACTACTAAGTGCTTCTTGATATCTCTTCAGTTTGTCTGTTACTTATATATATACTAAGCATGGGATAACTAACTAACGTATCCGTTATTTGGTATTTATATACATACATAACATCACGTCTCATTCCCAAAGGGGTAGGCAGAGACCTCGTCCTTCCACTTGCCACGATCCTTGCATATCTCCTTCGCTTCTTTCGTAATCATTAACCCTTTCATACAAGTTCGTCGGTTTATAGGACTCTTGATCTGGCTCTTATTTAAAATGTCCAGGAATGTTCGCCTTGATCTTCCCCTCCTAACTTTCCCATTCACTCTTGACTCATAAATCCTTTTAGTCAGTCTACTTTCATTCATTCTCTCTACGTGCCCAAACCATCTAAGCATACCTTTCTCAAATTTAGTCACCACATCTTCTTTTATTAAGTTTCAATCCAATCATATTTCTCAGCGCTCTTATCTGTACCGCATTTATTTTACTTTTGTGATTCTTCTGCCTTCAGTGAAAGTTGGGTAACTTTCACTACCATACATAAGTGTTGGCACCGACATTCCTGCATGCACAGACAGTTTGGCCCTTGAGCCACCATCTGTCTGTTCATAAAGGGATGCAGAGCACCATTTACCATATTCCCTGCAATCACTCTCATTTCAATATCACTTTCACATGTTCCATCTCTTGTAAATTTGGAATCTTTGGTAGTTTACTGATAAAGTTACAAGTAACTGCAATCCAAATGAAGGCTATTACTTTACTGTCTATATTTTACTGTAGCGTGAACGAATGTAATAACTTCAATTTCTAAAGAAGCATTGAACTAACTTTATATAATTTTTACCAATTAAAATTATTTAATAAGAAATTTTATTATTACGAGTATGTATTGGTGTAAACTATTATTTGATAGAATAGGAAAAACTAAACCTTGAGACAATGCAGCCTCGTCGTTACTTTGCTGTTCTAGCCTATTAATTTGATAAAATCTTCTTCATAGCCAGTGTCTATTATATATTTCATCTGCGTTATAAATACCTCGTACCTAATATCTAATCTGTGGAAAAAATAACTTTTCAGCAACAGATAAGTTAGTAAAATATCACTTATTGGACTTATAATAACGTCAGAGTTACAGTTGTAACACATCGCAAATTATTTACAGTAACAGAAGATGATATTGTGCGATAAGTTCAGGAGGAAGATGTCGACCAGAAAGACGCTGAAGAACTATTTAATGTGCCAATTTTGAGTGATGATTTCAATGCTGTTATACACTAATAACAATATATTGTATTTTTTTTAACGACCAGTTCCACGTCTAGGGCAACGATGACGATATGCTAATTAAAATCTAGCCTGAATTACAAAATACGATATACCGAAAAATACTATTGTTCTTAAATAAAAGGTAAAATATAATTTAATTTCGTACACATTCAATAATACCGGTTATTACGACCAATTATGACTAGTCCCTTCGATGTCGTTATAATAGATTTTAATTGTATTTATCGATGTTATTTGTTTCTTAATCTTACCCTGGACGTGGAAACTGTTCATTAAAAAGAAAGTGTTTTCGTAATACAACAGCGTTGAGACCATCATTCAAAGCTGGCACTTTCACTTCTTCTTCAGATTTTTTGTGTTCATTATCCTCCTCTTGAACGTCTCGTACAATATCATCTTCTGTAGCTCTCGAAGTCGTAATTTCTTGAAAGATGCAAAATACAATCTAATATCTTTACATAATCATTTCATGTTCGTTATTTCTTAGCAGACTGTACAAAACGATATAAAAAGTTACGATGTACGATCGCAGTCGGACAAAAGTCCAAGTCGCTTAATTAAGAAATAAAAAAAAAAAAAACAGTTGACATTGTCCTTAATTTCTCTTTTTTTTTGTTAATAAAGCGAAAGCATGAAAACGTCTTATGGTTATTGACCTTTTATAAAAATAGAAGCGGAATTATGTTAAACTTCCACTGCATTGAGATGGGCAGATTACTCATTGTTTCTTTTATACGTTGAAATTTTTATTTTTTTACTTTATTGCGTACAACAGAACTTAGGAATCATATTAAAAATATGTTTATTAAAAGGATACCCGGCTTTGTTGTGTGAAAACCAGTGCTTGACGATATAAAATCGCTGAAAAGAGCTATAGTTTTTAATACTTACCTTGCTTTTCCTCACGTTGAAAATATTTTCTGTAAGTCGGAATCAAATAGTTTCCGGAACGCCGGCGCCATCTATCGGCCCCAAACAGAGTCAATGAGCCACGGGCCGGCGGCGTTCTTTACAGTTCTCGAGTAATGGTCCGTCAGAGCGGTCGACTATTGAAACTGTCGCGCGTTCCTAACTATTACTGTTAATGTGTTTGTGTAATTTATTATCGGGAACATTAAGTAATTGGACATTATAATGTGAGTTAATTAATAAAGTGTTTGATTGCACCAACTTTACCCAACGAAGCCCACAGTTTGGAGGTTGAATTATGGACCTCATTAATGACGATGTTGGCGGGAACTTATGCTTTTTTATATGAATAAAAAACTTGCCATTTGCATTTCACTGTATAATTCGTTAAATCGGTGATGAGAATGAACAGCGAACCGGTTACAGAGCAACTTTCAGCAGTTGTTCTATAACCGGTTCGCTCTTCAAAGCTTCTCAACTAAAAGACTACAAACAAATTGGTCCTCGAGCCGGATTTCTTTTGCGAATAATTGAGAAGAGGAGTTATAATATCTTTATAATATCCCAACACTATTTTTGGTTTGACTCAACCGCAGAATTGGGAAGGTTATCGAATTCCTCTTGTCAATTAATATAACTTATTCGCAACAAAATGATTTAAATAAAGAAATTTCTTATAAAATTATTACACGTTTCCGTTATTAACAACAATTTGACAATATGACAACGCTTACTACACTACATTTGGACCTACTTCAATATCACCACTTACCGTTACGTATGTAGATCAGACGTAGACGTGGAAGCTTTATTTAAATAAACAGTAAAGCAACGATATCGTGAAACAAATGCTGTTACGTTTTTGTATTATTTTCTCGCAAGTTTTCCCAACTTCTCTTTCACCTGAAGTGAAGTGAAGTGCGCTAAGTGGGGAAAGCAATTTAAAGAATAAGCATTATAATCAAGTTCCGCCATCAATCACGTTGCTCGCGCCATCTGTCCGATACCGGCGGAACTTTAGCTGTACTTTATTCGTAGTCAAGTCTTTACTTTGAATCTTTTAATATACTCTCATTAGATTAACTTATAAATACTATTTTTAAGATATACAGTAAAATTTATCTTGGGTAATGTTAAAGCAAGTTCCCGATTCCTTGGGTTAATATGTGTTTAAAATTAAAATATTCCTTATTCAAGTTGGCTCAAAATGCTTTCTTAAATCGTCAGTAATCTGTCTGTTAGTTACTGTCTGTCTGCCCCTGGAAACCTGATTCCTCTGAGAAGAAACCACAGTGGAAACTCTTTTAAATGTCACCTTTGTAGATAACGTGTACAACTGGAATCAAGTCCAAACATTTCATCGCTGAAGCTACAACATCATATACGAGTATGCCTTTTTAATAGGATGGTTTTGACATATTTCTCAAAATTATAATTGCCAATCCAAAACTGATTGAGGTATCTTGCTTTCTAGGGTCAATATGTTAAGTGAATCCTGTAGAAACTCCCTGTAGAATTAACAATGCGTTATAATCAAAGAAAGGGTTAGATATTTTGCCAACTTTAGACTTTCACTCACTCATGCAACGAAACGCATCATTTGTTGTTGTTTAAGTTACACATTATCTCGTATATGACACCAATAAGTAAGACTGGAGTCAAGTTCATGTCGCATTGCTCATTTATCGAGAAAGCGAGAGAGAAATGAACCCGAAGCGGATATTGACGCAAGTCAAATGTATTGCTGAGCTCTAGTACGCAGTATCTCATTAGAAATGGGTGTAAAAATGATACGAGACGTAACAATAACGAAAGTCTAAGATATTTTACCAGCTCTGAGTTTCATTTTCACTAACTTATCTACCGTATTTAGTTACAAATATTCCCTAACCCTGACGTTGTTTTTGTACTTTATGCTTAAGTAATGTATATATTTCTTGTTTCATTTGTGGTATAAAGTGGGGCTAAAGTGTATTCTTTCCCTCTCACACAGTTATTTTATGTTATTCGCTGAAGTGATATCGTAGTAATTTCAACGATCGTAACGACTGGTAAAGACTGACTTACTGAGTTCTAAAACTGTAAGTATTCAAGTTAACTAAGCAAGTTGCGTTATTAACCACATTACTAGTTCACTGCTGCGTTTATTGGCTCAGGTCCTGTCTTGGAAACGGTTAAAATATAGATACATACACAACCATAACCATAATATTTACAATTTACTTTAAAATAGGATATAAACTAAATCAATGAATATAAAGTGAAATACTTCAATGTATATAAAGTGAATTGCAGGATTCAATGGAGGGAGAGAGAGAGAAACCTGGAAGTAAATATAAGGATGCTACTAAGAATATATCACACAATCTGAGAGTTGTTTACGTAGCTTATGACTTTAGTTAAACGTATTCTAGTAATTGATTGTTGTAGACTAACAACCCCGGCAATGCTTCTCTATAGCTTAGCTATATTATTTAAAAGCTTTGTATTTCTCGTTCCCGGGAAAGTTCTTTCATGAGAATTTAAAAAACATCTAACATGAACTTCTTAAAACTCTTTAAACAAAAATTCTTTATTCAAGCAGACTTTTATAGCACTTTGACTCGTAAAATGTAGGATCATCCATACATTTCAATGTACAACTGATGATGACATTAAAGAACCTTGCCCTGAGAAAAATCCACATCCAACTCAGACAAAGAAGTCACAGAAAAAACCTTTAACACGTGATACCTTAATCTGTAATTTTTTTCCGCAAATTAAATTAATATATACATCTACAACTAAAAAAATGTTTCTTGAGAAAATTTATTAAAATAGTATTCCATTGAAAATTTATAGGGAGAGTGAGAATTAGTTATCATCAGAGAGTATTGTGCCTTAAGCAAATCATGTATTTCCCGATCACCAATCAGGTTTTAGAAACAATCGTAGCACATCAACAGCATTGCTGGACGTGACAGACAACTTACTTACTGCTCAAGACAATGGCATGTGTACCATGCTTATCTTACTTGTATTTTCCCGCGCATTTGATTGTATAAACATAGCATTGCTACTTTCAAAGTTGTCTTATTATGGATTCGAAATGTCAGCAATCAGATGGTTCCAAAGTTATCTTGAAGAGAGAGTACAATATGTCGATATAATACAGGAGGATGGTAAAAGATATGCCTCGCCGAAAGCACACGTTGCCAGAGGCGTACCACAAGGATCAGTGTTAGGGCCTTTACTGTTCATTCTATATTGCTCTGATATTATTACGGTTATAAAAAATTATAAATACCATATCTATGCAGATGATCTGCAGCTGTATTTTTCTTATAAGCCTTCGGAACATCATACTGCGATAAAACTTATTAACGAAGATCTTGATAGAATAAGTAGCTGGTCCAACCGAAATTCTCTCGCAATAATTCCATCTAAATCAAAATGTATGGTATTCGGAAATAAGAATAAAATACTTAAGCTCTCTTCTCAAAGGGAATGGCCGAGTTTGGATGGCAAGTTACTAGAACAGGTCTACGAAGTACGGAACTTGGGGCTTATATTTGATCCCGATCTTCGTTTTGAGAAACACATTACGTCGACTGTTCGCAACTGTTTTTACCGCCTCAAAATTTTGTATAGAATTAGAAAACATATATCCCAAGATCTTCGAGTCCAGTTAAGTGAAGCGCTAGTTCTATCGAAATTGGCATACGGTGACATAGTGTATGGTCCCCGTTTATTATCTAAAAGTGCACGTCTCGTCCAGCGTGTACAAAATGCCTGTGCACGTTTTTCTTTTAACATTCCTCCTCGCGGCCACGTTACACCGTACTTGAATCAACATAAATTATTAAAAATGAAATTAAGACGGAAACTCCATCTTGCAGCTTTACTATTCGAAGTTACAAAAACAGGTGAACCGTCGTATCTCAGTAGTAAGCTGACTTGGGTGCATGATGGAGTAACAGATCGTCTTAGAAGTTCCAGGAATCAATTAGCTTACCCCCGCCACCACACCGCTGCATTCAGGGGTAGTTTTAAATACACAGCCACTAGGTGCTGGAACAATATTCCACCGCCCATAAAGAATTCCAAAAACAAATATACGTTTAAATATAAATTAAAAAATTTCTTGCTAAATAAACAAATTGATCTTGAAAACTTTGTGGCTGATGTGTCTGTATTATAGGAAATGTAAAATATGTATATTTATATTTATCTGTACTGTAAGTTTAAGTTATTAGGTATAATTAGTGTTAGTATTATAATTAAATTTTTACACTAGTCTGTAAGTCTTTTATGTTTTACGTTTTAAGTTTCTCTTTTATTTTCTTTTTATTTGACGTATTGCTGATGTCCGTGGCCTCACAAGGATTTAGCTGAAAATCAGCGCTGTGCGTTCTTTGCCTGCTAAAAAGAGCGCATAGCAAATTGCTGAGCTAAATTCCTTTTCGAATTGTTAATTATTATAACTATGTTTTGTTTAATTTGTATTAGTTGTACAATTCGAAAAAACGTTCTTTCTTTCTTTCTTTTCTTTCTTTCTGTCCTTAAGTAGACTGTCCAATATTATACTAACAGACAAACACCAGTGTATGCTTGTTTTTTGGACCTCTCAAGGGCCTTTGACATGGTATCATATAATGTCCTATGGGATAAACTTGTGAGAGTAGGAGTGCCTCGGGATTAGAAGGATTCCTAAAATTTTGGTACTCAAACCAAATAAACTGTGTCCGGTGGGGAAACGCTTCATCCACGGAGTACAGGCTTCAATGTGGCGTGAGGCAGGGGGGACTGACATCTCCAATCTTGTTTAACCTTTAGGTGAATGATCTTATTGTTGAACTCAGTGGGAGTCGGCTGCTGGATTGACGATGTATGTGTAAACAATCTTAGTTATGCGGACGACATGGTTCTCATGGGTCCAACGGTAAGGTCGATCCAAGAGTTACTAAAAAGTTATGAAGGATATGCAAAACGTCATGGACTAGTACATAAAGAGAAGAAGAGTGAATGGTCATGGTCTTTAAGGCCAAAGGCATACAAACGAATGAATATCAGCTTGATCACAATATTAGGCTGAATGAGTCACGTCTAATGTGCGTTGATCATTATAAATACTTAGGACACGTGGTTGCCAATGACCTTAAAGACGATGTAGACATTGAAAGGGAACGAAGAGCGTTGGCGTTGCGGTGTAATGTGTTGGTTCATCGGTTTGCTCGTTGTAGCGAAGAAGCAAAGATTAGTGTTTTTATGGCCTCTTGCTAGAGTTTTTATACTGCATCCTTGTGGACCAGCTATACACAGGCGGCGATAAATGCTCTTCGTGTCCAATATAATAACGGGTTCAGAATGTTGTTGGGCTTGCCACGGTATTGTAGTGCATCAGAAATGTTCGCGTTAACTCGAACTGATGATTTTTATGCTATCAGAAGGAAGCGAATAGCGTCACTAGTGAAAAGGGCTTGGGCAAGTAGCAACAGCATTCTGAGCATGTTAATGGCCAGGTACGATTCTCCGGTGTATTCCAGTAGTTAGTTTCTTTTTAGGACCTTTAGACAGGTAGTATTGCCATAGTATTCATAATATTTTTTTTTAAATTCAGTAGTAATCTTTGTAATTAGTTTGCTTAATGATATATAATTTAATATTTGCATAGTATGTAAGTTATTTACTAAAAATCTGTGAATAATTTCTCATGTATGTATTTGAGCCTTTGTTGCTAAATAAATTAAATTATTATTATTATTAATAGTAAGAATTAAAATTTATGTTTTTTTTATAATATAGTTAATAAATATTCACAACAATATTACGGGATAGGTTTATCGGCAATACTTAAATAGAGTATTTTGATGTTGATGCCGCTGATAATTTTTCTCGCAATAATGCATGTATATTATAGATTTTTAATGTTAATTAAATGATATACTATTTCTTTATCTCATTTCATATATTTAGTTAGGAAAATAAAAGTATTTAGGTATATAAAACCGAGGGAAAAACCGTAAAGTGCCATCAACTGTCCCCTGGGCCGCTGACGCCTGTAAATGGCCACAAATCGCCACATCGTCCTATCAGCCGACCCATCTCGGGAATGCTCTTAATATTTCCGACAGACGGCGTTTAGGACTAAAATATGGGTAGGAACGAGCAAATTATTTCCTGGTTTCATATATTTTTACTAGTGTTTCCTGTGGGTTTACCTGCGCGGTAACTGTTCTGTCATTTACATATAAGGATATATCCTTTTATATTTGTTACTGTTACATTGAGTTACTATGTTAAATTTCAAATAAATTGTGTATAGTTTTGAAGGTAAGGTAGTATAAAGGTCCCACTGGTGTGCACAGACCTCTTAGGAGAGAGGGTTTATAGAGCATAGACCCACCAGCTGGGCAGCCAGTGCCTGAACACGAAGCTCTTCGAACAGTGCTTGTTGCCAGTGATGACCTACGGCTCCGAAATGTGGTCGCTCAGCGTGCGATGGAGAGGGTTATGCTCGGAGTTTCTCTACGAGATCAGATCAGAAATGAGGAGATCCGTAGCAGAACTAAAGTCACCGACGTAGTTCTACGAATCGCGAATCTGTGGCAATGGGCAGGGCACATAGATAGATAGAAAATACTTTATTGTACACCACACAGGAAACATAGAACAGAAACAAGGTAAAAGAGAGAAGAAAATAATGTACAAGAAGGCGGCCTTATCGCTACGCAGCGATTTCTACCAGGCAACCTTTGGGTTAGAAATATTGCTTAAATGGAATGTGGTAGGGACATAGTCCGACGGACTGATGGACTTTGGGGCCCTAAGGTGCTGGAGTGGCGACCTCGCACCGGAAGGCACAGTGTAGGGAGAACGACCACAAGGTGGACCGACAACATCAAGAGGGTCGCCGGTAGCGGCTGGAGCCAGACGGCTTAAGATCGGGCCTTGTGGACATCATTAGGTGAGACCTATGTTCAGAAGTGCATGTCCATTGGTTGAAGCGACGACGACGACGGCCTACCATGCTGCTACAATGGGTGTTGGCAGGCAAAGTACACAAGTGCACTCTCTATACCTTCACTCTCATAGAGATTTGGCCGCCTCGCTGGCGCAGTGGTGCGAGTACTCGCTTTGCTTGCAGAGGTCCCGGGTTCGATCCCCGGAGGGACGAATTTAAGAAATTTTTCTGAGTCTGGAGTGGTGGGAGGCTTCGGCCGTGGTCAGTTACCATCCTACCCGCAAAGACGTATCGCCAAATAAAGAGATTTGTGTTCCGGTACGATGCTTTTTAGAAATCGTAAGTGCTATACCAGAATAGCGCGCATCCCTCTTAGACTGTATCACCACTTACTATCAGGTGAGACCATATTCAAGCGCTAAACTGTCAGTAATAAATAATCAAGCGCAGGACCGACGGATTAAGATGCTCTGATGCATGGGGGTGAGTTTTGAAGACTAGTTTTGAAAATCTCGTGATAAATGAGCGAGGGAGAAAAGTAGTGAGCTAAATGAGTGTGGAAGTGAGAATGGGGAAGTGCAGAAGCGAGGGATTTAGTGAGTGAGTTTCGTAGTCTAAAATCATCATCAATATCAATCACAGGTTGGATTAACTCTTGCGTTTTATATATATTGTTGCTAGCTTTATGATTAGCGCTTGAATGTACTCTCACGAGATGGTAAGTGATGATACAGTTTAAAATGGAAGCCTGCTAACATGATAAGTTACCATTTACTCATACACCTATGTAATGGAACAGAAATTTAAAATCTACGGCTGGAGGCCCACCAATCCAATATTATAAAATGCATTATCCTAAATTCCCCTTGGTATCGAAACCCGGGACCTCTACTAGCGAAGCAAGTACTAGTATCATTTCGCCAGTAAGTTCGTCAAATATCTATAGGCGATGGAATTCACTTAACGTCAGATGAACTGCACGGTCACTTCTTTAAAAAACTGCCACTATTCCTCGGTTATTACCCACGTAGTTCTAGATCCCTTGGAAATATTGGCAAAAATTTCTAGTCAATTTGGTGAATAATTTTGGACACTTCACAGTGAACGTTGTTCGCTTATATGTCTCGATTTATTGGGCATATGCTGAAGCCTGTACTTAATGAACGTCTACGTTATATCGGGGTAACTATGCTAATTATCAAGTCATTGAGACTTATAGTTTGTGAGTGAGTGAGTGAGAGGCAACTCCATATATGTTAAGATTAATCTCTATTTTGTTTGGTCACAACATCACACGTGAACGGCTGTATTAACAATGCAAATTATAATTTTTTGATGTATTTGTTATTGAAAGACAGCTTTTATGAATGAAATAATTTAAAAATCATAAACTTTTCTAATATAACTTTACAAAAAAATAGGCTTTATTCTCTGACCGATATAAACTTAAAATTACTTTAACCTATTTATATTATTTTAATCTAACTTATCTATATATTTACTAGTATAATATAATGTTTTTTTTCTCAGCATCGGTTCAGGCTGTCATGGACATAGGTTTCCTCTAGATCTCTCTATTTGTTTCGCTCTGTTGCCAATCTTCGCCAACCTTTAGGCAGATCGTCCTCCCATCTCTTTATTGGTCTGCCTCTAGTTCTTGGATACCACAGCGATACCTTGTTGTTCAATTTATCAATTCGCGTTCGCATGATGTGATGCGTCCATCTCCATTTCAGGGTTCTTGTTTTTATTCGGACATCGCTTACCTTGGTAGCACTTCTAAGGTCCGATTTTTTCCATCTCGCAAGCGTAAATTCATCATACTCCTTTTCATACCTCTCTGGCATACACATAGTTTGTGTTGAGTAAATGGCCAGGTCTGACAACCATAGGTTAAGCATGGGAGGATGCAAATGTTGAATACTTTTCTTTTTTCTGAAATCGGTATGCATTTACTCTTCATAATTTCTTTGAGAGACCAATATCTTTGCCAGGTGTTATTCACTCTTCTGTCCACTCTTTAGACGTCTGATCTCTGACCGATATATTTTGTCCTAAATAAATGTACTCATCTATATACTCAACATCGCCGCTTCCAACCGCTATATTTGTTTTTGTCATGTTTGTCATCAGTTTGGTATTGGTCGTATTAATCTTAAGTCCTTCCTTCTCACTTTCCAATGCCAGTTGTAGCAACATGGTTTGCAGTGAAATAGGGTCTTCTGCAAAAAGTATCAGCTCTTCAGAAAGAATCAGATGTAACTTTTCACCATTTATAATAATTCCAAACTTATCCCAGTTTAGCTGCCTAAACACGTTTTCCAGCACTGCATTGAATAATTTAGGTGACAAAGGGTCATCCTGTCTGACCCCCCTTTGTATTTTGAATTGATCTCCAACAATTTCGAGCTTTATTTTATTAATTTTTAATATTATTTATTAAATAAGCATAGTTAAAATAGAACAACGTCTGTCGGATCATATTTATAGACGTATAAATAAAAGAAACGGCTCATTTATAAGGAGGTATATATTCCCGTGGGATCAGGTAAGAAATGCAAGAATCATTAACAATTTCTCCGCTGTTTTAGGTCACGTACTCCAAAAGATTAGCTAATCTACAGTCCCCGGAGCTCCGCGAGATTTACGATGTGCTGCTGTGAGCTGATGCTTAATTACTTGTTTAAACTTGAAGGTTGAATAAATCTGGATTTTAGAATTTCAATTCTAAACTTTACTAGAGTTTGACTGTGATTCGATGGTGGTAACGATACTGTCTAAGATGGTTATGCGTACTTGAAAAAACGAGATAATTTACCACTAAGTGGTTTCTACACGGCATTATATTTTTACAGACTGAATACATTAGTCTAGTGGTTAGCATGTTCGCTTACAGACATGAGGTCCTGGGTTCAAGTCGAGCCGTCGGAGAGCACGTTAAGCTGTCAGTCTTGCGCCTGATTTGTGTGCATATTGTGTATATTGTGTGAAAGTGGCGAACGTAACCGAAAACTTTAAGGTATTTCATTAAATTAAATAAACATTGAATCACAATATAAGTGTGACAGAGAAAGAACAAATTTGGTTATTATAAAACAAGGTCATAGTAGGTGTTGTCGTTGACAAGATTTTAACTTTTGAAGGCCAACAATTCGGTCATGATTTTTGTGAAACTTTAATAGTTTGTCATTCCGCTTTTTTGTCGCTGGGAAATTAATTTACGCACCCTGACTGTGGGGTCGGGAGTGTGAGACTCCGCAAGGGGGAAGAACTCGCAATACCCACTAAAACCCAGCGAGACTGTCATCAACCATGAGTGGGGAGCCAGAAGTACGTTGAGCCATACCCCTCTAGCCTCTCAGCTGTAGCCGGCTCACAGATATTCTATAGCGGGAGGAGTTGTATGAACCCCCGCCTCCTGTTTTCTACTCCCCTTCGTCGGAGCCAGAGTGTCTCGCCATCATTCACCCTTTCCCCTTTACCGTGCCTCCTTAAGCGAGATGACAGTCTCGCAAACCGCTCTCCTGGACTGGTCACTGATGAGTATTTTACCTATAATACTAGCCAGTCGCTGAGAACACCAGACGGGACATTCTGCTACCGTGTGAGGGGCGGTGTCTAATGCGGCTTAAAACTCGTAACAGCTGGCCGACGGCTCACAGCTAACAGTTTGATACAGATATTTGTCGGAACAACCATGACCGATAAGCACCTGTACTAACCTGTAGGAGAGCCTAGCGACGCCCGCTACTGGGGATCCGAGATTCTCCTTCCACGTTTGGGTCAAGAATCGGTGTCATTCCGTAACACAGTTGCAGATGGGATACTTTCGAGTCATGTAAGGGAAAGCTCATTCTTAAAGAGCGTCTACATAACAAATATGTATATGGAATTCTAAGTGGTTTTAGAAATTTATGACGTTGATGTAATTTTTTGGTATTAACACCTGGATCAGGAAACTGCAAGCGTATAAGAAACATCACATTAAGCTATATGGAGGCCTTGTCGGATTTAGCTATTTATTTATAATATTAAGCACTAAATAAAAATATAAGGGCTATGTGTGTGATTTAGGGGGGCCCTTTGCGTTTTATGTCGTTGATGTCAGGAGATCATCCCTCCTTTGTCCAGGGACATAGTAAATTGCTACACTGGCTTATCTCGGAGACCCATCTCTTCGGAGATGTTCTTAATATTTCCGATTCATAACATCGGGAAGTGAAATGTGGTCCATAGAGAGGGAACTATTTCCTAGTTAGGGAAATTGGACATTAGAGCTTTTTAATGGCTTTGAAAGATCAGAAAGGGTTATTTAAAGTTAGTTGAAAAGTTAGTACTCGCTTATGATCTATATTTTATTTTTTATTTTTTTTTATTGCTGACAGATTAGCGCTTGACTGTGATCTCACCTGATGGTAAGTGATCATACAGTCTAAGATGGAAGTGGGCTAACCTGTTAAGAGGCGATATACCCCTTACGGTTTCTACACAGCATCGTACCGGAACACAAATCTCTTTGTTTGGCGGTACGTTTTTGCTGGTAGGGTGGTAACTAGCCACGGCCGAAGCCTCCCACCAGAAAACGTATCATGTAAGCTCTTACAGCACTTGTGATTAGTCATTTATGCATCAATTTCCAATGACTGACTGATAATGATATTAAGGAACGACTTAAAATCTTCCTTCGCAGCCCTATTTCTTTTAAGATTATGGTTAACAACAAAGGTAAGGTAAGTAGCAGCCCATTAACGTCCCACTGCTGGGCACAGGCCTCACTCATATGAGAGAGGTTTTTAGAGCATAGGCCCATAACGCTGCTCCACTGCGGATTGGCAGGCATAGTACACAAGTGCACTATTCCTTCACTCTCATAGTCCGATGTGACGATAATCCGACACAACCGGAGAGAGATCGGGCCCAGGACCGACGGCTTAACGTGCTCTCCGAGGCACGGGGGTGGATCATACCGCCAACTTCCCAACTTCAGGCAAATATTGAGAAAATCTTGATAGAAAACTCAATATCCACTTTTGGATTGGCCCGACCCGGGACTCGAACCCAGGACCTCATGTCTGTAGTCGAACATGTTAACCACTAAACCAATGAGGCAGTCATGGTTAAAAAAGTTGCAATATAGTTTTATTATAATTTATTTTGTACAGATTGCAACAACATCAACAAATTATACTATTATTTTTTAATTAGCTTTCTTAGCTCTTAGGAGGGTTTTTATAAAGAGAATATATAATTAACCATGAATGAACTATTTTAGATTTTATAATAATGTTATTAAGTTTACCCTGTTTGTTTATTATTTATTTCTTTGGCTTAATTTAGTTATTGAAAACTAACACTATATTTGTAGCAAATAGTAGAACAGATCAATACACTCAGGTAAAAAACTATTTACTTCAATATTACAGAATCAACGAACTCATAGACGAAGTCTTGTAAGAAAGCTGCACTTTTATTGGAGTCTCCCACGACATCAGTTTTCCTTATCAAAAGTAATTTTATCCTAAAAGTCGTCTGGAGTCCGGAAAACGTGACCAGCCAACAATCGTTTTATCTCTGTAGTTTAGAAAGAACATTTATTAATTGTGTCTCATTTTTAAAGACAAAGAAGTATAAGGCATTGAAACAGCATCATATTTTACTGAAATAAGGAAATGTGTCCCTAACCTATTAAACTAGGAGGTACCATGATTGTATCTTCACTTATCATCGGGTCAGATTAAAGTCAAGTTTGAGTTTTTTAGTACATTGTTTTAACCAAACTTTTGGATAATACCCCTTCATTCAATAGTTTCAACACAATATTTAAATATAGCGTCTAAAACTTGCCTCATTAATCTAGTGGTCAGGTTGTTCGGCTACAGACATGAGGCCTTGGGTTAGAGTTCCAGCTCGGGTGAGTTCATGTTTTCTATGGAGATTTTCTTAGTATTTGTCCTATATTATATAGTTGGCAGTGTGCTCTACCCTGTGTTTCGGAGAAGTCGTTAAGCTGTCTGTCCTGCGCCTGATCTCTCTCTCCTGATCACATCTCCCTATCAGACTGAAGGAATAGAGAGTGCACTTGTATACTATTCCAGCCAACCCACAGTAGAGCAGCTTGGTGAGTCTATGCTCTAAAAACCCTCTATCCTATGAGCAAGAAGGCCTGTACCCAGCAGTGCGACGTTAATGGGCTGCTATTTTCTTTTCCTCACCTTAGTATCCAAAAATTACAACTGTAGCCGATTGTGTTTCGGAAGCTATTAGTTTTCAAGGTGTTTGTAGTTCTAGCACAATGGGGTGGTCGTCAATATGCTGTGTTTAGGTGCAAACCGCGATAAGCACCTAGTATGTGTTACTTGTTCGCGTAAGCAGTAGATGTAAGGCGTAAACCGCTAACTGCTAATTGGAGTTCCAGTTCTAACGATTATTACCCATGTTGAGCTTTTATGTTTATTTCCGGAGTTTTAGGGTTCCGTCGGCGGAAAATATGCAAGAGTAAACTCTACGAAAATAAAATAAAATAAAAATAAAAGCATAAAAAATCCAATTCCTGACTTATAGAAGATTTGAACTTAAACGAATTTCATAAGGCATCGTTCGACTTGTCTTGGTCCTGGACTTTTCCAATGTGCAGCCTTTTTTGTGTCGCTGGGAAATACTTTTACGCACCACGGAAGAAGAAGGAAATCTTCCAATCGGGAGTGTCGGACTCGCTGCGTAACCAGAATACCCGCTAAAACCCAGCGCATCCCTCGTCATCCTTGGATGAGCTCAAAAGTGGTTTCGCAATTAACACTCGGATCATACCGATTATGACAGTCTGCAGTTTACTGGAGGGAATAGGGGAGCGCATACCTATGCCTATTGCCACCCAGCCTCTTTCGACAGAGAGAGAGGGCATCAGTCACATCCTGCCTTTGCCTTCTTTAGCGTTGTCGTCTCGCAAATCAAGGCAACCAGCCTCTATCCAAACTCACCGGTGAGAATCACATCGATTATGCTGTCCAAAGAGAGCTCTCCTCCGCTGATGACAGACGGGTGTTTCTTCTTATCTGGTGCAGATACATCGAGCCTAGAGACCTCAGTGTCAACTCCTGTTAACGCTGATCAGTGTGGACCTTTCACTGGAGTGCTTTCTAGACGCGATGCTCTCTAGTAAGTGATGTTGGGCGGGAGTAGCCCTCTTCTGTAAAACGACCGTTTCACAGAATGAGGTTCACGAACGAAAATTGGTGTTCCTTTTCACCGTCGAAGGAGATGGGACATATATCCTCTCGTCTTCTTGAATCGGGACATCTGTGAAGAATACGCAAGCGAACCTCGGATATCACATTAGCGGATAAAGAGTGTTCCACTGGGACTTAGTCGGTATTGCTTGGTTCCAGCACTCCTGACCCAGTCTTAGGCTGCGTAAACGCATTTCCCAGCTTCAGAAAAAAAAGTTAAAGAAGTGAAATAAACGTTTTTTCGAGTTACAGAGGGAAATAAGTACTGAACTTACTTGTAGGGACTTACCATTTCGACAAAAATCTTTCGGGGTTGGGAGGTGTTAGACTTAAAGTGGTTGTACTAACGAGGAAAAAAATACTTTAAAGTTTCATATAGATGTTACTTGACTGTGTTGTCACCAGAAAGTAATTAATGATGCTAGTAACACTAATCTGATGTAAACAAATAATATACAAACATTGAAATCTATATTTATGCTGGAGTGCAATAGTCTGTGGAACGATGGCGCCATCTGTCTATCGGCATGGGACAGAGTCAATAGTGGCAGTCCGCCACGCGTCCCTTTAACATTAAGTAATTGACCATTATAATCTGAGTTAATTAAAAAAGTGTTTGATTGCACCAACATTACCCACGAACGCCCACAGTATGGAAATTATGGATCCCATTAATGACGATTTCACCCTACGCCCCTGTACTTTATGCTTTTTTCTGTCTTATTCTCCGACATATAGGTATTGAGTGGACTAACAGGTTTTGACGACCTCACTGGCTCAATGCTTTGCTAAAAAGGCAAATATAGACTCAAAATTTCTCTTTTCTCTGAGTTTAGACTGGTGGGAGGTTTCGGGCGTGGCTAATTGCTGCAAAAACCTGCCACTAAGTAAAAAACTGCGTTCGAATACGTTGCGGTGAAGAAACCATAAAAGATTAATATAATAAATACTTTACCAGGTTAGAGGGCTACCGTCTTAGATTGTATTATATTAGACTCATGCGCCAATCTGTTACCAATAAAATAAATGTTGTACGGAACTCATGGAAAACCTTGCTAATACAGTATTTCTTGTTAGCTATAATTTTTTTTGATGTTGAGACCTTAATTTGATTTTATGTATTACCCTGAAATAGTGCTATTGAATGGAATTGTAGTTTGACGTGGAAATACTTGATATCACTCTTTATATTTTCAAGGCTTGACCTAAATATTATATTCAGTTCTATACAATTTATGTAAGAATTGACCTTTATAATGAATTATTTATATCCTTGAAAGGAAAAATAGCATCAATATCAACATTTTTGTATTTACATTCGAACTTTTTACAAGAGGCAGAAATTTTCCAAAATTGCTGAGGTAAATTGATGAGGTATATTAATGATCTCAGGAATCGCGTAATTAATAAAACTAATTAAGTATTAAACTCAATTTTTGGTTAAGCTAAAAATAATTTAAAAATACAAATTTTTCTGGACCTACTGCAAACAGACTAATTTGGTTAAAGGCACTGCTTTGTTTTTTTCGTCCTAAAAATATAGGATCTTAGCACATTCGACCTAGTTTTTATATACTTTTAATCGTACACCTTACAAAAGTTTTGAGTTTTACAGCAAAGACATTAATCTCTGGCAAGTGATCCCTCATGGGAGGTCAGGGAGGAAGTTTTCACGGCTGCTTACCAGTGCAGATTAGCCACGAGAACCAGAGGGGAATCACCGGGCGCTGACTAGGTAAGAAGCATCAGGGTTCTAGTCAAAAAAGCTTTGACCCAAAGATGGAAGAAGAATCTCAGATCCCCAGCGACGGGCGGGGCTATAGTGGGGGCTATCTGCCCTCATCTGGATAAATGGCAAAGGGCATGGATCGCTCTCCTACAGATTGGTACGGGTGATCAACAGTCATGGTTGCTTCGGCAAGTATAATACTTGCCAATGAGCATATGCCATGAGCAGATGCAATACTCATCAGTGAGTAGGCCAAGCGAGACTGTCATATAAAGGAGGCATGACAAAGGAAGAGAGACTAGGAAACAGGAGGTGGAAGTCCTTACAATACCTCCCCCTGTAGAATATCTGTGAGTCGGCTGCAACCGCGGGACGAGAGAGGAATGCCTTAACGAACCTCTGGCTCCCCATCCACAGCGAAGTTCCAGTTGGGTTTAGAGGGTATTTCGAGCTCTACCCCCTCGCGGAATCTCACTCTTCCGACCTCATAGGCGGGGTACATGTATGCATTTCCCAGCGAAAAAAAAATACATTAATATCGTCTCTGCTTTAAATAATTGTTAATTGTGTAATGAATTTTATTAAGTAGCATTTTGAAATGAAATCTGCTTTAGCATCGTTGTGATTTGAAATGTTACTAAAAAGTTACAGCAAAAAGAGACAGACACATAAATTCATGAAATTTAACGTGGGAGAAAATGAGATAGAAAGCACTATACAGAGTTTATTAGGTTAGTGGTTCTCTTTGTGGTTTGCTTCGTGTCCACTAAAGCATAGTGGAAATTGACATTAAATCATTACTAAAACCTACAGTTATCCTCTTGACTAAATTTTATATTCGTCTCTTTGTCTTGAAGACAATATTTTTCAACGTTCCACTTCTGTGAAATGCACACAAAGTGTTTTTAAATTTCGATCAATTTATGTTTTATTAGTTTTACATAAATACTTACATACATACATAGCATCATAGAGATTACGTCCTTCCACTTGCATATTTCCTTCGCTTCTTTCATTCTCATTAAACCTTTTATAAAAGTTCGTCGGTTTAGAGTACTCTTGACCTGGCCCTTATTTAAAATGTCTTGGATTTGGTTCAGAAACGTTTGCCTTGGTCTTCCCCTTCTAACTTTCCCATTCACTCTTGACTCATAAATCCTTTTTGTCAGTCTCCTTTCATTCATTCTCTCTAGCATACCTTTCTCAATTTTAGTCACTACGTCTTCTTCTATACCACATCGTTCTCTTATCACACTATTTCTTACTTATCACTCAATTTCAATCCACCCATACTTCTCAATCTTACTTTTTTACTTCTGACATACCCAACTTTCACTACCATACATAAGTGTTGGCACCAACACTCCTCTATGCACAGCCAGTCTGGCCCTTTGAGATACCATCTGACTATTCATAAAGGCGTTTCATATTTACATAAATGTTAAAATATACTGTTATATACATTACTCACTACATTCAGCACAGCAAATACCATCTGTACGCGGATGACGTTCAATTATACCTGTCATTTTACCCAAAGGATCGCGATGAAACTGTAAATAAAATAAATTCTGATTTAGACCGCATAAACCATTGGGCGAAGAAAAACTGTTTAGTGTTAAATCCGGATAAATCTCAGTTTATTGTTATGGGTTCCAAATATAATATTACTAAAACTCTTAGTACCTACAATTTCAATATATCTATTGATAAATCCAGTATTGTGAGGGTAAACGAGGCTCGGAATTTGGGCGTTATCATGGATTCGATGCTTAGGTTTGAAACTCACGTGCTGAATATTGTTCGTAATTGTTTTTACAGACTTAAGTTATTGTACAGAATCAGACCTTATATAGGAGTAGAATTAAGAAGTAAATTGTGTGAGTCTTTAGTGTTAGCAAAGTTAAATTATGCCGATGCTGTATATGGCGCTAGGCTTTTATGTAGAAGCAAAAAATTAATACAACGCGTTCAAAATGCCTGCATTCGCTTTTGCTTCAATATACCGCCAAGAAGTCACATTACACCGTATGCCAATAACGCCAATCTGTTAAAAATGGAAGCGCGACGCAAACTACATTTGGCTACTCTGCTTTTTGGGGTAATGAAATGCGGGCTTCCAGTGTATCTCAGAGATAAAATAAAATGGTCAGAAGCAGGCAATTCGGAACGCACAAAAGCTAGTAAAATTTTCCGCGTAGAGCACTCGTTACTGGTACACAGAACAGCCGCCTTTCGAGGAAGCTTCAAATTTGCCGCCACTAAGTGCTGGAATGATTTACCACCCCCAATTCGTGCTTTACAATCACTTACATCGTTTAAAGGGAAGGTTAAGTCTCACTTACTATCGCTGCAAAAAGAAATTAATTAGCAGTGGGACTAACTTTCCTATTTCCAGTACTTATGTGGACGGCCGACAAAGCTGTTGCGGCTGTATTTGTATCAAGTAATTAGTGTTATTAGTAATTTAGGTAGTAATAAGTATATATTATATTAAATAGTATTTAGTTTTACATATGTTAATTTGCTTTTTGATTTTGTAGTTCTTTAGTCTCTTTTATGTTATTGTGTAGAAGGTAAA